>OY744518.1:148986322-149226322 GCA_963556195.1 Sepiola atlantica | reverse complement strand
GCCGTGCCAGGTGCAATATCTTCTAGTATGCTCAACTAAAAAAATATACGACTGAGATCATGGACATTTTTAATTTATATAACTATGTGCCTGTTACGTATTGTCTAACCTCGCTTAAATCATAGATAAGAAATATATTTGAAAACATCTAATGAAGGATCTATTCCTCTATCATATTTAGCTTTCAGTGTATTTAGAATACATCGATTGTGAAAGCCAAATATTGTGTTGGTTAATTGGCATTCTACCAATCTGCTATTCTGTTTAAAAGATAGAAGTTCGTATGTTTACGATTGGATAAAAAAAAAGCAAAAACTATGTTCCTTAATTGTCATTCTACCAATTTTCTAGCGGTGACTATCAGAAAATGTGTCTTACTAAATTGTTCCTGCCGTTGAGTGGGAGAATAAGAAATGTCTGAGTTAGTGAGAAATAAAAACTCTCACTTTATTTATTTATGATTTGATGAATAAAATACTGAGCGGGTTTAAATAGTAAAATATATGAAATTGATTACAATTATTATTTTTTTCTTTTACAACATGGACCAATATTTAGCATATTTGACTGACGAAACAGATTCTTTATGTAGCTTGTAGTAAAAAAGCTATTTATCACATAAGTATGAGGGAGGGAATAACTGATTTATACACTGTGTATGCGAGAAGCGACTTGGAAATGAAACAGGAAATAAACACGGGAGAGAAATTCTGTCGTGGATCTGCATTTTCTCCTATGTTCATTTCGTGTCTGATTTTCAGGCTTCAGGTCGTATACACAGTTAATCTGAATGTATATATGTGTACATAAAAAACCGGTATTCCTGTTAAATACGATGTATTTACTTTCAGCGCGTTAAATTATATATATTTATATTTATATATGTATATATATATATATATATATATATATATATATATATATATATATATATATATATATAAATAGAGAGAGAGAGAGAGAAAGAGAGAAAGAGAAAGAGAGAGAGAGAGAGAAAGAAAGAAAATTATTCTAAAATATAAGAAGTGTGTAAGGAGCTTTCGTATACATGACGCAAAATGAACACGTAATAAGGACGTAAGATTAAATGCATTTTAAAGGAAATGGAAGTTCGGCACTAAACAGGATCAACAATGTATAAACGAGAGAGAGAGAAAGAGAGGGGGCGGGGGAGGGAGATAGACAGACAGACAGACAGACAGACAGAAACAGAGACAAACATACAGAGAGAGGGGGATGGGCCAGATATAATCCCTGATTTACGGCAGGTTTCAAATCAGAGGACTAGGCTTGACCAATCACTCTGCGTGGAAAGCATATGTGGGCGACATTGAATACACTGAGTAAACACAAACGTGGTAACTGACCAAGCATTATTCTCACATTCCAAAAAGCCTCTTCCACTCCTACTCCACAAATAACCTCCCCCGTCTCTCCTTTCTAAATACGATCTTCATCCCCTTTCAGTCTTTTCTCTTTCTTTTCTGTTTAAATTGTTGAAATAATTAAACTTTTGTGACATCATCATCATCATCATCATCATCATCATCATCATCATCATCATCATCATCATCATCATCAACAACACCAACACCAGCTACTCTTCTCGTACTTAAAAGCTCCCCTTCTCCCAAATAATAGCCTTCTTAAGCTCCACTATTTCTCTTAAGCAACACCTTCATCCTTTGACTATTCCTCATTCCCTAAATCTTCCTCATCCTTCTCTACCCACAGCATCTTCCTCTTAATCTAAGCGGTCTAGACTCTGGACAGTTCGTCTAAAAGACTACCCGTGATCCGAAGGTCGTAAAGATAAAACCATCTCAAGGATCTCCCCTTCCCATTTGCCTCTGGTGAGATTGATGACGTCATCCTTATGCAACGGCATCCACTGTGAACGGTTTCTCCCAGCTGTATTTTAATGGATGGCGTCCTCATCATTTTTATGACGTCATTCATTGTACACGAAAACAAAGATAACAAAAAACAAGATAACGAAATCCACAGAGTTTTAGTAATATATGTGTGTGTGTGTGTGTGTGTGTGTGTGTGTGTGTGTGTGTACGCTTGCTGATTCAAGGTGTAACTGTAAACCGGGTTCGCGCCCTGTGCCCGTTTTAGATTGTTATTTCCCTGCGCTGATGAGTGCCGTAAGTTTGAAACGACGTCGTACGTAGGTAAAATATTTAAAATATAATTTAATATTATATATATATATATATATATATATATATATATATATATATATATATATATATATATATTGTCACATGTGGTGGATTTTATAAGTATTACTTTATTTACTTTTGGCAAACGGAAAAGAAAGGATGAAATGAAGAATGTTGACGGTCACATGACGCGATTCCTAAGAACGTTCACTTTTCTTATATATATGATTCTTGGTCAAAAAGTGCGAATTGTGAAACTTGCAGCACAGTTATCTCCACACTGATGATTCCGCTAGAATCAAACGAATACGTCCGTGGATAATAATTAAATAATATTTAATAAATAATTATATATATATATATATATATATATATATATATATATATATATATATATATATGTATGTATGTGTGTGTGTGTGTGATTCGAAAAGAGAATCTCTCTCTCTCTCTCTCTCTATATATATATATATATATATATATATATATATATATATATATATATTCTCTTTTTGAGTGGCTGGCATTGATTGTCTCCTCCCATACTGACGATTGCAAGTTAGGCATAATACACACGTGTATATGGATTTATTTTGAAAATAATATTTATTATTGCTATTTAGATGTTAATTTACTTCTCATTTCTAGACAATGCGTGGTGGAGCATTGGTACGCGCCTCGGCTACTGAGTCAAACGTGACTTTCGTATCGGGGTTCAAACCGTGTGGCCGGCAGGTATTGTCTCCTCCCATACTGACGATTGCAGGTTTGACATGAAACACATATGTACATGGGTTTATTTTGATTTCCAAGAATGTTTTCTATCCGTCTTAGTTCAGTTTTTAATAAGGCCCGACGAAGTTGGATTTCGAAAGAGATCGCAGCTGAAACATTATGCAGATTATGTAGATAATAAGGTTTTTATAAATAAAGGAATTGTTGATGTAAAACAGCTCTACCTGTTATTGAGCACTATTTTATAAACATAAGAGTTTCATTGGATTGGCATGCGGGGCTCGGAAATACCCGACTAATACATGGGCGCAGGCTATTTCCCCCTCTCGGTTTGTTGGACCCGTAAGACCTTGTCAGGCTATCCATCTAAGAGAGGGAAATCTCTGATAATAAAACCTTACCACCAACTACCTACGTCGTGGCAACAAACCGTTGGGGAGGAAGGCCTCTTTAGTCCTTCCTAGAGCTGGAATCTCGAACAAAATATCCGGTTTGCAAACCTACAATTGCTTAAGGAGTAGATAGGTTCTGCCTATCGCCGACCTTTGCACTCCTTCTCTGTCTATTAGCTAGGCGCAGAGGTACCAGCGCTGAGACGCCTCAAAACACCCAGTGTCTGGCCTTGTTTCCTTACTAGGACAATGAACGCCGTTTCTCTTTCTCTCTATTTGGACAACTTGGTGAAAGTTTTTCCGTCACTAAGTCTTACATGACTAGTCTGGGTCTCTCTTGTTCCGACAGGTTGAGGGTACTGTTTCCGACTGACAGGACAAGAGCCTAAACTCTTAGGTGGCGCTAAGAACGGCTGCTCCATCATCAGTTGCATAAGACCGTGGGTAGTTGTACGTGCCATGTCGCGCATGGAAAATGACCCTACAGTTATCTCCGGTGGGCTTTCCCGAATCAGATGATCAAGACTACATGTGCTTTAGATTGACTTTACATCATAGCGTTAGTTCTTTATGTTTCTTATACTGTTCCCCTTCTACCCAGCAGGACTGTACTCTGCTAAACTCTGTCTCTGAAATCATAGATAGAGCACTCTCACTTGACTCGAATGCCCAGATACATGTATTTGGGGATTTTAATACCCACCACCATAACTGGTTGGGATTCTCCAGCCTTACTGATGCAGCCGGCAACTCTACATATAATTTCTCCTTAGCTCACTCCCTCTCTCAGACTGTCGATTTCCCGACCCGCATCCCCGATCGAGTAGACCAGCAAGCCTCAGTTCTAGACCTGTTCTTGACCTCAATGCCAGAGGCTTGTGTGACGAAAGTTCATAGCCCACTCGGGAATGCTGATCACATTGTGCTAATGATTTATATCACCCTAAAAAGTTGTCCAAAAGCTGATGAGCCGTTGCTCAAAACAACGAGATATTACGAGCAGGCTGATTTTGAGTCCATCAGAGATCACATCAGCGACGCCCCATGGAATGGAAACATCCTCACTCCCTGCTTATCAGTGTGCAAAAAAGTTAACTGAATCGGTCAAAGCAGGCACTGAAGCCTATGTCCCCATGCGAAAATTCTTTAGCAAGACCACTCTCCCCAATGGTTTACTTCGGAATGTGCAGCTGCCATTGCTGAGAAGTAGCAAACATTCCGTAAATTCGGCCGCCATAAGTCAGCTACTAATAGACAGAAATTTATAGTCAAGAAATAATTGTAAGACCGTGATATTTTAAGCAAAGAGAAGGTATACTGAGTTAACCAAAAAACGCATTCAGTCACAGAAACTAGGTACTCGCGATTTCTGGAAAATCTACAATAGTGTGGTGAACAATGGTCACTCAACGATTCCACTACTATCAAACCACAATGATGTTTTCACGGCAACTGATAAGGCTGAACTACTTGCCAAGCGTTTCGCCTCAAACTCTACTTCGGACTTAGAAAACCACCCCTCCATATAATTCACATTTCGGACCGAAGCCACACTTAAAAACCTGGTCATCACCCCATCAGGTCAGAGACATTATAAAAAAACCTTGATATAATGTGGAGCTGATCTTATACCTGTAATAGTAATAAAGAAATGGTCTGCTGAACAGGCCCCTGTCCTCTCCAAACTCTACAATAAATGCCTAGCTGAATCTTGCTTCCCCGATAGCTGGAAAATTGCCTCTGTGGTACTAGTCTTCAAGAGTTCTGAGAATAGAACTGATCCTCAGAACTACCACCCAATCAGTCTACTCCCGATCTTTGCTAAAATCTTTGAATCCTTAATCAATCTAGCGATAGTCTGTCACGTAGTTAATGCTAAACTTCTTTCTAACTGCCAGTATGGATTTAGACAAGCACGATCTACTGCGGATATCCTAACGGTCATCTCTGAACGCATGTATCATACACTGGACAAGGCAGGTGAAGCTAGGGCAGTAGCGCTTGATATATCAAAAGCCTTTGACCAGGTATAGCATAAAGGGCTTCCCCTGAAAATATGCTCATACGGTATTACTGGGCAATTACTTAATATAATTAGATCCTTCCTAACCAAAAGAAAGATCCAGGTTACCCTCGATGGCCGTTCATCTAAGCAACATGACATAAATGCTGGTGTACCCCAGGGATCTATCATTGGACCTTTATTATTCCCGATCTTCATAAACGATCTCCCTGATGATATTAAGTCCGAGATTGGTATATTTGCTGACGACGCCACGCTTTACTCTCGTCATGTGGGCAAAACGACATCCGCGGCAATGGCTGAATCCTTAGAAAATGACCTCCAAGCTGTAATGGATTGGGTCATAAATGGTTGGTAACTTTTAATGCCGCAAAGACAAAGCTACTTTCCTTCAATAACTAAGAGAAACCTCTCCAACCGCTGATTGTCATGACAAATAACACCCTACCTGAGAGTTCAACATTCGAACTCCTCGATCTAACCTTCACAGGTAACATGAATTGGAACAAATACATTGAAAACATTGCCAAGGCTACAGCAAAGAAAGTGGGCTCCCTCTACCGTGCTAGTAAACTCCTCACACCTGACATTATCGTTTATCTCTACAAAGTCACCATCCGCCCATGCATGGAGTATTGTTGCCACATCTGGGCTGGTGCATCATTCACTAGTCTCTCCCAAAAAAGAGTCGCCAACTTAATAGGTCCCTCACTATCAACCAAGCTCCAGCGCCTGTCCCATCTCCGCAATGTTGCATCCTTGTGCCTGTTTTACAAGTACTTCAATAGATTGTGCTCCAATGAACTGGCTACTCTGGTGCCCCCTCGACGTAAATACACGAGACAATCTGCTAAATCCCATCCATTCATTGTGGAGGTCCCCAGATGCTGGAGAGCTATTTACTCCAATAGCTTCTTTCCTCGTGCTGCTGGCCTCTGGAACTCCCTCCCTGCTCCCTGTTTCTCCGACAGTACCGACATGCAGAGGTTTAAAACTAATGTAAACAGACATCTCCATACACTGCTCTCAATTTGGGATGACACCCAAAACCTACACCCTAATCCTCAGTAACCCCTTACGTCTACAGTGGCGGCCTGCCTGGTGTGGGTGAAATATGTTTTAAAAAACAACAAAAAACAATACAGCTCCTAATTTAGGATGCCCCACCCAAAAAAAACTGTTACCCTAATTTTCAATAGCCCCTTACGTCTACAGTAGCAACTTGCCTTGTTTGTGGTGAACTAAGTTTTAAAAATATATATCCTTTTTTCTAATTAAATCTCTTATTTGTTTCCTGGCATCAATGGTCACCAACACATTGGTGTCCCTGTGTCTTCCTATGTACACACAAACACTCCATTTCTTTTTGTCTCCTTTAATGAAAGTCCGATCCAAGTCCCTTCTTCAAACCTAAATTATCTCTCTTGTTTCTCAATATCTTATCTCACCATTTTCGCGATTCTTTTTCATTCTTTGTCCATTCAGTTCAATCAATTTTCGTCGTTCCCATTGTTTCGTCCGTTTTTGCGGAAAAAAACTTTTTTATTCATTCGCAATCGTCTTTTTTTTATTTTCTAAATGTTGTTGTTTTGTTTTTGTTTTTCTCATGCGTTTACACATCTCTACGAGAAGCTGCTATGCTTGTTTGCACATATCTGTCTGGCGATCTATCAAAGATAAATAGATAGATTATCATCTGTGTCACGGCTTTGCTCGAGGAAATTAAGGAAACGAAAAGTCTTTTAGCTCCATCCCTGAACCCCATATTAATATGTATATTCGAATTGTTTGCTTTCTATAAGTAGCAATCATCATCATCATCATCATCATCATCATCATTATCATCATCATCATCATCACAATAAATTCAACATTTTTTTACAAAAGCATAGCATTATTATTTTTCATTTAAATAATAGTGGGGCTTACTATAGATTTTCCGCCGCGTCGGGACAAATGCTTTTTTGTATGCTTTAACCCATTCAGTTACGTCTTTGCTCACCAATTTTTGTTTTCTTAATTTCAATATAAATATTCAAACACGCGGTGCTTCAAAGATGTTATCAATTTCCTTACTCAAAAGGCGTCAAACCAGCGCAACAACATTCACCGAACTATACTTCACTCTAAACTATCGCCTCTAACAACTTGACGTGTTTTTCGGACTCTACGGTTGATCTGACCCTCGGGGTAAATACCAACACAATACAAAAGAAATACATAATAAGTCTCGCTTCTGAAAAATATCTGTTCATCGAAAGTCTTAGCAAAAAAATAAATGAATAAATAAATAAATGATTTTATCATCTAAAGTTGCACCATTTTTTCGTTTATTTTTTAAATTTCAATAATATATATATATATATATATATATATATATATATATATATATATATATATATATATATAGTGAGGAAGCTGCAATTTCCCCACACTTGGAGGCCCTTTTGTCTGACTTGGGTTGCCGTGGCGGGAAGACGCGCAGGACAACATTGTTGCACTCCTGCGGTGTTGTTTATATCACAGTAATTGGGGTCGATGGGTGCGATTCGAGATGTTAACTTAAATATCAACGTTTAAGATAGACGGCTGCCGGGGTAAAAGATCGAATCAATTGTTATCCGAGATATTTTGAGGATTGGGAACAGAGGCGACTGTATTCTGTGTCTCTTTCCTTCTCTCTCCCTCTCTCCCTCTCTACTTCTCCCTCTCTCTCTCTCTCTCTCTCGCATACCCTTTTCTGTTTATCCCCTTCCATCTCGTCTGCAACGAGAGGTTTGAAGAACAGTTCGGTGTTTGCATTGTGTACGAGACAGACGCGTGCCTCGACCAATTCGCCAACTCAAATTCGATTCTAAAAAAATGTTTCTTCGGAAATGAATAACTTATATTTTTTTATATAAAAAGTAACGTGTTCTTCTCTCATTACAAAGCCTTGATTTCCAGAAGCCGATGATTCAGGCCAGATGGTTAATTCTCTGCAGATTATTAATGACACCAGCTTAATGACGCCTATTAACGTCGTCGTGCATCGAAGCCAAATACCTAACCGGGTATAATTAACCCTTTCATGAAGTAAATGTGCCTATCGTTGCATCTCGAGGAGCTGGGTACCGTGCCAGGACGTTAACAGCCCTTCCAAAGACGTCCACATGTGCGGATCATCGAGTTCACACTCACCCGGTAAACGATAGTACTACATTGGTGCCTCACGACTTAGGATAAGACCCAGGGTTACTACGGACACAAGCTGAAAAATTCACGGACACAAAACTAGACGATCACAACCATATTTGGTACTAAGAAATCATCACGGGAAGAATCTAGTCATCCAATGAACAGCCACAAAGACCCGGAAAGGCCCAACAAGCATCAACAGAAGAAAACACAGAACAAACCGTAAACCCCACAAGCTAAGATAGGTGACCATTTTCTTCTGCTCTTATTTACTTTGCGAATTTGTTGGTAAATAAGTCAGAAAAATTATTAGTGAATAGAGCTTTTTAAATAACGTCTGCTACTCAAAAAAAAAAAGAAATAGACAAAATGCCTAACACTTACCCAACCCCCTTGGGTCGAAGATCCTAATATTTACTGGGAAACCGTCTCACTTAAGACCATGGCTAGTTGCTCTGAAAAGGAAAGATCGGATCTACAACCTAACAGACCCAGTACTAGTAAACCTGACGTATGACTTTTCAGACGGTCTAGCTTCGGAATGAATCGAAGAATTATTTCGACGACCATCCGAATACCACCAGTAAAAACTTGCTTGATCAATTAGCGCAACGGTACGGGGAGTTTATAAATTCCGCTGGTGCCGCTAGGGCTTTAATTAAAATAAAGCAGAATCGATGTGAGGTACTCGCGGACATAGCAAATAGGATGAACTGACTTGCTAAGTTAGCATACAAGGACGCTGAGATGAGGTAAAGTTCAGTTGTGCACATGCAGTTAGCTGAACTTTTCACAGATGTTCTAATTAACCCTTTCATTAAGGATGATGTGGCCAGATCCAATTCGGCAGCTTTATCAGAGGCCTTGTCTGCAGCGAGACAAAGCGAAAAGCTAGACGAGCGAATCCGAAGTGGCCACGAAAGAGAACACGCTATCCTAAATGATAGCTCATAAAACGGTGTCTATTGGAAGCAAGAACCCAGGATAGCATCTAATAGATTTAGGGTACCCAAAACTTAATACTACAGCGGGTAATGGTCGGAGAAAGGCCAGGGTTGCTACAGTTGTAGTAAATTGACTAAAGCTGTAAAGAGTACGTTTTGTTGGTACACTTCAGCGAAATCTAAGAGACTGCAGCGAGAGTATTTAGCCATAAACGGCCCATTGTCACCTGAGGAAGAAGTAAATGACTTCACCCCAGGAAAAGGAAAGACGAGAGTACCCTCGAAACCCACTCACTACCACCGGCATGATCAGACGCCGGGTACCCGGACATGTAACTATGTCAAGTCCTCAAAGAAAGAAGGACCCGGTGAAATATGAACCCCAGAGGACATGGACGTCAGAGAGGTGGTAAAAGTGGTCTGACACGGACCCACCGAAGAAAACATAAACAGGGAAACAAAACTCGAAAAAGTAGAGGAGCCCAGGGACACAAACTCCCCCACCAGGCCTCTGGAATAGGGTGTATCATAAGGAGTCGACCGGTAGAGTCATTAATTGTCACTGGATCAGAGGTCTCGCTCCTCAAAACATAAGTTTTTGAGGAGGTAAAAACGAAAATATGGGAACTCAGAGATTCTAATCTAACAGTTACCTTGGCAAACAGGCAAAAGATGGTATTAGATAGCATGGTCCATCTACCTGTTAAAGTGAGAAAGGTTTCGTCGAGGTTATACATCACTCCGGACTTGGATCGGTAGTTGATATTGGGCGTAGACTGGTTGAAAAGAAACCGAGCCCAAATAAGCTTTTGCCCTAAAAGGTAAAAGGGGTGTATTAATACCAGTTTTAAAATAAACAATACCTCACGGGAAAAGGTGGAGTTGACGCCACGCCTCGCAACTTCATACACTATAAAAGCAGTTCCTAACCAACTGCCGAGAAAGAACCCTCCCCGTCGGTATAATACCCCAGTCCAAAAAAGGAAACCGGTTATAGAGGCAGTTATGGTTTCCTCCCCCCCCCCCCCATCTACCTACACCAAAGATGCTTGTAGGCCGTAATAGACCCGAACGCTGTTACCTTTCCACCGGGCTATCATAATCAAAAAGAGGCCTAAAATGACCAAAGCCCATTTACAAAAGGCGAACAAAATCAAACACCGGATTAAAAATCTAAAGAAAAAAAAAACAGTCAAAAAAATTCCCGAAATTACACCCCACATACACACAAATAACTAAGTTAACAGTATCAGGCGACAAAATGCTTGAAACGGTTGAGAAATTCGTGCGAGAGTGCACTGGGAGAGGAGTGTGTCGCGTGTTAAGCTCAGAAATTTCGAGTTTTCAAATGTTCTTCAGAAATAAATAAATTATATTTTTATACAAATTAATATATTTGTTCCATTATGACAAACGTTTAATTTCCAGTCGCCGATGGTCCCGGCTAAATAATTCATTCTCATCAGAGAATTAATGACGCCTAATGACGCCACCGAAGACCCGCCCTGCAGATCTGTCAAATACCCAACCATGTATAATTAACCCTTTCATTAAAGGGATGTGCCTATAGTTTAGTCAGGAGAGCTATTGTGGTAGTGTGGAAGGGGAGTTAAGACCTAAGGTTAATTAGTCTTGGGACGGGTATTCTTTTAGTATATATATATATATATATATATATATATATATATATATATATATATATATATATATATATATATATATATATGTGTGTGTGTGTATTTTATATGTATGTATAAATATATATATATATATATATAAATAAATAAATAAATATATATATATATATATATATATATATATTTATGTATATTTTATATATATGTATTTTAGCCTGAAGATTCCCCCCCCCCCGGGATGAAACGCGGGAGCCTCTGTGTAGCTTAATTGCCATAAATATATTTTCATAGCTTACTACCTAGCTCTACTTACGTATCGAGCACTGTTGAAGTAAATACTGAAAATTGATACATAAAAAATTATATCTCCTTATAATATTTTATGTGGATACATGAAGTACTAATATATATATATATATATATATATATATATATATATATATATATATATATATATATATGAAGCAATCCAACAAAAGATATAAGCGTCAACTAATATCTTATAATTAGTGAAACATCCGGATAAAAAAACTGAAGCTCAATATACTGGATAGAGCATTAATATTATAATATAAAATGAAGTAATAAAATAAGGTGTCAATCAAATTTTATTAGAATTCAAAGTTCATGCAAAGCATCCTTAAGTCCTTAGCTCATGAGTTTTCAAAGATAATTCTTCTCTTCAGAGGACCATTACCGCAGTTATACTACTACAGGTAATAAAATTACGCTTTGAAAATATATAAAATTATATACACAAATACATAAAAATACATAACATCAAACATATCAATCCAAAAACATACTTTTGTTGAATCCATACAGTCCATCCAGGTCATACAAGTTGAGAAGTATAATCAGGAAGGACATTACTCCAAGATACAAACAGCAGTCCAAATACGTAAAATTGAAGGGGCCGGCAAAGTTATCCAGTCGCGAAATGTGTCCATATTCAATGTTAATGATAAATAAATCAATCAAAATAATACAAAAAGTCCAATCAAAGTTCCGAAATCCCGACATGTGCAACCCAAGTCAAATCCAAGTTCGTTGTTTAATTAGAAAACCCGTTAAATCCGAATTGAGCAAATATATATATATATATATATATATATATATATATATATATATATGATGAAATATAACTAAAAGAATAAACTTTTAGAAAATTAAACCTATTCTGAATAAAGAAAAGCTTAATATACAAGATAGAGCAAAAATAAGATAAGTCGATTAAAAATAATTAGATTCGCAGATAGAGGCAAATCAAAATCATTCGTAGTTCAAAGCAAATGCAAATAATGAATAATAATAATTCACTATTAATAGGAATAGTGAATTATTATTATTCATTATTTGCCCTTGCTTTGAACTACGAATGATTTTGATTAGCATCTATCTGCGAATCTAATTATTTTTAATAGACTTATCATATATATATATATATATATATATATATATATATATATATATATATATATATATATATATATATATACTAAAAGAATACACGTCGCAAGAAGTTCAGATCAAAAATGGTACTTTAGTTTCTTGAGTTTTACTCATACTTATAAACCGCCCATTGGCTCTCGTCAGCCATATTTTATCTATAGGTAAATTGATGGTCTTCTGAGATAAATTTAAAAATATATATTTATTCTCCCTTCCGGTAGCAAGATTTCATTTTGAAAAGAAAAACTCGAAAATGGGCCTCGATTAAAATAATAATTAAGAAAAAAAGGAAAAAGAAGAAAAAGAAAAATCATGGTCGCTCCTTGTAATCAGGTCATCCAATGTATTCTGTGAGCTGATTTTGAACTTTTTTTTAAAATTGTTACTTCATTACCTTCTCATATTTTCTCCAGTAAAAATTCGGTATGGGTTTTCCATAAAAATCAAAAGAAATCGGAATATATAATGCTTGGTTCTATCTAAAAACTTTTAATAATCTGAGATCTGTGGTCTGTTTTAATTTTTTATTTGACTTTTATTTAAATTTCCTTATTTCCCCTGCATAATAAATCTACTTTACTTATATCAGCTTCAGTAACGCAGAAAAACTAATGATATCGTATTTTTATTAAATTAAATATTATATTTAGCTAAATTCGGATTTAATGCCAACATTTGAATATAAAATTTAGCTAAGAATTAGAGTTGAATGTCTACATCTACACTATTATATGGCTATATAAATGCTACTTTAACTACTTTAAAAAATATATCCAACTTAATTGCTTTTTAAAATATTGGTTTCCTAAAAACACTCTATCAAATGTTTTCTTGGTGGGTCTCACAAATATATTTTCTGATTTAATTCTATTTATTTTTTATTATTCATGTATTGATTTTATTCTAACTGTTTTTGTTTGAGCCGGTGATATATGCATAAAACCTCTAAAATCTCTCAAACAAAGTATAAAGTATATTTAAATATATTTCAAAACTTTCTTTCTTAAAGATTTCCCAAACCAATTCTCCCAAATAAATAAAACTTACAAAATAGGAGTAAATTTTAAAAGTTTGGAAAAACATTTCTAAAAAACAATTTTCCTCCCCGGAAAAAAAACAAATATTTATAGTATGTTAAAAACTGTGCAAAACTTGTTTATATATATATATATATATATATATATATATATATATATATATATATATATATATATATATGTATATATATATGTATATATATATATATATATATATGTATATATATATATATATATGTATATATATATATATATATATATATATATATATATATATATATATATATATATATATTGCCAATTGATACAAATATGACACACAATGGGGGGGGGGCACGAATGTGGCAAGGATAGTGGTCCCCTTTGTGGGAGCTGAGAAAAAGATATATATATATATATCTTTTAAACAGTTCTTTGTATTTAAAAAAAATCTAAAAACTAAAGATCTAAGAATTTGTAAATTAAAAGACCATAAAGCTTAAGTTTCCTTAACAGACCTTCATCTAAGGGCGGGATAGAAATAGCTAGCAAAGCATAATTAAAAATATAGTCAAAAAATAAAACGCAAAACCAACCATAACTTCTGGGAAAACAAAAATCAGTATTAAACTGGTTCCAAAAGATCTCACAAAAGGAAAGACGTACATTCACACAACTTGACATAGCGGATTTCTACCACTCGATAACTAAGATAATGTTAGATAAGACACTAATCTTTGCATATAAATATCCCGAAATTAGCGAATTAGATCGGAATACCATAAAATACGCAAGACAGACCAAATAACAAAATCTGGATTAAAAAAATCTAACGCCGAAGACACATTTTATGTTGCGATGGGTGCATACGATACTGCTGACGTAAGCGACTTGATCAGACTTTTCACGCTCAAAGATAAACTTAACAAACCAGGTCTCTAGTCTGTACTGAGACAGCAGTCTATGCCTATCACGTGATTGTAATAGTAGCACCTTAGATAGACTTAGAACTGGCATAATAAAACGGTTTAAGGATTTAGGATTTATAATTACAATTGACACAAACCTTAGTACATTAGACTTCTTAGTCGTCAACTTAAATTTAGAACATAAAATCCACAAGCCATTTCATAAGCCAAATTATGTACTAAGATATATAAATAAGAAATCATATCACCTTCATAGTCTTCAAGAACATGATAGCCAATATTAGCCAAACAAATTCCAATTTATTGTCTAATCTTGATATCTTTCAACAAGCCGCCCTCTATTATAATAAAGCACTTCAAAAAGTGGTTTTAAAGAAAAATTATCAGATATACCAAACCCATCCTACACACCTAACGACCACAAGAGAAAAAGAAATATTATCTGGTTTTCGCCACCATTCTCACTCAACACCAAAACACGCGTGGGTAAGATTTCCTAAAACTCCAATATAAAAAGTTTCCAACACAACATTAATTACATAAATTCTTCAATAGAAATACAATTAAAGTCAGTTATTCGAGTACCCTATCAATGAAAACAACAATTTCCTCCAAACCAAGAACACGGGAAAACATATCTTGCTTTGTAGAATTTCAGAAGATTGACCCTTAAACGGAAAAAATATAAAGTGATATCTGTTGTAGATAAGGTAACCATCACAAGCCAGCCCAGTAAACATACATAGGTATGATACAAGGAGTCTTTAAACAAAGGATATGCACACAGTGATACTTTTTTAAATAGAGCGAACACAACACTTGAAACACGAATATGTGAATTGAAAGACAAAATGGTACATTTTAGATAAACAAATAACATACTCTCCGAACTCAAACTATTGCGATCGTCGTGAATCGGATAAATTCCTTATACTACGAACCATAAATGACCCAAATATGAATTGCATAAAGAAAAGCTTAGAGATTTTTAAATGATGCATCAAAAGGAAACAGGCACTTTTAATAAACTGGTCGCACCTACCACCATGAATATTTAGACAGACCCCATAAAACACACAACCATCGGATAAGTTAAAGAATTTTTTTTAATTTTCAGGAAAAATTCTTAATAGAAATTTCTTCAAGGGAACTATTTTTACGAAAAAACATTTTTTTAAATTTTTAATATATATATTTTTATATTTTTGAATATATGTTTTTAGATTTTTAGAATTTTAGGCTTTTTAGATGTTAATTTTTTAATTTTTACAATAAAACAAAATTATGTAAGATATATATAAAAACAAGTTTATAAAGATTTTTATCATGAAGGATTTTTAAAGAACATGTTTAGAAATTTTTAAAGAATATTTTATTTTTAGGGAATATTTTTAAAGGAACATGCAATAAATATTTGTTTTTTCTCGATAAGCAGGTTTTCTCAGAAAAGTTATTTTCAGATTTTTTTTAACTTATTTTTATTTTGTAAGTTCTTAGGAGGCAATTTTTTAAAGGAACTTTTACAAATATTTAAATAAATGTTAATCTTCTTTTAGAGATTTTAGAGGTTTTATGTATATATCACGTGTCCGAACAAAAACAGTTAGAATAAAATGAATATGTAAATAAATAAAATAAATAGAATTAAAATATAAAAGACCTACAAAGAAAATATTTTAGGGAGTGTTTTTAGGAAACCATTTTTTTTTAAGAAATCAAGTTTGATACACAAACGCTTTTATTTAGCCATATAATATTGGGATGCATAAAGTACCCCGCCAATAGTAGATATGGGCATCCAACCCTAATTTTTATAGCTAAATTAAATATTTAAATATTGGCGTCCAATCCTTATTTAGCTAAATATAATATTTAAATAATAAAAATAAGATATGATTAGTTTTTCTGCTTTACTGGACCTGATATAAGTAAAATAGATGTATTATGTATGGGAGATAAGTAAATTAAAATTACCTCCCTTTAAATGGAATGCACACATAAAATTAAAACAGACCACCGATCCCAGATTATATCGTCAATTCAAACAGACACAAACATTATATATCCCGATTTACTATGGCTTTATAGGAAAACCCACACCGAAAATATCTAAAAAGTCAATTAATGATGATAGTAATGAGAGCAAATATTAAAAGATTAATTTAATACAGGGAGGTACCATTTTTCCCCTTTTTTCTTTTCTTAATTATTAATTTCTCAGGTCTTTTCATTTAGTTTATTTAATGACCCCCATCAGTTAGTTACCGGAAGGAAGAATAAATATATTTTTAAAAGTTTCTCTCAGAAGACTATCCATTTGCTAGTAAATCAACCATAGCTTAAGTGAGCCAGTTAGCGGTTTATAGGTATAACTAAAACTCAAGAAAATACTGTATTTTTTCGTCTGAATCCTTTCTCCCAGCTTGAAACCTAAGGTACTATGTTGATCTGAACTTCTGTAATATTATAAATAAATATTACGCTCTTATTATTAAATAAGCGAGCGCTCTGTTGGAGATTTTTCTACCAGATGAAACCAAGAATTATATATATATATATATATATATATATATATATATATATATATATATATATATATATATATATATATATATATATATATATATATATACAGGGTGTTTCAAAAGTCTTGGGAATATAACGATTTTTAATAACTCAAAAACTATTAGGAGTTGAAAAATGAAATTGGTACCGTTGGAAAGGTTAAAGTTTCAAGTTTTGTGGGGAATCTTCAAAGTTGCTCAATATGAGCACCATTCGTCACACGGCAGACATCTAGTCGATAGTCCATTTCCTGCCAAACGCGTTCCAGCATCTTGACGTCAATGGTTCCCACAACTGCCGTTACTCGAGCCTTTAGTTCGTCAATATCTCTTGGAAGGGGCGGCACATAGACTTGTTGCTTGACAAAGCCCCAAAGGAAAAAGTCACACGGGGTAAGATCTGGAGACCTAGGAGGCCAGGGCATGAGAACGTCATCACCTCGCCCAGATCTCCCAATCCATCTACCAGGCAGCCTTGTGTTAAGAAACTGCCTTACTCTAAGACTCCAGTGTGGTGGTGCACCATCTTGTTGAAAAATGAAGTCATCAGATTCTGCTTGTTCCAACTGAGCCATTAACCAGTCTTCCAGCATGTTGAGATAGGATTCACCAGTGATAGTTGCCTCTTCAAAGAAGAACGGTCCATAGACACCTTTCTTGGAAATTGCACAAAACACGTTCACTTTTGGTGAATCTCGCTCGTGCTCAAGAAGTTCATGAGGATTCTCAGTACCCCATATGCGAGTGTTATGCTTGTTAACTTTGCCATTCAGATGGAAGGTCGCCTCATCGCTAAAAACAAGCCGGTCATCAAAGCCGTTATCTTCCAACTTCTCTTGCATTGCAATGCAAAAGTCACGGCGAAGTGGCTTATCAGTGTCCTTCAACTTTTGGACCAACTTGAGCTTGTAAGGTACCATTTGCAGTCGTTTCCTTAAGACACGCCAGACAGTTGCTGGAGCAAGCTGAAGTTCCCTGCTGGCTCTTCTCACTGATTTACGGGGGCTCCGCTGAAAGGCTGTCCGAACTTGCTCAACTGCATCTTCTGAAGTTGAAGGGCGACCTGTTCGCTTACTTGGGCACAAACACCCATCTTTCACAAATTTAGCATGCCATCTGACAATGGATTTCCTTTCAGGGGCTTCTTTTTTAAATTTCCTGCGAAATGCATGCTGAAAAACATGTCCATGATTCAGTCTTTGCAAATTGGAGGACGCAAAATGCCTTGTCTTGTTTAGAGAACGCCATTACTGCACCTGGAAAGATAACACGAAAATCATTAGTATGACCAAAAACTTGATTAAGCAAGCTTTAAAATGGCACCAGTTTCATTTTTCTACCTGGAATAGTTCATGAGATATACACATTTGTAATGTTCCCAAGACTTTTAAAACACCCTGTATATATATATATATTAGTATATTTGTATATATCTCAGTTTTTCGTAGATGCCTGTCTGTTGACTTATTTATGTTTCTCAATGTGTTTATAGTGTCTACATTTCTACCCATCTATCTTATTCCCGTCCTTCTAAAAAAAAGTACGAAAAAGTAGCTCATAAAAAGTAGCTCATAAAAAACGAAAAAAAAGCAACAACAACAAAAAATACGAAAAAAAACATATGCAATATGTTTTCAGTTTTGGAGTTGATTTTTGATGAGCTATGCATTTTTAGTACTTTTTAGATGTATTGTTTTTTGTTTTCTCTAGTTAAATCAAATATTGCGTCAGTTTGGGAATAAATATACGTGTGGTTTGGAAAAATTGATCTAAAGGAATGTTTTCTGAAGTAAGTTTTCGATCTTTTTTTGTATACTTTTCTGGAGTTTTTCTCAGGAAAGATTTCCCCTAGAAGTTTCAAGATACGCTGGTAAAACTTTGTTCGATTGCGGATTTCAAATTCCCTAAAATGTGTGGTCTTTTGAAATGCCTTATTTATCTAAAATTACTCTGGATAGGAGAAATAGTAAAATACTGGGTAAGCAGATTGTTGAACGCATTATTAATTTCTTCTACTCTATTTCCCTGCGCTTGTTGTGTGCTACAATACTTGATTATTATTCTTTTCGTCAGAATAGTGTGCCCTTTATCCATCATAGTAATGTTGTTTACTGTTTTAAATACCAGTGTGATTCTGGTTATATTATGCGACTTTCTTGCATTTGCAGACCCGCATAAACCAACACGTACCATCTAAGATTATACAGGCAGGAGCAGGATCCCTTTGTCACCCTTCATCTGTGACTTTGGCCAGTATTTGGTTGAAAATCCATGCTGTGCCAGTAATTATAAAATAAAGCGTTTTGGGGTGCTGCAGAGAGCAGATTCGAAAAATCATTTGAAAATTGTGGAATCTGTGTCTATTGCTATACGTAAACCTTCCTTGTGCCGGCAAAAGGAGTTAGTAAAAGCGTTAAATCTCTTTAAGGAACTTTGACCTTCACCCGTTTTTTTTATCCCACGCTGTGCCCTTTTAATCGTACTTCAACGACTATATGATTAAAATATATTTATATTAATCGCCTATCGATATTCCCTGGCACTTCAATCCCCTCCCCTGTGCTCTTTATTTTCGTTAATGTTATTGCTTCATTTATACTATCGGTTTCTCCTGACGAGATGATAGTCGAAAGAGCTTTAGAGAATTTTCCGTGAATTATTTTCAAATTTATATATAAATGTTGTACCTCCAGACATGGAGACAGGATGTATTAAACAGACAAAAGGAAAAACAAATTAAGCACACAAAAAAACCTTCAAAAATGAGAGATTTACCGGTTTCGTTCAGATTAACGAACGTCGTAAGAAAAGGTAAGCATTTTTCTAGACGTTGAACCGAACGAAACTGTTGTTTTTTATGATTTTTCTAGTGTTTAATTTGTTTTTCCTTTTGTCTTTTTTTATACATATATATGTATATACATATATTCCTTGTATGCGGATCTGTTGGTGTGCACTAATATGTATGTGCGCGTTTGCGTATGCATGTGTGTGAGTGTGTGCGTGCATGGGTATGTGTACGTGTGCGTTTGTGTGCGTGTGTGTTGTTTGCATGAGCATAGATATCCATTGGCTTTCAGCATTGTGATTGTTTTTAGTTTAGGTCACTTTTAAACGGCGCTTAATCATAATTCTAGTCTGTGTATGTGTACACTGTTTTCTGTATACGTATATGCGTATGCGTAAGTGCACACACGCACGTGTATGTGTGTGTTATTGTGTACTCTGCATACTTTTCAACCGTTCGTACCTACGTTAGCATTATGTATACGTTTCGCTTCTTGCCTTTTGGGTTTCCCGCCTTTTATTCAGTTTTATCTTATCGCTAATTGCCGCCCGCTTCCTCAATTCTTTTTGATTTTATTTCTTTCATTCTTTATCTTTCCGACTTCAGATTTTGCTTGCTCTTCCTCCCCCCCCCCCCCTCTCTCTCTCTCTCTCTCTCCCTCTCTCTCTCTCTCTCCCTCCCCTTCCTCTCTCTTTCTCTCCCTCTCTCTCTATCTCGCTCTCTCTATATATCTATCTATCGATCTATCTGTCTATCTCTCTTTCTCTATCGCCCGTTAAAATAACACTTTATTTTATATACCTTCATAACCCATTATAATAAACCATTTTCAATAAATCTTAATATTTTAAACCTACACAATCATGATTGATGGAAATTGGTGAATCTACTGTGACAATAACCCTGAAATATGTGCCTAAAGTTATTTCAAAAATACAATTTTCGTTGTCCGTTGTTAGACTGGTCGGTCGGTCGGTTGGTCTGTCAGACTTTATTTTGAAATATAATTTCTATCACAAAACGCGCAGATTGAATCGGCGTATCTTTAGACTGAGTATGTTTTTTTTCTTTTTTTGTATTCTTTATCTTTTAAATCCACCCGTAGCTATCTAGTTAACCAAATATCTACTTAGCTGTGTAAATATTCATCTATTTAATTATATATCTATTTTTATATCTATCTGAGTAGATAGCCATCTAGCTATCTATATCTACCTATGTAATTATACTAGAAAAGGGTGACCCGTTGGCTCATCCATTGAGTTCGCGAAGCAAATCAAATTTAAAACAGAAAAAGAAAGAATTAGTCTTTTAGTTCGCTTACCCTCACCCCCACTCTCTTACTCTTTCTCTCCCTCTCTCTCTCTCTCTCTCCTTCTCTCTCTTTATTATATATATATATATATATATATATATATATATATATATATATATATATTCTCTCCAACTATGGGTCAAATAGTATTATATTTGTAGTGATATTCTCTATTGTTTATAATGCACTATTCAATCTTCTGTCTTATTATGAGTTTTATTATCTGGTAGTAAAGTCATTATTATGGACTGTTAATAAACAGAGAGAGAGGGGAGAGAGGGCGATAGTGTAGAAACTGTATGAAAATAAAAACGGGGTTCAACAACATACAGTGAAAGAGGTTGAGAGTAATATACAGAAATTTAGTAAGAGATGTGTGAGTAAATTGTAAATTATGGCTAATTAGAACAACGAGAATAGATTTTTTAAAAAACATACCTCAATCCAAATACCAAGGAATATTTAACGTGTATTTTGTGTAATAAGATTTATACGAAAAAAAAAACTTAGGAAAACAAACGTTAATTAACTCAGCTAACTTTACTATAATAATGAATAGAGATTGTCTATCTATCTATCTACATACTGGCTATGTGATTACTTATATATGTAGGTATATATCTATGTCATTGTATACCTATCTATGTTCGTAGGTAGGTAGATATGTAGGTATATATCTATGTCATTGTATACCTATCTATGTTCGTAGGTATGTAGATATGTAGGTATATATCTATGTCATTGTATACGTATCTATGTTCGTAGGTAGGTAGATATGTAGGTATCTATCTATATATCTATCTAATTAGCTATGTAATTATCTATCTATCTAACTATCTATATCTATATCTTTTTTTTGCTGTTTCTTTCTTTATTTGTTTCATACATTCATTCATGCATTCTGTTTTTCTTTATTCTTTTTTATTTCTTACTTAATTTCTCATATTTTTATTTTTATTTGATACCTCTCTCTCTCTCTCTCTCTCTATATATATATATATATATATATATATGTGTGTGTGTGTGTGTGTGTGTGTGTGTGTGTGTGTGTGTGTGTGTGTGTGTGTGTTCCTTTCTACTTTGACTCTTTTCCTTTCCTTCCATTATTTCGAACCCTCATCCTTTAATAACGACGTTCAAAATGATAGGATGCTGCACGCATTTGCGTTGACAAACCCGCCCCTTCCATCTGCCCACCAACTCCCCCATTAATTCTCCTCCTTGTTGTCCTCCCCCAAGAGTCACCTGTCCACTCCCATTTCGCATGGTAAACGACACCTGCCACTTATCCTCCCACTGGTCTTCAGTTCTGACCAGCTGCTGACTTTACTATAAAAGACCGCATCATCTCCAACACTTTGCCAAATATTGCCAGCTTACACTCAGCAACCACTCAGGTAAGTGCAAACCTTTTTCTTTTCATTTTCAAAGTCGACTCAGAACTTTTCTAAACCCAGCAAATCTGTGATCGGGCATGCGCATTCGCGAATTCGCTCTCCTTTTATTGCGTCTCACTCTACTTTTACTTCCCCCTCTCTCCCGCTCTCTCCTCTCTCTCTCTCCCTCTCTCAGTCTTTCTATCTAGCTAACTCACTCTGCATCACCCTATATTTCTTTCTCGCACACATGCATGTACATCTTTCTTGTGAGCTATATTTCTATTAGAACTTTTCAAAAGCATCAAATCCACAACCGAGCATGCACATGCAAGAAATCGCAAGACTTTCATTTCTCTCTCTCTCTCTCTCTCTCTCTCTCTCTCTCTCTCTCTCTCTCTCTCTCTCTCTCTCTCTCTTCCTTTCTTTTTTTCTCTCTTTCTTTCTCTCTCTCTCTTTCTCTCTCTCTCTAGCGCCACACAATGAATACCTATATTGATATTTGGATATTGTTTGTCATAATGTATGTCGTCTACACCAGAGAACTCATTATAAATGTAAGATCTTTGAAAACATATCACAACTTCTAATCAGTATTTTTCATTAATTTTCTTTTCTTTCCTTTATCCTTAACTAGCAAAACCTACCCTCTCTACTGGCAGCAATTAATTTGCCTTAATTAACAAATGTTTTTTTACTCAGAGAATTCCAAAATTTCAACAACAAACTTTGGTAAATTTGTAGATTAACATACTCAGCTAAATTATCCCCCCTTAAAAATGAGACTCTTTTTAGGGTCATTCTAAGTTATTAGAGCAGTTCATATGTTTTTAACACTAACTGGTAAAATCGTTAAACCACACGCAATCGCTAGAAAAAAATAGCGCACAGAATTCATCTTCAATGGCAAAAAATGGTAAACTACCATAAAACCCTAGAATGGCATGAAAATAGAGGATTATTTTAGGTTAAATTTATATGCTAAACTGATCCGCCATTCTAAATTCTAAATTATATTTTGTTGTTTCTCTTTCAGCCAGGTTTTTCAGGGTATTCACGCGTAATCGCCTAAAAAAGTAGAATCTCATTTTATCGAGGGTGGTGTGAGGTGTTAATCTACAATAATATCCAAACTTTCAATAGTTTTATTCATGCCATACAAATAAGATATTCAATTAGTTAGATCATTTTAAAGTTATTTATTTAATTTTTACCGGAAAGGTAAACACAACTAAAATCAATTGCTTAAAATTAAAATCAAAAAGGGACGTAGAGTAAAAAAATTATAAGATTTTAAAAAATCAAATATGATTAAATTTGCAGATTAACATCCTCCAGTAATACTCCATCACCACGAAAAAATGGCATTATGCTTTTTTAGGGGATTACGTGTTAACACCATGGAAAACAGAAAGAAAAAAAAATATTTAGAATTTAGAGTGAGGGATCAGTTGTATATATATTTAACATAAAATGTTCCCACATTTCCGGGCCATTGTACTTTTTTAGAGAACTTAACAACAAAATGTTACCACTATCCTTAAGTCCGAGTGGTAGGGTCATAAAACCACACGTAATCTCCAAAAAAAATGTAGCGGATTTAACTCCCATAACAAAAAAAATTAGTTAATGCCCTAAAACTGGCCCGAAAAATTGAATTCATATACGAAAAGTTTCTCCACTTTAAATTATAAAAGAATTGTTTTTTCTTTTCTTTTCTTCTTTCCATCAAGTTAAAAAAAAAAAGGTAGAATTTTGGGGGAGGGGGATTTAACGGAGGATGTTAATCTACAATCATACTAAAATATGAATCTCTATTTTTTTCGTAATCTGGACAAATCACAATGCTACTAAACTTTTGTTTTTATTTGTCAATGAGAATACTGAAAAGGTTTTTGTAAACATTTTAAAAAATAAGTTAGCTGTTAAAATTTATAAATTAGCCATTACTTTAATTAATAAAAAAAAGTTATTCATTTATTTTTTACGGAAAATGTAAAAACTGCAAAGAGAGGGCGAAAGAAAGGGGCAGATTGAGCGATCGAGACAACCACACTCTCGCTCCCACTCCCCCTTTCTCTTCTCGCTTCTGCCTCGCTTGTAGCAAGCCACAACCTTTGGTAAGGTCGTCATGAGCGCATGGAGTTAAAACTAAAGGTGGTTTAGTTATTTTTCCGATTTATTTATTAAATAAGTTTAATTAATTACTGTTAACATGGACGAAACTATTGCATATAGATAGCAAACATAAGCCAATATAATTCCAAATTAATAATACAAAACATGAATTGATTATGAATGCTTTAAAAATAGTTATTCTAATTAGGCAGTCAAAAGATTCTCTTAATCTTTTATCTCCATTATATATACAGAATAGCAAGATGTTATGTTATATCATTGATTTAAATAACAGTAAACCGTTTTGATAGGAGTAATAAATGAAAAAAACTGTCTCATTTATTCATTTAGATTTTAGTATGTGTGTTGATTTCTACACACTAAGAACTTTCCTGCAAAATATGTTACATTATTAATTCAAACAAAATTATACTTTATAAAAATAAAATATATAAAAAGCGATTTAGCAGGTTACATTTCCATCAGTTACTATCTATCACCGTAATAATAATTCAGTAATATCTATTATCATACGGAAGCTAAATTAATCAACTTTTGTTTCCCCCGAAACTTTTATTTTAATCATACAATAAACATGCTAAAATGGTGCTTAATTTTAGGATTGTGCTATGTTTGAAAATAAATTCCATTTTCATTCTTCTAATAAGCCGTAATTTGCAATTAACTAATCAAGTGTCTGTCTATCACTCTCACCCTCTCTCATTGCATGTTGTTTTATCCCCACACCTCACTTATACCGCGCTTTTATTTAATTCGGTGTCTATCACTTTCGCTTCCGTCATTTTAGCATGTATTTTGTGTGATAAAATATAGATTGAAAAGGTCTTAGAGAAAGAAACGTTAACTCAGCTTTAGTATAATAATAGATAAATGGCAAAACACATCTGTTCGTTTTCTCCCGTTTTCCCATTCAAAGCAAGCAAAAATAACATAACATTTACAAATTATCGTATATTGACGATTGTTTATAGCAAAACTAAATTAGGACAACCGGCACGTTAGTCGTCGTTCATTTGTTTTTCTTTTTTTTAAACTTACTTCACATCAAACAAGGCAAGTTACCACTGTAGACGTAAGGGACTACTGAGAATTAGGGTGAAAGTTTTTGGGGTCATCCTAAATTGGGAGCTGTGCAGCGAGATACTTGTTCACATTCGTTTTAAATTTATGCATGTCGGTACAGTCGAGAAAACAGGGAACAGGGAGGGAGTTCCAAAGGCTGGAACTATTGGAGTAGAATGCTCTCCGGAATCCGGGGACCTCCACAGTGAATGGATGAGATTTAGCTGTTTGTCGGGTTAGTCGAGTGTATTTACGTCTGTCATGGTATTGATCGATTTTCGATATAAAAGCTGTTCTCTGAATTTTCAACCAGTTAAATAAGGGAAATCATTTTCTCTTTTAAACTATACACAAAAATGTCACAAAATTTGTTTTTTATTATTTCTTTTTATATTTACTTAGTTGGGAGAACATATTACTATTAATAACTTATATGTCTATTTATTATGGACTTGGATTCGTCCATAATTTTAACCAGATTTATTACAGACAATTTTGTAACTCTTATTCTATGTTAATCCTCCACGCGGACAACACCGGGTAGTCTTCTTAAGTATGTATATAAAACAAAAGAGTTTACACTAAAGCCAATCATCAGGTTTGATATGATATTAAACAAAGACAAATGTCACCGTGACCCTAAAAGGTAACTCTTGAGATAGTCAGAAAGAGAGAACGAACAGGTGGTCAGCAGTTCACCAAGGAAAAACACAGGACTCGCCTTTGATTATTTTTTGGTGTCTCTTTCGTATGTCTAGATTTTGCCGTCGAGGTATACAAATTCCTGGACGGACTTGATATTGTTGGCATTGTTCAGCTTAATTTCTACTTCTTGATTGTAGCTGATAAATTATGCTTTGCCAGCATTAATGTAGTAATGTTTAATTATGATTCAAGACGACTTAAAACAGGTGACAGTTCTTTTCTAGTAACAGAAGGTCGTAACATTAAAACAACATTTTCCTTATTTATAATAGCTTAACTGTGGAATTTCCACAGGCCTTACTTAGTATTTAGTCATTTAACTATTATTTTACCTACCGTTCTACTTCCAATCAGAATATCTGTCAACTTGGGAAGCCTTTCGGCTGTTTTAGCGTTCAATGCCAACGGTTGCAGACCCGCGCTCTTTGATGTCGATCGACCACCGTCTAGACAATTGTTATGACAAGAAACTATAACTGTGGTGAAAGAAACGCTAGTTCTAAAATTGATAATAGCTGATAACATTTCGCCTTATCACACTGGTTTACAAATTAATTGAGGTTAGCATTAAAATATCGTCATTGTGGGTTCTGATTTCGGATAGGATATCAATTTTCACTTATCATAAGTAATTTTTTAATACGTTCCCGCATCTCTATGTGAGGCTTTTTGTTGTTGGTCGATCAAGCTTAATTATTTATCAATAAATCATGATATTTCCAAATGAAATAATAATAAAACTGCGCGATCAGCTTTTATGAGAATTGCTGTGTTGAATATGTATTTCGAGTTTTGCTTGGATTGACAAGAATTTTGAAGTTATGTAAAAAAACTGCGATTTCAATCGGTTCGTGACGCTTAATTTTTAAATAACATCTGAATCGTTAAATGCGCAGAATGAATGGACGCATCTTAAAAATACACGTTCTTGTTTAGATATGGATGTCATAAACAAAGAACATGTTTAGATATGGTTGTCATAAACAAAGAATATGTTAGATATGGATGTCATAAACAAAGAACATGTTTAGATAAGGATGTCATAAACAAAGAACATGTTAGATATGGATGTCATAAACAAAGAACATGTTTAGATATGGATGTCATAAACAAAGAATATGTTAGATATGGATGTCATAAACAAAGAACATGTTAGATATAGATGTCATAAACAAATAACATGTTTAGATATGGATGTCATAAACAAAGAACATGTTAGATATGGATGTCATACAGAAAAAACATGTTAGATATGGATGTCATAAACAAAGAACATGTTTAGATATGGATGTCATAAACAAAGAATATGTTAGATATGGATGTCATAAACAAAGAACATGTTAGATAGGGATGTCATAAACAAATAACATGTTTAGATATGGATGTCATAAACAAAGAACATGTTTAGATATGGATGTCATAAAGAAATAACATGTTAGATATGGATGTCATAAAGAAATAACATGTTAGATATGGATATCATAAACAAAGAACATGTTTAGATATGGATGTCATAAACAAATAACATGTTAGATAGGGATGTCATAAACAAAGAACATGTTTAGATAAGGATGACATAAACAAAGAACTTGTTAGATATGGATGTCATAAACAAATAACATGTTTTGATATGGATGTCATAAACAAAGAACATGTTAGATATGGATGTCATAAACAAATAACATGTTTAGATATGGATGTCATAAACAAAGAACATGTTAGATATGGATGTCATACAGAAAAAACATGTTAGATATGGATGTCATAAACAAAGAACATGTTTAGATATGGATGTCATAAACAAAGAATATGTTAGATATGGATGTCATAAACAAAGAACATGTTAGATAGGGATGTCATAAACAAATAACATGTTTAGATATGGATGTCATAAACAAAGAACATGTTTAGATATGGATGTCATAAAGAAATAACATGTTAGATATGGATGTCATAAAGAAATAACATGTTAGATATGGATGTCATAAACAAAGAACATGTTTAGATATGGATGTCATAAACAAAGAACATGTTAGATATGGATGTCATAAAGAAATAACATGTTAGATATGGATGTCATAAACAAAGAACATGTTAGATATGGATGTCATAAAGAAATAACATGTTAGATATGGATGTCATAAACAAAGAACATGTTTAGATATGTATGTGATAAACAAAGAATATGTTTAGATATGGATGTCATAAACAAATAACATGTTTAGATATGGATTTCATGAACAAATAACAGACTAAAAATAAACACAAAACTATTCTTTTTTTGATTCAACATTTCGTTTCAATTGTAAAACCTTTCCTAACTGAAACGAAATATCGAGTCAACGGAAGCATGATTTTGTGTTTATTTGTTCTATCCTTCTTAGTCTGTTATTTGCTTACTATCTTATTCATATCTATAGCAACACCGATATGCATGTATAAGTGTACGTGTACGTAAGTATATATATATATATATATATATATATATATATATATATATATATATATATATATATATATATATATATATAGTGTGTGTCAGGTTGTATATGAAAAGAAATCAAATAAAGTGCTCGATCATATAAGAGAGCTAATATAATTTATTTAGATACTGTATATTACATATTTCAGCAATGTACCGCGGTTTTATCCAAAAGGGCAGATTTAGACATTATTAGTAAATTTCTGTGCCCAGTGGAATCATCGGCAAGCTGAAACGATTGTAGTCACGGCCCGATAGGGAATGGCGTCAACCAATAGCTTGCCGATGATTCCACTAGGCACAGAAATTTACTAAAGATGTCTAAATCTGCCCTTTTGGATGAAACCGCGGTACATTGCTGAAATATGTAATATACAGTATCTAAATAAATTATATATATATATATATATATATATATATATATATATATATATATATATATATATATATATATATAATCTAAAAAAGCTTTGAGTCATTTTAAACAAAGAAAGAAAATGCAGTTTAAATTCCCAGGGATACTAACTAAATCAAAAATATCGCAACTTAGCACTTGCATAAGCCGACTTACCGCTGGAAAATTTACAAATAGAAAAAGGGGGATCCAAGTATATAACAATTAAACAAAAACAGGTCCCTATAACTTGAACTGTGAAATATCAAACTGGGATCATCAACTGTTTACCATGTAACCGTTTCGGAGTATTAAAAACAGGACAGTTATAAAATTCATGGCTTTCCAGTGGTACTGATCAAGTGACCACTTTCCCAATAACCAAATGTAAAAACAATTCAGTTTTAATTCCACTAACATATACAAACAATAATAATAATAATAATAATAATAATAATAATAATAATAATAATAATAATAATAATAATAATAATAATAATAATAATAATAATAATAATAATAAGGAAAGACAACGCTCATACAAAAAGACGCCAAGAAGGGAACAACTCCCAAGCAATTTTACAGACCAATAACATGCTTACGAACAATTTACGGCACAACTGAGAGAGCAAATTTACCATTCCCTGAACGCCGTGGGCTACTTCCCAAGGAACAAAAAGGATGCCAGAGAGGGAAAAGAGGGACGCATGATATGTTATACATAGATCAAAAGAAGTTAAAAGCAAGAAAAAGAACATATCTATGGCATGGATTGACTACAAGAAAGCCTATGACAGAATCCCTCAAGCATGGATAATTGAATGCTTAAAAATGTACAAGATACCCGACAAGAAAGCAATGGGAACATGGAGATTAGAACTGACAGCCGGAGGGCAACACTTGACAGAGATCAAAATACAGGGAGGCATTTTCCAAGGAGACTCCCTATTACCACTACTGTTTATCATAGCCACGATGCCACTCAACTACATACTCAGGAAATGTGATGCCGGATATAAGTTCACAGGCAGAGAACAAAAATAAACCATCTCATGTGCATGGACGACATGAAGCTATTTGCGAAAAGCAAAAAGAAACTGGAAAAGCTGATAAATATGACCAGAATCTTCAGTAAGGACATTAAAATGAAATTAGGAATGGAAAAGTGTGTATTGCTAGATATTAAAAAAGGAAAGCTGGAGACGACTGAGGACATGGAACTACCCAACCAAGAGCAGATGAGGGCGCTAGGCGAACAAGACAGCTATGAATATTTGGGAGTTTTGAAAGCAGACACAATCAAATCAACAGAAATGAAAGAGAAGATTGAAAAAGAATATCTGAGAAGAACAAGAAAGCTCTTAGAAACAAAATTATATAGCAGAAACCTAATCAAAGGAATAAATATCTGGGCAGTACCACTAATAAGATACTCTGGACCATTCATAAGCTAAACTAAAGAAGAACTCAGGCACCTTGACCAGATGACTAGAAAATTAATAACCATGCAAAACGCACTACATCCAAAAAACGATACAAAAGACTCTATGTGAAGAAAAACGAAGGGAGAAGAGGACTGGTAAGTATAGAAGACACTAAAATAGAGCTTAATAAATACATAAACCAGAACACAGAAAGGCTGATCACCGCAGCAAGAGACACCATCCCAACGAACAACGCAGAAAGCATCGAAACTGGACACAAACAGACAAGAAAAGAAAAGTGTGAAGAAAAACAACTACATAGGCGCTTCATAAGACTCACAAGAGAAGAAACCAACGAAAATAGCTGGACATGGCTAAGAAAAGGAAACTTGAACAGAGAAACGGAATCTTTACTGATGGTTGCATAGGACCAACTAGATTAAATATATATATATATATCAACAAATAACTCAATAAATCCTGGACCTAACTAATAAAGCAACAACTTTTAGATTAAATTTTATTTTATTCATCAACATAGCCTCCTTCTAGCGTGATTAACTGATTGCAAAGCTTTTCTAACAGTTCGGTGTCTATTTTGTGCAATAATATGTCTTTAGCCTCAAAATACACCCCAGTTTCCAATATCACATCTTCATTGAAGTCAAATATCTTTCCCTGAAGTATACTTTTGAGGTCTGCAAACAGCCAGCAGTCGCTGGGACGAGATCTGGAGAATAGGGTGAGTGCGAAAGAAATTCGAAGTGCAATTCATGTAGTTTTACTCTCGTTCCGATCGACGTGTGGCACAGTGTATTTATTGTCTTTGTTTAAGAGCACCTTTTCCTTCTTCGTTTTCTGGATGTTTAGGGACGATTTATTACTTGAAACGCACCAATAATGCTATAGAATATTCGTTATTGATGGTTCTTATTTTCTCAGGGTATTCGATAAACAAAATACCTTGCGCATCTCAAAATGCGGAGGCCAAAACATTGCCTGATCATCTTTACGTCTTTGATCGCTTTGGACGGTTTCTGTTTTCTATTTGAGTCCGGGGTGAAGTGGTAGGTTTATGTTTCATCCATTGTCATATATCAATACAGAAACTGTTGTTTCTTGCATTGAAACAGTTGCAAATAACGCTCTGGATCGTTGACGCGCTTTTGTTTTGTATCGACTGTGAGTAAACGCGACACTAACTTTGAACACGCCATTCTCATTGGCAAATGTTCATGCAAAATGGTGAATACACTTTCGCCTTCTGATATCTTCAACATCGCTGTTATCTCAAACAACTCAAATTTACGAGTGTGTGGACTTTTTATGTGTGCCGAGACAACTACCGAATTTAGGCAACGTGAGCGTTCAGTATCATTTGTGTCCGTACGACCGCGTTTAAAGTCTGCATACAACCTCTTAATCATTGTTTCCGACGGAGCAGCGTTCGAATAACACTTATCGAGACATTGCTTTTCGTGAACAGTATTTTTCCCATCAGAAAGCAGTGCTTTATCAACACACGAAATTCAGATTTTTCCATGTTTTCTTTTTAAATTTGCAACAGCAGCTTCATTTAAATGAGTGTAATTTGTAAACTAATAATCCGATTGGTCTCACATTTTTGAAACGTACCATTCGAAGGTTAGTAATTCATAAAATCACATGGATATTTTATTAGTGGCGCAATTTATATGTCAGACCCGGGACTTATTGAATGATGTGTTATATATGAAAAATGAAAAAAGGAAAACCGAAAAGTTTGTATATGTTCATCGGCGTTTAACTTTGAAAGACGTTGTGCGTCTATGACGTGGAAAAAATGTTTTACACTTTTTTTTTCTAAAATATAATAGACTTTAAAATTCAAAATATGTGATGCGTCTATGTAATTGAATTAATATTTCTTTGACGGAGGGGTGCTCAACAAAATTATCTACGTATAAATTCAAAATATGTGATGCGTCTATGTAATTGAATTAATATTTCTTTGACGGAGGGGTGCTCAACAGAATTATCTACCTATAAATTCAAAATATGTGGTGCTTTTCTTTAAATCATCCATCTTGAGGAAGTCTTTGAAAAATAAAAATGAAACGTCAATGAACGTATAAACAATGTTCGGTTTTTCTTTTCTCATATTTCATTACATTAGATTAATAATTCCATAATTATCACACACACACACACATATATATATATATATATATATATATATATATGTAAAGTGTTGTAAAACTGTTCTGTTCGTGCAGGAAAGTAACAATTTCAAACGGTCGGTAGGCGCGAACCCGGTTCACAGAGTCTGCAAGCAGTCACCATATTCATTCGGTCAACGGAAACTGTCACTCAATTAAGGGAAATTAAGATCTATATGTACCTAGTAGCGATCACAGATAGAAGACTAGTCGAGAGTATATATATATATATATAGAGAGAGAGAGGGGTGAGAGAGAAAGAGAGATTATTTCACGAAGAGAAGTTTTGCATCACTTTTATATCCCTTTACGAAAATTAAAATTCATCTATAATAATAATACTGATAGTGAATCGTTATTCCAATTTTGATCAAAATCTATTACCTAGTTTTGATTCTAGAAAATGTCTCACTCAAATTAAAAGCTTAAGCTGAATAAGAAATTTCAATTCAAGGAATCTTTCTTAATTAGCGTCTAAAGAATATGAATCCAATTTAATGGAAATCTGATAAAATTGAATTGTCAAATGGGAGGTTGTGCTCATATAATGCCCCCTAAAAACCTTTTAAATACTCGAAAGAAACTGAAATTTGGGGAATATTTATTGATTAATGTCTAATACCTATTGTTACAATTTCACACGATCGGAGGTCTCAGAATTTTCACGAAGGTTTTAAAATAAAATAAACTAAATATAGCGCATACTGTCCATCTGTACGCCTAGCAGTTGTGTTCCTAAATTCATAATGATCGGTTCATTAGTTTAAGAGTTTATTCTGTACTATGAAATATATATATATATATATATATATATATATATATATATATATATATATATATTCATTTATGCAAACATTGTTAAAAATAACATAATTCGCCTGTTTAATTATACCTTTTTTATTTTTTCTATTTTTATGGTCTTTTTGTATTAATAGAATTAATAAATGTTCCATAGGTTCCACAGGTTTCACGAACGTTTTCGATTCACCGTCCATTTAAAATTTTCTTCTTTCCCAGTTTTTTTGTTCATTTGCTTTTGACACCTGAGGATGATCTGTCGAAGAATCGAAAACGTTCGTGAAACCTGTGAAACCTATGGAAAATTTATTATTTTTTTATTTTAATACAAAAAAAAATATCAGAAAAATTGAAAAAATAAAAAAAGTATAATTAAACAGACGAATTCTATTACTTCTAACAATGTTTGCATAAATGAGAAAATGCTACCTAAATACACACAATTCAAATATATATATATATATATATATATATATATATATATATATATATATATATATATATATATATGCATATATATACGAATATATGTGTATATACATATATATACAAATATATATATACATATATATACAGATATGTATATATATATATAGATATATATATATATATGTGTGTGTGTGTGTGTGTGTGTGTGTGTGTGCGTGTGTGTGTGTGCATTACTGTATATATACACCTCCTAAATGTTAAAATTTACCAAAAATTGATGTACACATGCTACTCAAAATGATTCCTAGAATTCCAAAATTTATAATGATCCGTTCATTAGTTTAGAGTTATAGCCAATAAATATAACATTAGTCTAAAATTGTAATGCTTTTTTCTTTTGTATAGTACGGTTTTGGTGGCACTTCCATAAATGGTAAATTTTACAGAAAAAAATAATGTGTCCACATTACTGACCCTGTTATCTCGAATGCATGTTCCATAATTCACAATGATCTGTTCAATAGTTTAGGATTTTATAAAACAAATACATGGTATTGACGCTCATGCGCGTGTACTGACCATTTTAATGGTAGTATTACTTAACATGACTCAAAATTTGATGTAGAGCAATTCTTTTCTATATTATTTTCATTTTGAGTATCTAACTTATTTGTAAAACTTTTTTAGGGCGGGTGCGAGTTCGGCTAATCGCACCACCTAAATGGTAAAGTTTACAAAGAAAATCATGTGTCTATGTTATTCACCGGCTTGCCGAAAATATATATTCCAAAATTCGTAATGGCCGGTTCATAAAAAATAACTAACTACGTTAGCATTTACCTAAAAAATCATGTGCCTATGTCACTAATCGTATTTTTTTAATATAGATTGGAAATTTATAACGATCTGTTCATTAGTTTGGGAGATTATCCGATATATATATATATATATATATATATATATATATATATATATACTTATTAATGACAATATATGTATTAGCATATACTATCAGTTCCTTTTACTTTGTAGTCCCCTTAAAAGATTCAGCTCAATGATTTTCAATTATTGATAACAGAGCAAATATAAGGATGCACTAGCTTTGAACGAAAAATTCAAAATGGCGTATTAGTGGGTTCCCCCACGTGTGAGTTTTTGCTCTCTTTTTATTTGTGTTTTGTTTGTTTTCACCCAAAAATGAACTCCTGTATAGTGTAGGTTTTTTCAAGACACTCTAATCCAAGAACTTTTTACTCTTTGTGAATTTTTTCTGATAGTTTTGTAGTGTTGCAGAGACGATATTGACATAAAAATGTTGTTTGGCACAAGACAAATGAAACGGACCGTAAAAAATATATCTCACAGAAATATTATGTTTTTTGGAAATGTGAAAAAATAAAAAATAATAAAATAAAACCATGGTTATTGGAACATAATATGAACTAACTTATATATATATATATATGTCAGCTCGACGGTTGCGTTTCGATCCCGGCTTGAGGCACTAACTGGTCTAGCCGCACCGATGAGCTGTGAAACAGCGAAACAGTCTGTATGTGGATGACTATAAAAAGCTCCCTCCGGGTGGAGCTTATTTTGTAAGGGTATCGTCAACGGCCATTAGCTTTAAGGCAATGCTCATTAGGTAAAACTGATTCGAGCTCCGGTCATTTGCAATGTTTACATTTCGTTTCATTGAGATATTCCTTACATTCAGTCAGTGTCGAATGATGGCGTAGGGGTTAGCATCGCCGACTGTCAGCTCGACGGTTGCGTTTCGATCCCGGCTTGAGGCACTAACTGGTCTAGCCGCACTGATGAGCTGTGAAACAGCGAAACAGTCTGTATGTGGATGACTATATATATATATATATATATATATATATATATATATATATATATATATATAATTGAATTTTGAACTGCATATCTCTTGAAATACTTTAAGATGCGTTTGTTCGATTTTATCTTAAATTAAGTACATCTTTAAGTAGGTATTTGATCTGGAATGAACCGGGTAGGGTGAGAGTAAGGAAGAAAAAGAAAACAGAAGAGGAAAATGAAAAGGAGGATGTAGAAGAAGAAAGAGATGAAAAACATAAGAATAGTATAATATAATCGAAGGTTTATAATCAAAAAGATAATGTTTTCATGCATCTATCTGTGTGTGTGTGTGTGTGTGTGTGTGTGTGACTTGCAATCTGATGCGAATGCGATCTTCTTTCAGCGAGGAATTCACGATCGTATTCTGAATCCCATATGGCCGTGACATTTCAAAATGTACAAAACGTCTGAGTTGTACCGGTTTACCTTCACGTTGTATCCATGATTCACAGAAGAAAGAACAAGTCGCGTCCCGAACTTAATCCAATCTAGAAAAAAATGTATCAATTCGTATCAACTTGATTGATTTCTCAATGTATTCAACTGAATCGATATCTTTGATATTTACCTGTGTCAAGATACGTGTGTTTCGTTGTATCAGTATAGCTGTTTCAGACTTGTATCGATATATATTCATGAAATATATATATATATATATATATATATATATATATATATATATGTGTGTGTGTGTGTGTGTGTGTGGAAATTTACCGTTATGAAACGTATTTTGTCTGAAACTCATGGTAAGAAAAGCATTCTATCGGTCGCGCATATTGATTGTGAGTGTATTAGAGCATATGTACAAAAACGAGCCATGGATCGAACCTCCAGCAATCTAATCGACAGTGGGCAGCTCTCACCACTAGGCTACGGGAACGAACGCTGCTGGCAAATGATAACTACAATGTTTTTTATATATAAACATAGACCGCTACTTGACAGTGCTCTATTTGTTTATTTACAAAGAGCTTTTCATTACACTAAATAGTAGCAGGTGACATCATTAACGACAGTGCTAAACCCGAAAAAGGAGGCTTACATAGTAATCCACAGACACACTGTTTCGCTGTATAACAGCTCTTCAGTCCGTCTACACTATATATATATATATATATATATATATATATATATATGTAATATTTGTAAATATATATGTAATATTTATAAATATATATATAATATTTATAAATATATATATATATGATAATAATAATGACAAATAATATATATATATAATATTATTAAATATATATATAATATATATTAATATATATATATATATATATATATATGATAATAATAACAAATGATAATATTTATATATATATATATATATATATATATATATATGAATGATGACAATAATAACAAATAATAATAAATATGCCATATCCTAACACTTTACTACAGTTTACTGCTTCGTCTAATCTTCAGAAAACATTTGAATACGAATTCAAGATTAAATTTGTATTCAGTAAATTTCGGGCAATTCATGAAAGTACAGCAACTTGTTAAGATAATACATCTTCATTATATATTGATTATATATTTATATATTGATTATATATTTATATATTGATTAACCATTTATACGAGTGGTTAGGTTGAAAACACATGAACTCCTGTCTTCGGTAGTTGAACTAGTTAGTCAAGCTACTGAATACAGGGGGGAACGCGGTATTCAATCTTATTGGTTTGATTTCCCAAGAACATTCGAAACCACTGGTATAAATTGCTAATCAATATGTAATTGCATATTAATATAAATAAAAAGTTTAATGCAATTGAGAACTCCGTATTTATATATATATATATATATATATATATATATATATATATATATATATATATATATATATATATATATATATATATAAATCATTGGGTTAAAAAATAATATTTTATAAACAAAATACACCTTCCAATGCTAAAAGACAAAATAGTATAATAACACATAATATAGCACAAAACGAAAGAAATCCAAGAAATAAAATCATCATTCTTGTAATAGCAGTAAAATAATCGTCCTAATATGGTACACAAACAAGCAAATCCCCAACATACAATCTCAGGTAAACGCATAAGACGAAATGCACATATTTGGTTCAACCCCCACATTTTTCAATATCATTGATAGATCCTTTAAATACCCACACAAATATAGCACTATATTAAACAAAATCTCCATTGAAATCTCATAGTCAACGATGCCTAATTTAGCCCAAACAATAATTACATGAAACAATAAGAAAATTAAAAAACCCAAAATATATCTTACAATACAAACTCTAACACCCATAATAAATACAATTGGCAGAATAAACAACAATCTCCATGTCAAAACGATTGCATACACCAAAATGTGATATACGCCTGTACAGTCACAGAATTACACCCCGTAAAAACTAATAATGTAAACCCAACATTATCTGCCAATACAAATCTCTACCCAACACACTACACATTCCCCTTCACCTAATAATAGCCACCCAGTCATATCAGAAAACATTTTTAACAACAACGTAATCTATCAAATAAGCCCTACATTAGATAATGTAGACTAACAAGCTCCCAAAAATTATGATTCTCCACCCAATAATGATAATGACCCTATCAAGATCAACATATTTACAGAGACCAAGATCACCCCCTAAAATATACACATACATAGGAGCAACATCGACACTCGTTAAACATCGAATATCGAACCACCATAGTTCTTTTAATAGAGAAGACGGTGATAATAAGACTGATACCTCCTTAAAAACTTCAAATAAAAAACTTAAGTCAAAAACATCTCTTTCTCGATTAACTGGTCTATTCTGAAAAATAAAAACGAATTCATACTTTCTTAACTCCAAAACCATGCTAATTATGCATATGGGAAGCGGTTATGATAATAACGTTTAGTAAACATAAAATATAATTAAAGTAAGAAGCTAATTACTGGCAGCTTGTATACATAAGAAAAAGATTAATACGCAAAATGGAAACCAACTAGCGAAATACCCCAATCTCCCCCATAATATATAATCTGATTTCGGAAAAATTACATAAAACTTACCTTTAATAGACCTTAAAAATACCCCAACGTAGATCTTAAATTCCCTTAATTTCTCAATCCACTTTACAATTTTCCCATAAATTTCATAAGCTTACATATTGATAACACAATACATTCCCAACAAGTCTAGAATAACATCCTTATCTCTATTTCAATAGATAATTATTCTTTATTAAATTTTCTTATTTTATAGTATAATATATTAAGTTATATTAGAATTTACCTTAAGATGTACTTACATTTATTTACTTAGTTATCCTTTTTTATTGTTATATTAACTTCATTATGTAGCTAAGTTAAATATTTATTCATTTATTTATATATGCAGTTATTTATTTATCTATACTAATATTAAAAACCTGTAATTTAAATTATTGTAATATAAGACAAACTTGCAATGACTAATATTATTTTCCTGGATATCTATTTAAAGCCTATGTATCCCATACACCTAATAAAATGCTATGAATATTTTTTTGTATTTTATACTTTTTATTTTTTATTATGTATTTCCATATGTGCATGAGTGTTTGTATATATATATATATATATGTGTGTGTGTGTGTGTGTGTGTGTGTGTGTGTGTGTGTATCTATATATGTGGATATAAATTTATATTATTATAACATACCCCTACTATTTCTAGTTTCTACGACTTTCTTTTTGCCATTAATAACAGCAAAGATAAAAGTTGGTTGTTGTGAATCGATGGGCTGGTTAAATGGTAAATGGCATGTTCTTAAATCTTTTAAATAATGAACCCCCGGAGATTATAAACATCGACAGTTTACAATATTTCATTTTAAAACTATATATTTCTTTCATTCTCTCTTCCTTTTACATTTTCTCTCGTTTCCTACTTTTCTTTTTCTTTTTCTCCTTCTTGATTTTCATTCTCTTTTCTCTTCTCGATATTAAGAAGCTTAAACATTACTAAAACTGAAATATAGGCATAAGATATCTATGTACCGCTTTATATCTCTATATTTGACCACCTTCCGATCTCCTCACTGTAACCTCTTCTCTCCTGGCTGAACTTAAATTTTAATTTAAAATATTAATTCGTGCACAGTCACCTACATTTGGTCTCCCTCTCCCCCTTTTCTTTGTTTCACTCCTCCCCCTCCCTCCCACACCATTTCCTTATGAGACCTTAATATCTAAGCCTGTCCATCTCTTTTCTCGACAACCGCCTCTCTTAACCCAATAAGCATGACGCACGCCCCTTCTCCTCCCTAACTGTTTTAATAACTCCGACAATCACTAAAGTCCTCCCACCCTCCACAATTAACTCAATCATTCCCACTGCCACCATCTGTTTGAGCCCATAATTTATATTTGCATAAGCGGCCTCTTGAGGTTAATTCCTCCGACTGCTACTATCACTCCCACTGCCCCCATCTATTTGAGATCATAATTTATATTTATATTTGCATAAGCACCTTTTGAGATTAATTTCTCCCAATGCTACTTTCATTCTGAATTTGAAATCTAGCATTAATTGACACATCCATTAATAGTTTCCACTTCCAACGTCTATTTACTCTGACCCATTTGAAGTCACATGCAGGAAGCCGAGTATGTTTTTGAGACATAGATTTATGCATGATTCTGTTGTTCTCTGAGTAATTTTCAAGTATTTTCTAAATGTCCGGGATTATCTGCGACCATAAACTACCATTTCTTGGAGCACTCAAGGTTTTGAAATAACATAAAACATTGTTCGGCTTCTTTGTTTGAACTGTTTAAACATTTTGGATCGTTTAAATTTGATAAAACATTCTGCCTGTAGTTTGAATCGTGTTTGATCTGTTTCAGAACTTATATTGAGACATTTTTCTCTTTAATGTTTTTCACAATTTTTCAATTTTGCATTTTCAAGATATTCACCTCTAATAATTAATTAATATTCAATTGTTATTGGTCAGACCTTCTGATGATAAGAACATTATCTTTGAAAAGCCATGGCTTAAAGGTCATTTTGTATTTGTATTCCTTGTTTGAACACTTAATTAACTTGTAAACTATACAAATTTTATCTATTTCATCACTTCATTACCTATATATATATATATATATATATAGAGAGAGAGAGAGAGAGAGAGAGAGAGAGAGAGAGAGATAATATTTTATAAATAAATGTTAAATTATTTCATTTTTACCTACAGACGCTAGCGTTACCAGCTTATAGCTCTCATCAGTGAAAGAAAAGTAATAATTCTAGACGGTCGGGGGGGCGCGAACACGGATCACAGAGTCAGCTTTGAATCTGCAAGCAGCCGCTCTATTCTCGCATCCAATGGAAACTGTCACGTGATTAAGGGAAATTAAGATCTATATGTACCTAGAGGCAGGTAGCATACATCAAAACTAATCGAGAGTGTTCGACGAACGTATAAAGAAGGTTGAGATAAATAAAATCAGCACATTATTTATATCAGTTCCAAGAATTCAAACACAACAATATTTGCCGCACGATCGTTTCTAAAAACATTTGAAATATTTTATTTTGTATCATACTTTAGATGATTCCAAAAGTTCTCTTTTTCAGTGCCCCTCATAACATCTCAAATAGATTCAAGCATAAAAACACAAAATTTTAGTATTATTTAAAATATTCACATATATATGCATGTATATTTTAAATAATACTAAAATTTTATGAACACTGTAGTTTCAACGAATTAACATCTGCAGAAATTACAGAAAATACATATATATATATATATATATATATATATATATATATATATATATATATATATATATATATTATGAGTAATGTTATATAGTCATAATTTGATTCGTCATCTTGATACCGGCGGTTTCAAAAGGTATGGGGAATCCGTCCCTTTAGGCTAGGAAATCCCTGCAGCTTCATTATATGTTAGCGGACTAATTTCAAAATATTAGAAATATACAAATATTTATAAAAATCCAATGGCCAATGCGTGCGTACTGGCAGCCCACAAGAACTTGGGTAAAGAGGTGTGATGAATAAGGAATATGGAAGCATTAAACAAGAATATTGTGAAAAAGGGCCATACATGCGAAATTAATAAATGATAATTACGATTAAAATAAAAATAGACTTAAATTAAAGATTAAGTAAAAATTATGAAAATAAATAAAAAATTTAAAATAGAATATTAGTAACATATACAAACTAAGTTAAATTAAATGTGGTGCTTTTAAAAAATAGTGAGCTCCAGTATGAAGTGGGTGTCAGAGAATAAGAGAAGGGGTGGGTAAGCAGGCCAGTGAATGGGTCAGAGTAGTGGTTATAATGTTAGGTTTCTAGTAGATGTATAATGGGGGTGGATTCCTGACTAAATGTGAGGATGAGAAGGAATGCGTCATGAGTTCAAAGATTGGGAAGTGAATGTGTGTCTGCTTGAAAATGTACCGATGTGGATTGAAGGAGGGGCGAGAGGGAAGGGTTAGTAACATTTTGTTCTATTTGAGGGCATATATATGTGTGCGTGGGTGTGTATATGTGTGTGTGTAAAGTTACATGCACACTTATGCGTATACAGACACACACTCGCAGTTTTATCAGGCCCCACGAATGTTACTATTATTTTCCGGATATCCTATGGCGTACATAGATCTAAGGCATCTGGCTGTTATTTTCTCGTATCCAAGTGGCAAGTAAATGTTTTCTGTCGTTCGTGCACAGCCTGAAAATTTCGGACCTGGTGTTTAAGCAATGACTGGCGAAAAAGTGGCTTGAAGGATTTTGAATTTTTTAGTAATACTCAAGCTACGTTTGTTTGGATATTGAGTGTGTGAATTTTTGTACTCCAGTATTTTCCATTCAATCACGTATTGAATACTATGATCTTCAACATTCCAGGCACGCCCGGATATAACAGTTTGAAAGATGCACCGTGAGCGTGAAAAATCGTGTTTAAAGCTCATATGTGTCATGCCGGCGTCTATTTAACTTGCCGGGTTGTGTATGATTGGCGTTATATTACCTTCATAAACAACAGATTTTACGCAACATATACTCACCAAAGGGAAGTTGTCTCTGGCTCTATATGAACATGTCTGTGTAACTGAGGGCGTATGTCTAGTAGTACTTTTGGATTGCATTGACTGCACGCAGAAGTAACTTGTTTTAAAGAAATTCCTATCAATAACTTATGGAGGCTATGTGTCGGTGCGAAGTATTTGTCTAACAGTTTTAAGAATAAGTTACCTACATTGTTTCTGACGTTAAATTCAAATGTGGGTAAGCCTAATTATATCTCTCATCCTGTTTTTACTATTATTATTACGATTTTAATTTCTCTAATTTTTATAATTTGTACTTAATCCTTAATTTTACCTTTAATTTAACTATATTTTTATTTCACTCTTAATCATAATCATTTTAAATTTCTCATACGTAGCCCTTTATTTTAAGCATATTCTATCCTTCATGCATTCATACATAGCTCTTATTCGTCACCCCTACTCTGAGGTATTGTAAATCTTTAATACATTCCCATTGGCCGTTGCACTTTTGTAAAGATTTGTATATTCCCTATGATTCAGCATTTCTTTGCTGACTGAGGATGAAGCCGTAGTAATATTCCTCGTCCAACGGGTCGGTTTACCCACACTTTCTGAAACCGCCGGTATTAATATGATCAGACGACTTTTCACGGTATAGTATCACTCATAATTAATATATTATTCTCTTGTAAACGTAACTGATCGTTCTGTGTTTATAATTCATAAACTACATTACTGTATGTGTATGCCAGTTATTGATAAGTATATACATATACACACACACACACACACACACACATATATATATATATATATATATATATATATATATATATATATATATATATATATATATATATATATATATATATTGGGAGACAGGTGACAACATAAGCTGAAGAGAGCCGGATGGTTAAGTCCTTCTGAGCTTGAAACCGACGGTATTAATGTTGTACTAATTTTACTGAAACAAAAACAGTAAATATTACGCTTTTAATTTTATTTTTCAATTAATCGAGCACTCTGCTGGGATTGTTCCTACTATATTACGAAAGAAGTTATATATATATATATATATATATATATATATATATATATATATATATATATATATATATATATATATATATATATATATATATATATATAAGAGAGTAGTGCAGTATCAGTGCAGTTCCAACGAAAGAAAAGTATATTTATATAAAGGAGTAAGGCTATCAACATTTGTAAAAAGTTTTTTTCAGCATTTATGTATTATTTAGTTATTTTATAATTTTATATAACGCATTTCAAGCGTGGTGCGCTCTCGTCAGATATGTAAATCCATTTGTCTATTTTTAATATATATTATGTGAGGCGGTAAGTATATATATATATATATATATATATATATATATATATATATATATATATATATATATATATATATATATATATATATATATATATATATATATATACTTACCGCCTCACATAATATATATAAAAATATACAGTATAAAGGTCTCTAAAATATTTCATCAGATAGACCCCAAATGTGCCTTTGTAAATTCATTATTTTAGTATTTTGTCTGAATTAATTCATTTTTTTTAAGTCGCTACAGTAGCCACTATGATATTCAAATCACTGATGAATGACTCTTGGGTGGATAATGTCTAATCACTTACTTCAAATCAGGTCAATGGGTTTATTGGGTATTGGTAAATGGCGAATTAGTGTCAGTCAAAATTATTAGTTTAGCCTTGTGTAGGTCACAAAGACTCTACGACACAAATAGTGTCAAAGATGGATCATACATTTGTCAATAATTAGAGCCGATCGACAAGCGAGGTAAGAATCACTGCGCGGCTGTTAATTCGGCGATAAGACATTGAGAAATATCGACAAGATGGTTATAAGAAGTGGTTCGAAAATCGACGTTACAAGATGGCCGTCGCATACGAACATTGTGCCGTTCGCCGAAGGAACGATGTCCATTTGGAAGCATTTCATTCAGATCAAGCCACCGTCTCTTGTCAGTTCAAATATGAACAATGATTGATGAAGCTTCATTTAATGTTCTATTATCCGAGTCTATGTGTGGGCCACGACGTGGCGGGGAAAAGCATAAGAGGCGAGTCGGTGAAAATTTGCACGAAATTTGCCACATTCTGTTAACTTTCATTAGGTATGAACAAAATATTTGATGAAAACACTTACATCTGAAGTTCAACCTTTTATGGGAAATTCAAAACCATGTATCTACATTTATTTTGACATTTTTTTCTAAACGAAAAGGCCAGAAATTTATGAAAGAAAATGAGGAAATTTAATAAATTATAACAAAAAATCAGCATACGTCTTTTTTATCGTCAAAAATGTTGAAACGAAAGTTTGCCGCTATGTTCCGTTAAACTAGTCCTCGGCTTAAGAAATCTGTTTCAATTGTAGTTTGAATTTAAAATTCTGTTAATAAAGCCGGTTAAACTATTATCCAATTAAAATATATATTTAAAAAAAAACTATAACCTTTGACTCGAAATATAATGAAAAGATTTTCCCCACAAAACATCTACTAGTGATTTTATCTTTTATTTTTCTAGTCTTCTGAAGCTGAACTGTCGTGGTGCGGGTTTACTTGGTAGAGTACCATTATTCGCTACGCGGTTGAGAACACCGTTCAGTAAACCTTGATCGTCCACCACGGTGTTTATTTCGATTTCCTTCTCCTAGACTAGTTGCCCTACCAAGACTTGAGAGTCTAGTCTTCTCTGCTATTCCACACAAAGCTGGGGAGGATAGATTGATTTATTGCTTTCCTATATTAGTGAAAGTGATGCAACACTCCGACAGAACTCGGCCACGACACGCCGACCCCACAGTCTGAATACGAAAAAGATATATAGAGCATAACCCCTCGATGGGGACCACGGTCTCTCTCTCTCTCTCTCTCTCTATCTCTCTCTCTCTCTCTCTCTCTCTCTCTCTCTCTCTCTCTCTCTCTCTCTCTTGATCCATGGCTAACGACGTCTTTTCCATCGGTATTTTGAAGTCTTTACGCATGGAAAAAGAAGACAGAGGATCAAAAGTGTAGTCTTACACTCGAGTAGTACTATTACACTCCTCCACCTTCTCGGACTGATGACCCCTTATTTGATTAGCGCCCATTACTGGACGTCTTTGTGATGTTCAATAACGGCCACATCCCATATTAAGCTTAACCTTGTGGCACGCCCAGCCCTCGTGGAAAAGCACGTAAATAGGAGAAAGACAGAGAAAAGTTGATTCTAGCCATCTGCTGAGACAGGGGGGGGGGGGCATTAAACGCTCAATAAACATTTACATCTATCGTTTAATTATTTACATTATTCAATTTTTTCAGCTTAAATTTTAAATAGGAGTTTCTTTGGTCTGTCACGCTTAAGTTTGAAATCCAATTTTCTTTGGTCTTACAGACTTAAATTTGAAATAGCATTAGACTTGACCTTGTGTCACGTTGGGAAGGCAGAGGAAATTCAACTTAATTTACTTTATTAACTTAGCTCAACCGGATCTACTGTCTTGAGCTAAGAGTTGATCTTGACTATCTGCTGAGGAAAAGGTCAATCTAAACGCTCAACACCGATCTACAAGGTGTCTGGCGTCCCTAATTTCTGAATAGCACCGATAACAACTGTGCCATCGTCGCTTTCTATTGATTTTATGAATCTGACAATAAGTGCAATTAGAATATGTGCATATGGTGGCTGATTTAATTCAAACAGTTTAATCATTGAACGCTTTGTGTGAATTGGGACTCCTGGGCTTTAGTTTCATACGGATCCGACATTTCTCTTTTCGTCCATTTTATTGCATTTACTTGATTGCTTGATCATCCCCACTGACACAGCACTCGCGCTCAAACTGCCATTGACAAGACAAAAGTTTCAGGGTTGAAATGTGCTTCACTGAATCTGAAACATTAAATCTAATCTCTATTAACCCGGGTAGAGCATAATATACATAACACTCGATTTGTGAAGGATGTCTCTCTCTCTCTCTCTCTCTCTCTCTCTCTCTCTCTCTCTCTCTCTCTCTTTCTCATCTGTCTCAATTTCATATCTCTCTTCTCTTTTTTCTTCCATCTTATTCTTTGTCATTTTCTATTGTTTTTACTTTTTTTACTGATTTTTTTATTTTACATTATTTTTACTTTATTTAATACGTTCCTAATTTTCCTCTTTTTCCTAATTGTTACTATTTGTTACTTATTAATTATTAGAACTATTTATTTTTATTTTTACTATTTTCATCATTTGTTTTAGTGCTTTTTATTATTATTCTCTATTTTTACAATGTTTCCTTTCTTTTCATTTCTTTTCGCTATTTTTCTTGTTACTATTTTTATTTCGTTTTTTACTTTTACTATTTTTGTTTTTTACTATTTTTTACTACTTTTAAGCATTTGTTACATTTTATAATATCAGTGGTGTTTTCGTTACTGTTTTTTTTATTATTGTTGCTGTTGTTTTACCATTTTTTAATGTTTAATTATTTTTTTTTCAATCTTTACTATTTTTTATTTCTTCTATTTTTTATTTCATTACTAATTTTTTCTTTTTACTACGGTTTACATTTTTACTATTTTTATTTTTTTTTTCAATCTTTACTATATTTTATTTTTTCTATTTTTATTTTATTACTATTTTTTTCTTTTTACTACGGTTTACATTTTTACTATTTTTAATTTTTATTTTCAATCTTTACTATTTTTTATTTTTTTCTATTTTTTATTTCATTACTAATTTTTTTCTTTTTACTACGGTTTACATTTTTACTATTTTTAATGGGTTTTTTTCAATCTTTACTATTTTTTATTTTTTTCTATTTTTTATTTTATTACTAATTGTTTTCTTTTTACTACGGTTTACATTTTTACTATTTTTAATTATCTTTTTTCAATCTTTACTATTTTTTTATTTTTTTATTTTATTACTATTTTTTATTTTTACTACGGTTTACATTTTTACTATTTTTTTTTTTTTTTCTAATTTTTATTTTATTACTATTTTTTCTTTTTACTATGGTTTAGATTTTTACTATTTTTTCATACTTTTCTTTATTTTCTATTGTGCTGTATCTCTTTTGCTCACGTCATTATTTTTTTTCTAAATATTTTGCAAAATCTAAAGAGAAATTTTAAATTGCAACTGAGAATGTGATTTTATTGGATCATCATAACTATGGAGACGCTTTAATATCATTAGTCATTTCGGATTTCATGGTATATGCTCAAAAATATGTTTTCATTTTGAAAACAATGATATAAATACGTTACTGCTTATCTACAAAATAAAATAATTATTAAAAATATCAATGATAAATTCATACCATAAATATAATTAATAAATATTTACCATAAATATACGTATATTTAAATTTCTGAATTTTCATATAATATTAATATTTCAAAAGTGAAGTATTTGGGGCGCTTATAATACGATAAAATATCTTTAATTCCGGGAAGAGTGTGAAATGGGTTAAGAAAAATAGATGAATTTAACAAAATCATTTTTATGTATACTAGACGTAGCCGTGATCCGTTGTGTCACAATCACTACGACAATTTATTTCACTTTAATTTTATTTGAAAATTCATAAGCGGTAACCTACATGTTAAGACATTCTGCTTCTTGGCGTTTATTATACGGGAAAACGCATGCTGCATGGCTACGAGCTTGAAATCGTAATGAATGCATGGTTTCAAATCACTGTCGGTCCGTTACATTAACTTTCAGAATACGTTGTGATGTCATAATAGACCCTCATACCTCTCCTACTATCTATCTCTTCCCATCTCTTTCTTTCTCTCTCACTCTCCTTGTCTTTCCTTTATCTTCCTTTTCTCTCTCTTTTTTCTATTGGCCTCGTTTACTTTTTTACATCATTCAAATTTTCAGCTTAAATTTCAAATAGAATTTTCTTTGGTCTGTAAATCTTGCGTTTTAAACCGCATTTTATTTCATATTTAAAGCTTAAATTTGAAATAGCATTTTCTTTGATTTGTAAAACTGAAGTTTGTAATGTCATTTTCTTTGGTCTGTAAATTTTAAATAGCTTTTTCTTTGATCTATTACGCTTAAGTTCAAAATAGTATTTTCTTGTTCTGTAAATCTTAAATTTGAAATAGAATTGTTTTAGTGTTCCATCTTAAATTTGAAATAGCATTTAATTTCGTATGTAAAGCTTAAATTTGAAATAGAATTTTCTTTAGTGTGTGACGCTTAAATTTGAAATGGAATTTTCTTTAGTGTGTGACGCTTAAATTTGAAATGGAATTTTCTTTAGTGTGTGACGCTTAAATTTGAAATGGAATTTTCTTTAGTGTGTGACGCTTAAATTTGAAATGGAATTTTCTTTAGTGTGTGACGCTTAAATTTGAAATGGAATTTTCTTTAGTGTGTGACGCTTAAATTTGAAATGGAATTTTCTTTAGTGTGTGACGCTTAAATTTGAAATTGAATTTTCTTTAGTGTGTGACGCTTAAATTTGAAATGGAATTTTCTTTAGTGTGTGACGCTTAAATTTGAAATAGAATTTTCTTTAGTGTATGACGCTTAAATTTGAAATGGAATTTTCTTTAGTGTGTGACGCTTAAATTTGAAATGGAATTTTCTTTAGTGTGTGACGCTTAAATTTGAAATAGAATTTTCTTTAGTGTGTGACGCTTACGTTTGTAATAACATTTTTCGTCTTTAAATCGTAAATTTGAAATGGAATTTTCTTTAGTGTGTGACACTTAAATTTGAAATATAATTTTCTTCAGTGTGTGACGCTCACGTTTGTAATAACATTTTTCGTCTTTAAATCGTAAATTTGAAATAGTATTTATTAAGTTTGTAATAGACTTTCTTGGTCTGTAAAGCTTATTTTTTTGTCTGTAAATCGTAAATTCAACATTGTATTTTTTTGGTCTGCGACACTTAAGTTTAAAATAGCATTTTCTTTGGTCTGTCAGTCTTAAGTTTGAAATAGAATTTTCTTTAGTGTGTGACGCTTATGTTTGTCATAACATTTTTCGTCTTTAAATCGTAAATTTAAAATTGTATTTTTGGGGTCTGTGACACTTAGGATTTTCTTTGGTATCTCATGCTTGTGACGCTTACGTTTGTACTAACATTTTCTTTGGTCTGTGACGAAGTGTAAACTAGCATTCTAATCGCTAAACGCGCAGATCGCATGGGCGTATCGTACAACTTCCCGTTCTTATTTTCAAGATGCATTTTTTTTCTATATGCCTACAATTCCTTATGCATGTGTATGTGCATGTGCTGCCGGCAGCGCACCTAAACTCTATTCAAAAGACCAACTGAAAGAGCAACATCGACGTTTCGTATTCGAAAGGAAGCACGAACGGGGGCAGGCGCGATTCCTGCGGGCTTTTCGTTTCTTCTACAATGAAGGCCACGTCGGCTTTTGTTTTTCTCTTGCGCCATTCCTGTCTTTTCGGGATGATTACATGTCACTCGATGGACAAAAAGCAAATAACAACCTTCATCTTTACAAACCATCACCGCTTCCCTCCCTTCCCAATGTATTTTTTCTTTCCTTTCTTTTTTTTCTTCCTCTCTTTCACCTTTTCTTTTTTCTTCATTTTTTTATGTATTTCATCTTGTTCTCTTTTTCTTATCTCTTTCTTTGTCCAGTTTATTTCTTCTTTCCTTCTTTATTATTTTTTATTCTTCATTTATTTCTCATTTTCTTCTTTGGATGCTTTTAATTTCTTATTTCTTTGCCATTTATTATTATTATTTATTTATTTCTCTTTATTTTTTATTTTTTATTTTAATGACCTTGCTTTATTATCTTTCTTTTATTTATTTTTTCGTTCTCTCTTTTTTCTTCGTTGTTTTTTTCTTTTAAATGTTTATTTTTCTTTCTTACTTCTTTTATTGTGCATTTTTTCTTCTTTTTTATTTTTTCTTCTTCATTCTTACTTCATTTATTATTTTTTTTCTTTGTTTTCTTTCTTTTTTCTTTTGTCTTTTATTTGCCTTTTTCTCATCTTTTTTTCTTACCCTCTTTTTTTCTTTATTTGTGTCTTCTTTTATGATTTCTTTCCTTTTTTGTTTGGGTTTGTTCAAGTTCCCTCCTTTTATTTTTTTTTTCTATTTCCCTTCCTTCATATATATATATATATATATATATATATATATATATATATATATATATATATATATATATATATATATATAATGTGTGTGTGTGTGTGTGATTTCCAGATTCTTTACAGAAGACGGCTATTCCCACGACGTTGTGGGCACGCAAATGGTTCAGCAGCTCAGATTTACTTTTACAAGTCTTGCCGCAGATATGACACACGAGGCCACTTCCGTTTGTACCTACTTACGTTTTTCCCTCGTTTGTCCCATCGCTTAATTGTTTTCTGTCATGGGATCTCATGTGATATAGCAGACCAGCCCTCGACAGACAGGCCCTGCTACAGGCACCATACACATTGTCAGTCTGAAATGTATCTGTGACGTTCGACGTGTACCGCTTCCACAAAACATGCTTATAGATAGAGTATTCTAACTGCCCGGCCTCAAAACTTCCACAGCCATTGTAGACATGGTTCCGCCAAATGAGTCGTTTCGAAGTCGGCCTCTTCCAGTCCTCTACATTCATACTAATAGTCTTAAGGTTGTTTTTGCCAAAATACTTAAACGTCTATTCGGATCATGTCTCAAATGTGTAACGTAGTGCAGTTACCTATATACCATTTGTTTAGGAGACCGGTCCACCCAAGCTAGGTGGTCCACCCAAGCTAGGTGTCCACCCAAGCTAGGTGGTCCACCCAAGCTAGGTGTCCACCCAAGCTAGGTGTCCACCCAAGCTAGGTGCCCACCCAAGCTAGGTGTCCACCCAAGCTAGGTGTCCACCCAAGCTAGGTGGTCCATCTGACTACGTATAATGCGTACTTCCATGTCAAGCGCCAGCTGGCTGTAAAACAGCCATGTCTGGTGTGAGGGATTGTCGTTTAACGTTTATGATCTCCCTTGGACATGCTGCAACGGTCAACTCTCCCGCGAACGACCGTCTCAATATCCGAATATCTCTTATAGTTCCGATTTTATAAAATAAATCTAGTGGTACACACCCGGCGTTCCCCGGGAGTCTTTTTATTTTCATTTTCGTTTCGCATTTTCTGTTCTTTTTTATCCAATTGACCAAACGATACTGTAATATTTAAATTTAACTTAAATTTAATCTTTTTTTTTTAAATAATTAAACAATATAATGAAAAGGTTTTTAAACTTTAATTTCGCCATCATAACCAGCTCATTCGGTAAACACGTAAGTTTAATAAATGATGTGACGATGATGAGGATGGATTGTTTTGGGGTAACACACACATGCGCTCAAAATCAACGAAAGAAAATATATTCACTAATTAACTAAGCCAAACCCATTTCATTCTGAATGATTTAGGTGATTGAAATAGGAGTTAAGCTGTAATGTTTTAGCTAAAACAAAATATAAAAATATCATCATGTATCAAAAAATGGAAAGTTATTTACATCCAATAATTTTATAGATATTAAAACAACATACTTTAACAATGGTGCTTTAAGAAAAAAGGTAAAGTGGTCGACCGTAGTCGAGGACGATCTGAAGGTACCTTTTCATTGGCTACTACACAGAGGTGTACGGGAGTGCGCCACTCCTTTCCCAGGAGTGTTCCACTTATTCTTGATCCTCACCTTATAATGCTGAGTATTTTTCATCAAATACTATTTTGAAATATTTGGTAGGACTCAACCGAGGATTGAACCTTGATTTCCCGGCCCATTAGCGAACATTCTAACCATTTTGCCAAATAGCGTTATGCGTTATTTGTATTAATCTGCGAGTTCAGCAGTAAATCAATGTTCAAATTCTATTTTTGTTGTTGTTTTTATTGAACAGAAATTATTATATCATTTATTAAAATTTAATAAAACAATGTATTTTTTACTGTTGTAAAATAGAAAATTTATTTTGGTTATACTGTTTCCATTTTCTGCGGGGGTCAAATAACGGTGCATAGTAAAAACATTACTAATTTTTTACCAATTTTTAATGAGGGATGGTGGAAGTAGATATTTATTCGGGAAATATTTCTCCCACTCCCTATTAATATCATTAAGAAGAAATAAAGTGTCGAATTTGATTAAGTATGTTTTCGATAAAATTGATTAGAAATACAACTTTTTAAAGAACATAGTCCGATGCCTGCCATTTATTTATCGCTAAACAGAATTAAATATTAACTTTGTATGAGAAAGGCTATTTAGTGTTTACACTACTAAATTAGATGTCTGCGCGCCACAAAAAAAACACTCTTTTACTTTGTTTTGACGTTTATCGAAAGTTGAATGTATAAACTTACACGGCTCGATATTCCCAATTCAAATCAAATAGATACGTTCAACTTTGTTGAACGCATCTATTTGATTTGAATCGTTTTGCTTTGCTGTTTCTCTACATATAACTCTAGACCCATTTTCCATTTTTGTTGCTGTTTCAACTTCCAAAAGAGCGACAATATAACAATGTGGGTGACCAATGTTACTCCATTTTTTGGTGCTGCTATAAATCGTGGATCTTTCAGAGACGGTACACTTCAATTATGCGAAAAAGATACACACGACTAATCCTAGCAGCGAAAGAAACCCGAATAAAACGCTTTTGTCAAAAACAAAAATGTAAATAAAAGATTTCATTGTATGCTCTTAAAAATAATGAAGGAAAGAAAGAAATAATTATTAGTGATTTTTCACCATGACGAGTTTCGTGTTCCGGTTGTAGACCCGGGTTTCTTTCTCTGGAAATGTAAATTTATGTTTGCAAACAATTAAGAAATGGGGCATTTCGACAAGTAGTGTTGCCCCTTGATTTTTTGTTACTCTCTATTATGATGTCATCCCGCAACGTCTCAAGCTTCTTCTGTGAATTTCTCGTTTCTACGTGACGTACAAATCATTATTTTTTGCTTTTATTTTTGTTTATACTGTTGATCGACTGTCAATAGCTGTTATTTTTTTTTTTTTTCAGGTCGTAAAACGCAAACATTGCCAGAATGAAAGAATTTTTACGTGTAGCAGTTTTTGCCTTGTTATTTATGGCACAGATGACCGGGACGAAATCGTCGGTAAGTTGACAGATTTTATTTGTTTGTCTGATATATTGTTAACGATTTGTTGGATGACATTACTTGAACACAAGTTGTTATTTTACTCAATACTGGAGTGGTATTGAAAAAATTGGTGGTATTGAAAAAATGAGTGACTGTTGTATAACTTTCTAGATGTGTGTTTCAATTATGCTGTGTTAATTTTTTATGTATGATTACCTTATTTTCACCGCTTACCTATTAAACTTCTAGGTAGTTGGTTATCTATTAGGTTTAATAATTCTTTACCAATGTCAATGTTGGATAGTTTGCAAAATGGTGTATTGAACAATGTCAGTTTCCTTTTCCTGCTTTTCAACTTTTGTCAGTGTTTTCTAGAAATATTTAATTATTCAGTGAACTCACTCTTCACAAATGCTTTATCGTAGATTTCTTAAATATTCTTTTGTTCAATGAAATTGTGTTAATTCTAGTATTGGTTGCGTACGGTAAGTGGTTTAAGATAGATATATAGAGTGATTGGAGTGAACGTCTATGTATGTAGGTGTTTGGAGATCTTTACGGAAAGGTTTTAAAGTGTTATCCGGAAGGTTGAATATTATGTCTAAGAGATTTACTATTTTCCTGTTAGCTGTGACCTCAATTCTCAGCCATCAAAAGCTTAATGCTCTTGTAATACGCTTTTAAAACTTTGACGCTAGATGACCATTGTTGATCATCCCTGTATAGGCCAATAAATTTGGAGTCAATAATTCTACTCAATATATATATATATATATATATATATATATATATATATATATATATATATATATATATATATATATATATATAGCCTGAAGATTCCACCCGGGGATGAAACGCGGGAGCCTCTGTGTAGCTTAATTGCCATAAATATATTTTAATAGCTTACTATATATATATATATATATATATATATATATATATATATATATATATATATATATATATATATATAAAAGTATTAAAGTGTTTTTGTACCTACAGACGATATTGTTTCGGAGTTTTATCTGCATCGGTGCAGGAGTGGCAGTTGCACGCGGTCACATGGGATCGAACGCAGTTCGTAGATTCAGTCTAAAATCACGATCCTAGCGTCTATGCCCACGCGGTCGCGAGAAATCGCCACATACAGTAGCTGAAATTAACGTACACTTAGCCGAGAGACGGGACAGGCTAACGTCGAGAGTGTTCGACGCTCGAGCAGAACTTTGCATAATCGCTGATGACAACAAACTTTGTATGTATATATATATATATATATATATATATATATATATATATATATATATATATATATATATATATATATATATATATATCTTGCAGTCGAGCACTTTATTGATTTCTTTTCAATATAACTTGACATACACTATATATATATATACAGGGTGTCTCAAAAAAATGTACTCACTCGTAGAATGACGAGAAAACTTTTATTTATGAACATAGAGTGAAATGAAATAGCATCGAATACATGAGACAGATGTATTTGAAGCTATTTCATTTCTCTCTGTTCATAAATAAAGGTTTTCTCGTCATTCTAAGAGTGAGTACATTTTTTTGAGACACCCTGTATATATATATATATATATATATATATATATATATATATATATATATATATATATATATATATACAGAGAGAGCGAGAGAGAAAGGGGGAGTTTTACCCGCTCTATTTCTACCTTTAATAACCCGTAATATACATCACACACATGAAAAAACATGGAGAAAATGTGTCCGTCAGACAAGCTCTTTTCCTCCTACTTCTCTCCTATTTAACAAGCAATGGGGCCACCAGAAGAGCGTCAAAAAGAGCTGGGTACATTTGCTTGTTATATATATATATATATATATATATATATATATATATATATATATATATATATATATATATATATATATATATATATATATATATATATATATATATATATATTCTGTGAGAAAGGGGCTGTAGGGAACAGAAAAGATCATCTTCCATTAGATTTAGCGTGAATGATATAAAACGGTGAATAATGAAAATAATCTTAACATAATGAATTATTTCAGTTACATTTGCGCGGAAAATTTAATTTTAAACTTAAGTGCGCCAACGAACTGACCAACGGTTGGGCAGAACTTTTTATTGAGATACGTGGATGCATCTAATAATGCGATTTCAAATTGAAACGTGACAACTAATGATAATACAATTTCTAACACGCGTGACAGACAGATAGACGTACAATAGTGATCAATGCGTTTATCCTCGCAGATTATCCGGACGACGGTAGCAGCTCATTACGTAAACAGTTTGACGACATGCAGCAGTTATACATTTCCTTTCCTCTTCTCTCTCGTTGTAGACGTCTTCTTTTTAATAGCAGCTCTCGTAAACATTATTAATAAAGGAACAGCACAAAATCACTTCGGTTTTATGTTTTCTTTGCAGTCTACATGTATACCCCCAAGACATCCCCCATAGAGGGAGGGAGCAGCTATCCAAAAACCTGACCGCTCTCTCTCTCTCTCTCCCTCTCTCTCTCTCTCCCTCTCTCTCTCTCTCTCTCTCTCTCGATTCTACGAAAAGAGAAAGAACTGTTCATTCGCTACGTTACACTAACAACTTCCTGTCTGTGACGTAACTGTCGGGACACGTAGCTCTCTGTCTCTGTCTCTGTCTGTCTGTCTCTCTCTCTCTCTCTCTCTCTCTCTCTCTCTCTCTCTCTCTCTCTCTCTCTCTCTCTCTCTCTCTCTCTCTCTCTCGACTACTAATGGAAAGTATTACCTTAATAACTGTCCGTGGAAATTTCCCATTCTAATCTTATTTTTACAAATATTATCACACTTGGACGCATCGGGTATATTTAACATGCGTCCACTCAATCAGCGCTTTTTTTAATAACTTCAAAACTCTTGAGTCAATCCAACCAACAAAAAATTTGGGCACATATTCAAAACTATTGTCACAATCGCGCACATTCATTTTCATAAAGCTTTTTAAACTTAAGTGTCACATACCGATGAAAATACTATTTCAAACCTAAGCATAAAAAAGTATCAAGTAATTATACGGCTATAATCAAGTTAACACACCGGTTCCCGTGAGATTACCGTTAAAATTAAGTTAAGTGACATTGAGCCTGAACAGTATTAAATGAGTGACCATTTGGGAAGACCAGTTACTGTATGTAACACATATCTCTTCCATTTCAAATTAATCTACCAATCAATTGTATACAAAAACGTGTACGATTTCGGCATAAAATAGCCCAACGATAAGGTTGACATGCCGTAAACAACAACAACTCCTCCTCCCTCCGTCTGAATTTTGATGAATAGATTTTTGTATTGTTAAACATAAAGTATAATCAGTTTCGTTTATTCACACCTGAAATGATGCCAATTCTTTGTGAACACTCTGTATATTCGAGTCATTGACTGTTGTGATGTGTTGACATGGAATAGACTTTGAAGTAAACGCGTGTAAAAAATGGAAAATTGATTTTCGGTCAAACTTTTTCTTCCATATGATACCGATACAAAACGGCCAACTGTGGAGCCTGGGGATATGTCTGAAAATTTCCAAATATTCAAGTATTCTTGAATATTTGGACATTTTCGATTGACCGTTATTCTTGTCAGGATCATCTGTCAGCGGTCTGTAATAATGAGCCACAAAAACGGAGGCTGATCAATCTGTTGTGTCTTGACTGTGGTACGTCATCGATTTTTGTCTTATACAAAAAGTGAATTCAAAATCTGAAAGAAAGTCTATCTACTTCAGGATTTATGTATATAAATCAATACCCGTCCCAGGACGGGTAAAATGAATTCCCCAAACAGAACAGTTTTGCATCACTTTTATGTCCCATTACGAATATTGAAATCAAGATATAATGATATTAAACCAATGTCTAGAATCCTTATTCGAATTTTGATGAAAATCCATTACATAATTTTTATTCCAGAAAATGTCTCAAATTTAAGGATTAAGGTGTATTAAGAAGAAATTGAAATTCAAGGAAATTTCCTTCATTGATAGCATTAGACTATAGATCAAATTCAATGCACGTCTGATATATTTGAATTTTCAAATGGAAGATTGTTCCCATATTATGCCCCCTAAAACCATTTTTAAATACTTTAAAGAAACTGAGAATTGGCGAATATTTATCAATTGATGTCTAATACCTGTTGTTAAAATTTCATGAAAATCTGAGGAATCTGAATTTTTACCACCTTCGCATAAAACATAATTAAACTAAATATTGCCCTCATTTAGACCAATAAAGCCCAGCAGCACTATTCCAAAATGCATAATGATCGGTTAATTAATTTAGGAGTGAATCCGATGCAGACAAATATATAAACATATAAACATATCTAACTTTATAAAAATATACCAAGCCACACTGATGAGTTTTATTAAGATGAAATATATATGTATTTGGATCAATAATACAAATTTATTATAACATATATATATATATATATATATATATATATATATACATTATGCATTTTAGCCTGAATATTCCCACCGGAGATGAAACGCGGGAGCCTCTGTGTAGCTTAATTGCCATAAATATATTGTCATAGCTTACTACCTAGCTCTACTTACGTATCGAGCACTGTTGAAGTAAATACTGAAAATTGATACATAAAAGATTATATCTCCTTATAAAATCTTATGTAGATACATGAAATACTAATATATATGTGTGTGTGTGTGTGTGTGTATGTGTGTGTGTGTGTGTGTGTGTGTGTGTGTGTGTGTGTGTGTGTGTGTGTGTGTGTGTGTGTGTGTGTGTGTGTGTGTGTGTGTGTGTGTGCTATCGATGTTCACGTGGCATTTCCCGTTTTCCGTGTGCTGGTCGGAAGGTGTTTTAGAAAAAAATCAGTTCAATATATGTTTATAGTTATTAGCATATTTTTCAATATTTCGAGATAAAATCTCTTTATCAAATAATTGTTTTTTGTTTTCATTTCTTTTTATTCACGTCTATTGTTATTGGAGTGTAGGTCTGATACGCGGTTTCAAATCAGTGCTTAAGAAAGTTTAATTTTGCACATTTTTCTGTTTCTTAAAAAAGTATTTAAGGATTGCAAACACAGACGGTAGAATTTAAAAAGTGTTCTAACAGGAAGTACACAAAGCGGCTGTTTTAAATCGTCTAACGATCGCTGACAGATTAAAAACAGGTAATTTATTCAAATACTATAATGCTCTGTTTGGGAATGCATCGAACACTGTATATGAGTACAAATTGGAGACTTTGAGCCAGTTTAAAAGCCGAAACTCACGGCTATCAGTATTCACGACTTCCCATTTTAAGAATCCGTATATTGTCAGGAACAATTCCAACAAATTCTACATTCATATATCTAATAGCCTAAAGATAGTTTAGCACGTATATATATATATATATATATATATATATATATATATATATATATATATATATATATATATATATATATATATATATATATATATATATGAATTGGAAGAACACATCCTTAAGAAAACGTTTTTTGAATTGTATTATAGAATTTAAAAAAACAAGAAACGTTATATTTGTTTGTATATATTTATTAAATCGATAAAATCATTTTTCATAAATATATGTATATGAGACTTTCGCCGTAACGGCCTTGACGAAGAGTTATTTACTTTCTTATTTTGCTGGTTTTAAAATCGCAAGTAAATCCACACGTGGTTCCAAGAGGATAGGTTTCATCTGATCTCGTTGGCGATTTTGAAGAAATTGAACATTGTAGATGTGTGTATATGCGCGGTTACGCTTATATGAATTGGAAGAGGGAGGGACACATCCTTAAAAAAACGTTTTTTGAATTGTATTATAGAATTTTGATAAAAACAAGAAAGGTTATATTTGTTATATATATTTATCAAATGAATATAATCATTTTTCATGATAAATATATGTTTCTCTGAGACTTACGCCCTAAAACGGCCTTGACTAAGATTTAATTACTTCCTTTATATATATATATATATATATATATATATTGTACATAAATACGTAAATAATTTTTCTTTTGTCATTCAGATTTTGGTAAATAACTTCTAATATTTGTATTTTCAGGTATTGAAAACGAAAATACGAGGTGAGTAAAGGGATTTTGAATCTTAAACAAGAAATACCTGTCTGGTGTTAAGATTAATTGACTTAAATTCTTTAAAAACAAACTTAACCCATTTAGGCCTGACGACTAAATAGTTTACCATGGTATTAATTAGTATTAGACACGAGGACTAATATATTAGCCTATACTTTTTGTATCATAATTTAGAGTTCCAAACAAATCAAAGTCCACTTTAGTTATTTCTTGACGAAGGAGTTCTGTCGCTTTCTTTAAATAGACAATATGACGGAACAGTGCCTGGAAGTGAAGAACGAAAACAACAGCAAAATAAAAGTGAATTGATTCATAACAAAATAATTATTTGGTTGTTGTTTACCGAACATTTGTAAAATAAAGCATCGAGAAGGCGGCACACAAGATAGGTATGAATAATAATATTTGTATTAAATTATGATACAAGAAATGGCTTCGAAAAACTAATTGTGTTTGTAGTTTAATTATGAAACAACTATTGAGACAAGGGGTCCCTTTAACATCTGAAAAATACGCCAGTAAATCCATACGGAGGTGTATGCGCCCGATTCAAGTAAAGGCTATGTTCACAAATAGGAGTAGGTCACTTAGCGTCTAAACTGGACGGAGGCCACACTCAAAAGAGGACGAGACAAGGCGTTTCGCTTTCATCTCGGCAAAAGCCTGGTGATTGGTTAAAGAGAATTGTCGTGCCCAATTAGATCGGGCTATTTTACAATAAACAGGAGGGTGATTCATTATCACAATAGACAAAGGGGGATAATCTATTTTAGACAAAGGGAAGTAACCCTTTTAGAAAAGATAAGCAAATCAATTTTGCAAAATTCATTTAGCAAACTATATTTGTCTCTGCTGTTGCTGAAGTATCCAACTATAGTATAAACTATGATTCATTCAATCAGTTTTTGTTTCCTTACTCATCATTATTACAGTTTACCTCGTTGTCTGATGACAATATGAAAAATCAAATATGTATAAAATATAAGAAAAAAGAAAATCTTCAAAACCGTTCATGGTAAGACAAGACTTTTCTGCAGCAAATTTGGAGAACATACAAATGGTCATGCATAAACGGGTTAAACAATGGCACCATATTTTAATCTTCTGGAAGTTTCTTCCGTGAATCTTCATAAGAGAAAAATACGTTTAATCATCAATAATAAATCCAAATAAACATGGTCAGAACATTGTTATAAGCATGGAAATCAATACAAAAAAATAAATCTATAATATAATGTTGGTGTTTCTGTCTGTCTGTATTTCTCTCGCGCGCGCGTGCGCGCTCCCTCGCGCTCGCTCTCTTTCTCTCTCACACACACACACACACATACACGCTCCAGATATGCAAGTGAAAACGAGACCCTATACCAAGATCTAACCCAAATTTTTTTCTAGTAAAGTTTTACGAAAAATCCAATAGTTGTATTAATTTTGTATTAAGAGGATTACAATTATTTCGTGATGGTCTATATGCAAAGGCGACGTTTTTATTTGATTTGTAACTTGAAAATTGACAATTATAGAAATAGAAAGAAAAATACAAAATTAAAAATATTGATATGTAGTTTAACGCTTTGAGCAAAATTAGAGAGGGGTTCAAACACATTTCCGAGCCATGTTGGGATATCTAATTGCAAATAAATGAATGTTTAAAATTTAACGTGAAAAGGACCGCTAAGAACGCCATGAAAGAAAGAAATAATGAAAATAAAGAAAAATATTAAGCTATGTAAATTGTAATAGAATGTCTGCCGTATAGTGATATAGATAGAATGATACAATGGAGAACGAAAAATGCTTTTAATGTTAGAATAATTACTGGCGCAGACAGATTAATAATTACCATTATGCATTAAATATTGACTACTGGCTAAATCAATTTCTTGGCATAAAACGGAAAATAGGATAGGTATATGGTGTATTATATATAGTGATACGTGATGTTTTATTTGATATATACGTTCAATCTATTTGGAATAACTCTGCTACAAAAATTGCATAACTTTCACAAACAGAACAAACGTAGTTTTTGTGAATTGTCGAAACGGTCCTTCTACTCTTGAACGTTCAAACGGGGTTGACAGAATGAACTTTAAGATAAACATAAGATTGCGGTGGATTAAAAATGAATTTCAAATAAAAACAAATGAATCTCAAATTATAAAAAAATAATTTTTGGAGAAGTTAAATGCAATTCAATTTATATATAATGTACGGCACAATCACGTTGACACACCGGTTTCCCGTTAGATCACCGAAGTTAAGCGGCGTCGAGCCTGGCCAGTACTATAATGGGTGACCATTTGGGAATACCAGGTGCTGTATGTGCTTTCTGCTTATCTCGGCATTGTTTCCAGTCGTCTTGTATTACTACTTGCCATTGGAATCAAGCAATGCCGATTCAGGAGAGCGGTTGTTGGTGATTGCGCAACCCTTGCAATTACAAATTCACGCGCGGGCAGCCTCTGGTGGGGCACTCATACGTCGAAATCGACGGGAGAGTCCATCATATATATATATATATATATGTATATATATATATATATCAATGTAAATTTAATAAGAACAACTTTTCTTTCAAATTTTTTATAAGATTTCAAATTTTGCGAATTAAATTTTATTTATAAATAAATTCTATATATATATAGGTATATGTAGCGTTTATTTTCTAGACTATGTTATATATATATATATATATATATATATTGTTAAAAAGATTAGACTCTTTACGAAAACTTCTTTTGAGGTCGAGAAGATAATCAATAAACGCCAACACAAGTTATTATTTCAAAAATTCAATATTTATTTAGATGGAAAAAAATATAGAAATAAAATTTTAAAAACTTTTACGAAGAGTGTAATAAGAGTCTTAACAAGTATAGAGCAAAAACACACATGCAAAAATAATTGGATTGCGAGAAAGAATATACTTACCTTGCTTGCAAACTGAGAAGAAAAGAGTTGGCGTCGCAAGACTCAAAGTGTTCATACATAAAATCAAATGAATGAACGTTCATAAGTTTATAGAATTTGTCGTTATTATATCAAATATCTTTTTCAAACGCGAGAAATATTCAGTTGAATGGAGCATGGAAACACTGGAATTTTTAGATTCTGAATTAATATCAGTATTTTTTCAGCACAAGATCATCGGCGATATTTTCAGAATCTTTGTTCTTCTCTGGTTAATGTCACTTTGGTATTGAGATATGCGAAACACAAAGACGTTGGGAGTTCAGATTTTGAGCTTTTTGTGAAGGATAGAAAAGTGGCGAATATGACTTTCTAAGTTGACAGACAACGGGAAACTGAAATGTTAGCTGATGATTGAAGACCTGATGACTTACTTTGAAAGGCGCTGGATACTCCTACATTTAAAACTAACAATTTGTCTAACTTTGCCCTCGTAGGGAGGCAAATAAATAAGCACACGCAAAAATGGATATATATTAAAATTTTATGCAGGTATTTCTTTAATATTTTACCAAATTCTTAATAAATTATATTTATTAACAGAACTTCAGAATTGTTTGATCTATCCCCTGCTTCCTTTGTCCCAGCTCGTTTTACACGTTGGTCTAGTGGTCTCCATCAATTCGCTGTTTTGATATCTCATTGTAATACAGCTTCCTATTCCAGTAACTTATTTCCAAGAGCTGCAGGCTTGTGAAACTCTCTTCCTTCTAACTGTGTTCCTTCTACCTATAGCATTGTTTTTTTTTAATACAAAGCCAAAAGGCATCTCCTGTCTTTACGATAATCATCTTTTGTTCTTGTTAGTGGCTTTATGCCTTGTCTGGAGCAATTTGCATAAAACATATTTTTAAAGTTCGAACGCCCAAAATAGCAAATGTTTAAAAAGACACGCGAAGGTTAAAACAGGTATATGTAGCGTTTATTTGCTAGACTATGTTATATTTGCAAATACAATGTTTCTTTATTTTCATAGTAAAAAAATATTTTTACATTTTTCTGTGTTTTCGTCGTTTCTGCAAGTCTGGTGTATAAAGAAAAAAAAGAAAAAAAAATATCTGCTGTTATTAATTCCAGATTCCTTAAAATGTACCATGACCAAATCTTTTAAAATGTACCTTGACCAAATCTTTTAAAATGTACCTTGACCAAATCTTTTAAAATGTACCTTTACCAAATCTTCTAAAATGTACCTTGAGACAAATTTTTTTTAAATGTACCTTGACCAAATCTTTTTAAATGTACCTTGACCAAATCTTTTAAAATGTACCTTGAGACAAATCTTTTAAAATGTACCTTGAGACAAATCTTTTTAAAATGTACCTTGACCAAATCTTTTAAATGTACCTTGACCAAATCTTTTTAAAATGTACCTTGACCAAATCTTCAAAATAACTTTTTTATCTAACAGTTTATCTGCTCTTTACATTTGTTTTTATTGTCTTTATTGCGAAAATAATTTATATGATTTTTGAATGATGGTATAATACCCTAAATAAGAGTCGAAATCTTTTAAAATGTACCTTGACCAAATATTTTAAAATGTACATTGACCAAATCTTTTTAAACGTTCCTTGACCAAATCTTTTAAAATGTACTATGACCGAATCTTTTTTAATGTACTTTGTATCAGAACTTTTAAAATGTACCTTGACCAAATCTTTTAAAATGTACCATGACCAAATCTTCTAAAATGTACTTTGTCCAAATCTTTTAAAATGTACCTTGACCAAATCTTTTAAAATGTACTTTGCCCAAATCTTTTAAAATGTGCCTTGACCAAATCTCAAACATAACTTTTTTCTAATAGTTTATTTGCTCTTTACATTTGGTTTTTATTGTCTTTATGGCGAAAATAATTAATATGATTTTTGAATTATGGTATAATATCGTAAATAAGAGTCGAAATCTTATAAATAAATTTAAACTTGTGGTTTTTACTATATAATTTTCTTTAAATATTCAAATTAATACGTTTTAAAATTAAAATCAAAACACTTAAAAATTAAAACAGATAATTTTACACTGGTAAAATTTTTGTATTTTTAGCATTGCTTCATTTTATTATTTTGTCTTAGAATATTTTTATTTTTCGAATTTTACTGCTTTTTATGTCATTTTAAAATAAATTGTAACACAGTAAAAAGAAAAACAGCTAACAATTATTTCACAAAAGAGCGTATTGTTGATTTAATTCAAAGTATGAATCCCTCGCCAATTTCTTTCGTTGTTTTCTGCTGTTTAGGTAAAAAAAAATGCTGAAATGGGGAATGCAAAGAATTGAACAGAAAAAGATTCAAAGTGTTATTCTTCATAAAATCTTTCGTGAAATCTACCATCATTGTTATTGTTGTAAGAAGTTAATTGGTCTACGAATCATAGAAAGTTTTATTTAAACAGGTGACTTATTAAATGAGAGAATGATTGAGTCACAAAGTAATCAACACCTTATTGTAATAGTGGCGTAGAATACTATCTAATCATCATCACACAAAAGAACGAATGGTTTCCTTTGGAATAAAAAAAAATACTAAATAAAAGAATACCGACATTGGAAACCGATGTATGAAAGGAAAAACGAAACTGATAGTCAAATTCTCATCTCATACCGCTCAATTCAAATATACATACACACACACACTCATATATATATATATATATATATATATATATATATATATATATATATATATATATATATATATATATATATATATATATATATATATATATAAATGTGTGTGTGTGAAAAATAATATGAAAAATATATAAATATTTATATCTTTTCTCTATTTATTTCTTATTTATTGACATATAAAAATACAAAATGTCCTTCAAATAAAATCTGTTATAGTATAAGGGTGGATCAGGTACTATTTTCGTATGACTCGACCGATGATGAAACCCAAGTCGCTCAACCCATTAGCGAACAATTTAAGCATGATACAAAATAGGCCGGCAAAATGTCTGTGTGAATGTCAATTTAAATGTTGCTGTAAAATATATGGGATTAAAAATGTTGAAGGTGTAATTTATTCAGAAATAAAGGGAAAGATCCGAACTTTAGTTTTCGTTTTAATTATTATTATTCGCTGTTTATGATCCGGATGTCAAATTATGTTATGGATTTTCGATTGTTATTTTATATTTCCAGTTAATAAACGGTCATTGTTTCCATGGCAACATATCAACCTGGAGTCCATACCAAACGGTCGGCAAGAATTTAGAATGGTGTCATCTTCTTGCGATGGTCTAAATATGGAAAATTGCCAAGAAAGGTTGCAGCCTATCAAAGACAAAGGTATTTTATTATTGTTTGTTTCCGGCCATTCATATCGTCACTAAAGCCATAAAACGAGTAACCTTACTGTGACATGATGAACTCTTCAATTAATAAGAGTTCTCTCCCCCTTGTATTAATATCGGTGTAGTTCTCCAATATGGCTGAAACAATAAACATGGTAAATCTATACCTCGTGTTATCGTTCGTTACTTATGACTAACAAGTAAAATAAAACATCACATGGTGGCAGCGGTAAAAGAAACCAGACGGACGAGAAGTCACAGAAAAGAATCAAGATAACCTCACACAGTGAGTAAATTGAAAAAAAAAAAGAATTTCCTTCTTTCTAAAACGAGAAAAAACAAAGGAAGCGCGAAAAAAAAAAAAAAAAAATGGCGTCTTCAAATATAACATTACCCGTTCTAGACTGGTCGAACGAGAACAAGCACGAGGCATACAGCGAATGGGTGGATTTTATGTCCTCGTATTTCATAATCAACAATGTTGAAGAAAAGTTGAAATACAACTACATTTTGCTCAGCACCGGACCAAAAGGTCGTGAACTTTAAAAAAATGCTCAGCTTACAAATGAGCAGAAAGAAAACTCCGAGAATATATTTTTAATATTCGAATCCCACATGATTCAAAAACCAAACAAATGGGTCGAACGTTTGGAATTCACGTCAATGCGACAAAATGAAGACACAGTGGACGACTACCTAGTCAAGCTCAAAACTAAAGCCGACAGATGTGACTTCGGAAATAATAAAGACGAACGCATCTTAGAACAAATTATTAAAGGGCTCAGGAGCGCTGAGGAAAGAAGAAACCTAATTGCAAAACCAGACCTAACCCTCAAATCAGCCATAGAAAGCGTTAGAGCATATGAAATCACAACAAAAGATAACTCTCGATACAAGGACGCTAACGAAGGGAGAAATGGGGTGTATCACGAAGTATCCGTGAAAAACAAACCCTGCACGAGATGTGGTAAACACCACAGGAAAAGGAAAGAAGACTGCTACGCCTTCAACAGAACGTGCAGAAGGTGCAACGGTTTACACCACTTCGAGGAATACTGCCTAACAAATATGCAAGGCCGGAGAGACTCGAGAGATACTTCTTGCAAAAACAAAATAAGGCAAGAAAATAGCTCATATAAAGCTAAAAAACAAAACCCCCCAAACGGATACAAAAAGCAGAGTTTCCAAAAAAAAAAGAATAAATACAACGTCAAAGGAAGACAACGAAACAGACCAAGACGACGATTTATACCTATACGCAATAAATGCAGAGAACGACGACCGTGAAGAAATTTTCGCGAACATAGACTGTGAGGATACAGAAAATAACGAACATAAAATAAAAATGAAGGTCGACACAGGGGCAAACGGAAATATTCTACCTGTTAGAATCTATAAAAAAATGTATCCACAAAATGGCGACAGAAAAATAAATAAACAAACGAATGGTCAAAGGGAACTAACTCATGGACATAAAAAACAAGAGTTAACTACCTTGTGGGCTGCGAATGGTACGAAGATAAACCATTATGGAGCAATAATTTTAAAGATCAAACACAAAAACTCTGCAACTATCAGAGCAAAATTTTTCGTGTGTGATAGCGATGTAACCATACTGGGCCTAAGACCAAGCATCCGACTAGGTTTAGTAACCGTCAACTGCAGCATAACAAAAGGGCACTCACCAAAACAAATTGAAAATATGGAAAACCTCGCTGAGGAATACCCTGACAGATTCCAAGGGATAGGGAAATTCCAAGGCGTTCAAAAAATACATCTTACCGAAGATGCAATACCGGTAGTACAACCGCCAAGAAAATTCCCAGTGCACCTCAGAGACGAACTAAAACAAGAATTACACAAAATGGAACACCTGGGTGTAATAAAAAAGGTTACAGAGCCCACAGAATGGGTCAACGCCATCGCATGCAGCAGAAAGAAAAATGGAAACCTACGGATTTGTCTAGACCCCAAACCGTTAAATAAATACATAATAAGGACACACCATAAAACGCCAACACTAGAAGAAATTTCACACAAATTAACGGGTGCCAAACACTTTTCGAAACTGGATGCAAAACATGGCTACTGGGCAATACAACTTGAAGAGGAATCAAGCTTACTCACCTGTTTCAACACTCCGTTCGGGAGATACAGATATTTGAGATGTCCGTTTGGCCTAAAGATGTCGCAAGACATTTTCCAACAAAAAATGGACCAAATATTGGAACCATGCAAAGGAGCCATAGGTATATCAGATGATATATGCGTGTATGGCAGAACAATACAGGAGCATGATCAAAACCTGTTAGAGACAATGGACACTGCCCGAAAATATGGTCTAGTCTTCAACAAAGAGAAATGCACCATCAGGCAAAAACAAATAAAATTTTATGGTCTCATCTGGGACGAGAACGGATCTCACCCAGACCCCGACAAATGCGATAAAATAAAATCGAAACCAGCACCAACCAACAAGGAAGAACTCCAACAATTCTTAGGTATGATACAATACCTAAGCCCATTTATACCAGATCTCAGCACCAAAACAGCGCCACTGAGGTCACTACTTAAAAAGGATGCAGAGTATCAGTGGAACGAGACGCACGACAAGACGTTCCGAACGATAAAAGATCACATCCACGAAAAACTCTGTCTAGCATATTTTGATCCCAATGCAGACACAACTATCCAAGTAGATTCAAGCATGATAGGACTGGGTGCAACACTCATTAACAACAACAAAGTTGTTGCCTTCGCGAGCAAGAGTCTGACTGAAACGGAATCACGTTATGCAAATATAGAACGTGAACTACTAGCAGTAGTATTCGGATGTGAGAGATTCCACACATACATATATGGAAAAGAAATAATAGTGGAAACAGACCACAAGCCACTAGAAAACATTCAGAATAAGAATATAGCGCAGGCACCCCCACGACTGCAAAGAATGTTATTAAGATTGCAACCGTACGATGCACAGATAAAATATAAACCAGGAAAAGAAATGTGTATCCCAGACTACTTGTCAAGAAATCAACCAACATTAGGTAAGGAAATCGAGCTTGATGTAAACATACACACTGTTGACATTACAGCTCAGAAACAGACCGAACTACAAAATGCAACTGAAGCAGATGACGAACTCAGAACACTTAAAGAGATGATACTAAATGGATGGCCAGATGACGTAAAAAATACTCCTAAGATAATTAGAAATTATTGGTCACTGAAAGAATGCCTATCCGTACAAGATGGTATGATCACAAAGGGGCAATCCATAGTCATACCCAAAAGTATGCAACAGATGGTATTAATGAGGATCCACGATGCTCACCAAGGCATCGAAAAATGTCAACTCAAGGCACAAAATAGTGTATTCTGGAGAGGAATGTCCAAGGACATAGAGGAGCTAGTAAGGACATGCGAGATCTGCAGAGAATATCAAAGGAAAAATCAAAAGGAAACTATGATTATCAAAGAACATGCAACACGACCGTTTCAGTATGTTGCTGCAGATATTTTTGATCTTAACAATCAACAATTCCTACTGATTGCTGATCAATATAGCAAAATGCCCTTTGTCAAGACGCTGAAAAGCACAACAAGCTTAAATTGCATAGAATACTTCAAAGCAATATTCGCTGTTCATGGCATACCTGAAAGGCTATACACAGACAATGCAAGATATTTTGTCTCCAACGAATTCCACAATTTTGCCACAGAGTGGGAATTCACTCACATCACATCAAGCCCCAGGTACCCACAATCAAACGGGTTCATAGAACGAATGGTCCAAACTGTAAAAAGAACATTCACAAAAGCCAAACAATCTAGAATGGATTGTCAAATGGCCCTTCTATGCCTCCGATCAACCCCACTTGACAGCCAGTTACCATCCCCGGCAGAAATCCTATACAATAGGAAAATAAGAACAAGGATACCAACCTTGCTAAATTCATATACCCCAAAGGATGAGGAGATCAGACAAAGATTGTGCAGCAAAAGCAAAAAACAACAACAATATTATAACAAGAGCGCAAGAGATCTCCCAGAATTAACTATTGGTGGAAAAGTGTCAGTCCTACAGGAGGATGACACCTGGCAACCGGCGACAGTGGTCGACAGATGCACAGAACCACGCAGCTACATTGTCAAGATGCAAGGAGATGGAAGGCTACTGAGGCGCAACAGACGACACTTACAAGAGTTGTACAACCCTCAGAGACAAACAGCTATCAACGCATCCGCCCAAAATACCAGTTGGGACAATATAACATCACTCCCCCAACAACACACAAACTCATCAGAAATCGACACTCTATCTAATATCGACGACAGAGAAATTCCATCAGCCAACCAAAGACAACCAGTGGAGGCAAACCAACGACCCACAAGAACACGGCGAACCCCCCTCAAGTACAAGGACTACATAATGTATAAATAAAAGACAAAATAAATAAATCAATACAAATCGAAAACATCTATCTGAGAAGAGGGATGTGACATGATGAACTCTTCAATTAATAAGAGTTCTCTCCCCCTTGTATTAATATCGGTGTAGTTCTCCAATATGGCTGAAACAATAAACATGGTAAATCTATACCTCGTGTTATCGTTCGTTACTTATGACTAACAAGTAAAATAAAACATCACACTTACCTTGAGTTAAATTAGAAGAACATCCAAGGGTTATGCATAAATGGCTTAAACAACGACATTTTTTTTTATATTTATCTTCTAAGAAATTATTTTTTGCCTCTTAATCTGAGATAAGCTAGTCCAATTATGTATTGCTAGATAATACGTTCTAAATGTGTAAAGGAGTCTCTTTGTGTGGAGTTGCTTTTGTAATAGAACTCTATTGCTAGTCTGATTTCCTGTGGAGTACATTTCTTTGTGTTGCCTTTACTTTGTGCTGATCATATTTATTTACCTGTATTTGGTCTGTTGTATTCTGTGACCTGAAAAAGAGATGGGCCAATATTCGTAGGATGCCGATCATGACGCTCTAATCTTTCTGTTTGACCAAACGGCTTTTATATTTGTTTGGTCTCATTTTTTTCATGGTCTTGTTGGTGTATGTGGCAACACCAGACCCAGGCTTATTTTACATATGATCCCATAACAGGGATAGTGTTTATCTATCCAATATGTAAAAATAACGGTGCACTATCACATACATCGTACGTGTTAGATGTTTAAAATAAATAATGTTGATCTGTAGTTGTTTCAATGGCCTATAACTCGAAAACCAAGCGTATCTCTCTCTCTATATATATATATATATATATATATATATATATATATATATATAACTCTAAAGATATGCAATCAATTTTCTAACCACCATAAAAAATAATCCACCGTTTTAACTTGTTGACATGATAGAATAAAAATATAACATCACAGAGATTGATTAAAATAGTTTTAAAACTGACTGGTTTTCCCAAAGTGTAATAAAGGGTTAAGACGAATCCATAGTTCATGGTTAGAAACTGGCACGGTGCCCATAATATACTTTAGCTCAATTATATAATAGATTCGGATTTTTTTATTGACTAAATCTAATCTAAGACTGTTACAAGAATGGAAACTAATAAAAACATGTTTTTTTTTTAATAAACGCTTCAAGTTTAACTGGCGATGACGCGCTAAGAAGGTTATGAAAGAAAATTATATATTTAAAGGCGACCTCGAACCGCAGCAAAAAGCGACTAATGTCCTCGGTATCAGTGGGCAGTTGCCTATACAGGCAATATGCTTAAGATATGGCATAGACACCGAAGGCACCCAGGCTCAATATGGAGTACATATTAGGGATTTGAGCGCGTTGCGAGATGTTACAGTCTCACCAGCTGATTTCGAAGATGTGTTGAGACACCGCATATAGAAGGTGTTGAATTGGTGTTCTCGTCTTGTACATGTGGCTCACATTTCACTCCCATAGAGTTAGGTACTAAGAACGCATGAGGGATAATTTATCGGTGTTTTCTGTCAGGGTCATGTGTTGCTACTCTCGAAAGGAGGGCTTACGAAATTCTGATCCGCACTTTTTCTGATTCGGTTATACTTAATCCCAGTGGCAGAATTTAATTTTTTTAAATAGTATTTTATTTTTGTTTTATTTAGTTAACAAGACGGAACAAAATAGCATTTTCAGGAAAGTTTAAAATTTTAATAAAAAAATTAAAATGTCAGTCCTGGGCCTTTCCTTAGATATGAAATTGAATTATATATATATATATATATATATATATATATATATATATATATATATATATATATATGTGTGTGTGTGTGTGTGTGTGTGTGTGTGTGTGTTTGCTCCTGCTACTATACTAATTGCTAAATATCGAGTTTGTCCTTTGAAATTGAAATCAGAGTCCTTTGTGAATCAATCTGATCGATATATATATATATATATATATATATATATATATATATATATATATATATATATATATTGTTTAAAATGACTCAAAGCTTCTTTAGACTATATATTGGGTATTTAGATCTGTATGGCTAGGTTTCCTTCCTCTTATCTAATTACCTTTCTGGTACCTAAGGTACTTAAGCTTTATTTTTTATTTTTTATTTTTTAATGCAACTTTTATTCCTATATAATTTTATTGCTAGCTACCATATCGCAGAATGTTTCTTGGGTGTAGTGTTTATATAGTATTATTATTATTTTTATTATTATTTTTTATTATTATTATTATTGTTATAATTAATGTTATTTGATATGCAAAGTATCATATCATACGGTAGTCTGAAGGGTAATATATTATTATTATTTTATTATTATTATTATTATTATTTATTTATTTATTTATGTATATATTAGTGAAATTTTAAGCTGAATTATTTCGACACTTGATTATTGGGGAAATGGTAGTTTATCAGTACCATTGGAGAGCCATGAATATTATAACTGTCCTGTTTTTAAATCTCCGAAACAGTTACATGGTAAACAGCTGATGATCCCCGTGTTAATATTAGACGCTTATGGTCTCCTGTTTTTGTTTCACTCTTAGATACTTAACCCCCCCCCTTTTATTTTTTTTATTTACTTATATATATATTTTTTTATATATTTTTATATATATTTTTTTATTTATTAATTTTCCAACGAATGTTAAGTCTGCAATATCTTGGATTTAGTTAGTTTCTCTGGGAATTTAAACTGCATTTTACTTTTCTTTTTTGTTTGTTTGTTTAAAATGACTCAAAGCTTCTTTAGACTATATATATATATATATATATATATATATATATATATATATATATATATATATATATATATATATATATATATATATATGAGAGAGAGAGACGGGAAGAGAGAGAAAGGAGGAGAGGGAATATAGAAAGTTTTTTTAAGATTTTAAAAGTTGGGTCTAATAGCATTTACGCTGATAAAACAAAGTTTGATTCTAACTAGCCAATTGTCATATAACAACTGTAGTGATGGCACGGTTGATATGCTGGCATCACTTGGTAATCAATCGCTCATATCTTATACCAAAAATCATAAAATCTCCTTGTTGTGTTAACTCATTCTTATAAAGGTCAAAGAGGTCAACTAAAGATTACGTGTTCGACATGCAATTTTCTTATTCTTTTAAAAGGGAAACGTAGAATGTCATTTCTGATGTATGTATTGTTTGCATAAATTAAGTGTTGACTTTTTATTGTTTTCCGTATTCTTCTTGAAAAATGGATCCGTTGATTTTGATACGACTGTATTTGTCAAAAGTAATTTGTGTGTTTTAAAGAGTGCAGTGTTTCGTTATAAATGTCACTAACTGATTTGAACGTTACCAGTTGCAGCTTTGCAAGAATTTGAATTTGAAAAAAAATCCGCCGGGACCGCAGGACAATCAACAACTCCACCAAAAGGATGGTGGATTTACAGTAAGATATATTTCCTTATCTATATTATAAACGAGAATTGTGTGTGCGTCTGTCTATTTACTATTTATAAGCTCTAAAGCTACTCGACATAATTACGCAAAATTTAGTGTGAAAAATCACAGAAATGTCACGTGCAACATGGGTAAACATGTTGGTACTACTAGTGATACTATTAGTATTGAGGGATCTTATTTTCGTTCAAATTCCAAAGAAAGCTAACGGTCGTAAGAATTAATTGTATTTACTTACCTATGGTGATTTTGGACAGCCAGCTGGCAACCACATTGTTGTGTGAGAAGGCAAAGAGAAATACCACGTGTCTATAATAGACACGTGGTATTCGAGAACCCTCCTCCTCATTAGTTTAATATTGTGGTCTTACCAGGGCCGGAAAGAAACAAGACAACAAGGAGGTAAAGTTAACAAGAGTATGTATTTACAGAAAGTACAGAAGTAATGGGTTGCTTCTGACTTGATCATAGCGACTCCGTCTGTTACCACCATTATCAGTATTCATAGTGTCGGGAAGAGTCTATGTAGTGACGCAATAGGGTAGATCACCATAACACTTAAAATGCGCCGGAAAGGGGGAAAAGGGAGTGTTCTTTTTCTTCTTCGTTTCAAAATGCAAGCTGTGCATAATTCCTGTAGAGATGTAGAAGAACTAACGAATTTACAAGTCTGTGAATTCATCTACTCGGCCAATAACCGCAACGATCGGCATTTTGTTGCAATTTCTCCCTTTCGCCAATGACCCAAAATTACCAGTTACCAGTAATTGTGATAAATCGCTTAATCAGCTAGAATTCAATGATAAACGGCTGTCGTGAGAACGCAAAGTGGTTTACAACAGTTATCGAAAGAAGTGGGGAGTACTGGAAATGTTGGGAGACGTGTTGTCACGCAGACTCCAGTGAACACCACCTATTGTTGCCAGTGATCGATCACTGGTAGTAATCCGTGTGAGAAATCATAGTGTGTAAATAATAATAAACACTCACAGCTTCCAAGGGTATTCGATAAATTTAATAAACTTAGCATGAAGAACCCTTGGAATTCCATTTATAATAATATAATATAAAATAATAATATAATAATAATATAATAATAATAATAAAAATTATTATTATTATTATTAAATCGGTAGTAAACGGTTGTTGCATTCACGCAAAATAATTTTCAAAGGTTATCGAAAGAGATGCAGAGTGGTGGAAATCTGGTGTGACTTGTTATCACTCAGATTCTAGGGTTGTTGTCCGTGAGCAATCATTGATAATGACTTGTGTGAAAACTCCTAGTGTGTAAAATAATAAATATTCTTTAGGGTCCGAAATGATTGACTTTAATTGCACAAAGTGTTACATGAAGAGTCCTTGGGATGAGAATAAGAATACTAAGTAGCATGCTTAAATAAAGCCCCCATATCCTTCCGCATGTGCTTGACTAAAAACGAACTCCTTAGGTCGGGTTTTAGCTAGTTTTAATATACAAAAGGCATCAACGACTAAAAGGACACATTGCGCCTTGACAACGAGTTTTTCAACTTTTAGTTCTGGTCGAATCATAAACAAAACAATATGTACATTAATAATTTTACTTTCGCATATTTTTTATTTAAAAATGGTGTGGTATAACTATTTTTAAGAATGGCTTTATTTGCAAAAGTGTTTCTAATTACCGCAAAGTATATAGTTTTATTTACAAAACATTTTGTCATATGCACATTTTTAATAAAAACAAATGTTTATTTACTAAGCATTATTTTGTGAATCTAAACAATAAAGTCCATATGTAACGTTGCAACATTTTTAAACGTTACTAAATAGTCTTTAAACTGTTTTCTATTCCTTTATATCCTATACGCTTTTCACTTATTTTACACTTAACGTTTTCGGGGGTGAGAGTGAATTCTTTCTAATGTGTGCAAGTTTGGGAATGGGCCTTAAAATGTGGCGTGGGTGTGGGAGTGCGTCCTTCATTATGTGTGCAAAGGTTGGTGTGCAACCATTGTTTATATCTTTTAACGTATGCGTGTGTAAGTATGTGACAGAGTGTTGGCCATACGTGTGTGGGTGTGTACACCGTGCTTTTAACGTATCTTTTAACGAACACATGGTTATACAAGTGCTCCCATAAAATAGTTTACATATTTCTTACTTTTAACAGATGTGGGCGTATAATCGTTAGTTCCTATTAACATATATCAGTGAGTGGGGGTGGGTGGCTGCCGTGTTTCTTTGTCTCTTTCTTTCTCTTTTACAAAATGTTCAGTCAAAGTAAAACGAAATTTACTTTTTACTTTTTTTCGTTTCTTTCACCGCTGTCGTTATTCGTCTTCTTCAGTGGTCGCCATATAGTCGCGTAGATTTCTTCTTTTCCGTCTCCGTAATTGTCGTAGTGTTGATATCTTATCTCTTTCTTTTCCCGTGTTTTTAGTCTCATCAGTGTGTCTAGAGAATAAATCTTTACATACATCGACAAAAGGGAGTCTGAAGACAGATTTTTCGAGAGGTTCGAAGGGTTTTTATTTTCTATGAATTAAAAAAACACGTAAAGGAGAGACCGTCTAATCTTAATATTGGTTACTTCTTAACTTTCTACTTAGGAGATGGACAATTACAGGACTAGATAGTGGGGATTCGCCTTCGGTGTCATACCGATACTTAACTTAAAGTTTCAGCACATCTTTTTCGCGTTTGCCTTCGCTTGTTTCCATGGGCAATCTCTGACAAAACTCTCGTTTCTTTGTGCGCGACAATAACAAGTTCCGTCATCGCGCTCTCGATCTGTCGGTCTCTATTTCTGATCTTTATTCACCTTAATGCTTTGTTTTCTTGATCTTAAGTTCACCTGTCTGTTACTCACTCGTGGTTAAACAGATTGTGCAAGCTGAAGTACACGTGTTCAACATAGGGCCACCTATAATCTAACACATACTAAGACAATAGAAAGCTATTGGAATTGTCATAAACGCTTTATTAAATTAATGCTCGGTTGTAGAAGATTTCACTTGGATTTCTATCTGAAGGAATTCCTGTTGCATGAACGTTACTCAGAAACTATCTATTTCAAATTGTGTGACATCTGCATAGCATCCTTTTATTTAAATGTGTTTTGTTTGTTTCGTTTGTTTATACATTTTGTTTAATAACAAGTTTGTAAATTAAACTATATATTTTGTTTAATTTATATACATCTCCAAAGTTTACTTAACAAAAATAAAATGTTTTTAATCAAAAATGTACGTATAAAAAACTAGCTTGTAAATAAAACTATGTATTTTTTTAGGATATTAGGAAAACCTTTTTTAATAGTAAAATATTTTGTAAATAAAATCACTTTTTAAATAAAAGAAACGTCTGCGATGGTAAAGTTTAAATGTACACATTATTTTATTTATGATACAACCAGAAGTAACAAAAAAATCGGTGTCACGGCAAAATGTGTGTGTTTGGGCCGTTTCTCATTCTGGGGTGCCGCAAGTATAATTGACAAAAAAGATTATGGAATTATTAAAACGAAATTAAAATCCAGTTGGATCTCTTGTATTTACTTGCATTGCAATTGGTAGTTGAGATAGGCATGGGGCCTCTCCACAACTATGAGTAAAAGAGGAAACTTATAACTTTCGACATTTAGATGGCTCACAAAAGTGTTTATATGCTGTACAATATACACAACAAACGAAACACTATTGATGGTTCACAAGCGAATTAAAATCTTACACATATAAATATTCTACAAATGAGCTGATATTCCGTAAAATAGAAGACCAAAATAATAGACATCGATTAGAAATCGAATTAAAATATTTGCCATTTGAATTACCCACAAATGTGTTAATATGGCGTAAAATAGATTGATCAAACTAAACAATATGTCTTCCTGATCCATGATCGAATAAAAATCTTCGACGACATTTAAGTGAACCACAAATCTGTTGATTAAAACAGACAACACAAAGTAAAGTAAATGAAGCATAAGCCCATCGTTGTTCACCTTCTGCACGCTTCATTTACTTTACTTTGTGTTGTTCACCTTCTGCACGCTCTGACCCAAAATACTCAGCATCAGAAACAATTTTTAGAGAATCATTTCCTGATCTCGTTAAAATTTCAAAGCTCATTTTGGCAACGATTGGCGCTATTAATCTCTGCCTTATGGACTTTTCCCTCTGGAATAAAGCCAAATAAAAAAGGTTTCACGCCAATTTTGAATTTAAAAAAATGAAGCAAGAAAAAATGGCATTTACGTTTTTAACACTTTTATTCTGGATTCCAATTTTTCGTTTTAGATTTTTTTTTTTTGCATCTGAAATATTTTTTTTGACCAAAATTACTGTAAATAGATTGCTTAAGTGTAAAATGGATGAAAACTCAAATACGAATTTTAACATACATAATACGTATCCGTTTTCTTTTACGTGCTGAATATCTTGTAATTCTTATAAGAAAATCTGATCATATATACTTGAGCACAAGTAAAAAAAAGTAATGAGGTGCTTTATATATATATATATATATATATATATATATATATATATATATATATATATATATATATATATGTGTGTGTGTGTGTGTGTGTGTGTGTGTGTGTGACGATTTAAATCATGTTTCAAATCAGTTTCCAAATAAAGAGAATACACAAAGGTATCATAGTTGTTTACAGCTGTTTCAATGCAGTGTTTATTTAAGTCACACAATGAAACATAAAAAAGTAAACTCTAGATCAGCTTCAGATCAATATTTTCATCGATACCCATCAAAAGAAAACAAATCAATAACAATGTTCCAAAAAGTCTCAAATTCCACAAAACATAATACAAAAATCACAAAAAATAGATTCATTGTCAATTACCCCGGTAAAAATTACGAATTATTTAAATTTATTCCCTATTACAAAAAATCTTATTTGAATTTAAGAGAAAATTAAGAGATTGGAAGATCCACCATTTTCTTTTTCGAAAAAGGGATTTGCCTTACACATGGGGAATAATTCTATATACTTTTATTCAAGGATGATAAATGTGGATTTTAAAATCCATGTGTAATGAGAAAGACGCTTTTTTATATACCAATAAATATTTAGTATATGTAAATTACATTTCTAAATCGCTCAACATACCCAATATATATATATATATATATATATATATATATATATATATATATATATATATATATATATATATATATATATATATACTAATCTACACCCGCTCCCTCCACACGCACACACTCATATACAAATTACCGTATACTGTGATATTTTTTTTTAATTATACATATATACATACTACCCAGGGATTTATACATACACGCACATACTCACATTCTTATATATATATATATATATATATATATATATATATATATATATATATATATATATCCACACACATACACCAACAAATACATATATATACATTCACATATATATACATATATATATATATATATATATATATATATATATATATATATATATATATATATATATATATACACGTATTATTTTTTATTAATAGCTATCCAGCTCAACAATCAAATTATACAACTAAGTTTCCATTTACCGACACACTCTCACATATACACACATATACACACCCATACAGCCACACCCACACACCCACACACACACACACACATATATATATATATATATATATATATATATATATATATATATATATATATAAATGTGTGTGTGTGTATACACATATATTCGCAGATATGACCACACATACACACACAGACGCATATACCTATATACATACATATATATGTGTGTGTGTGTACAATTCAATTCAATTAATTTGGCAAAAAATAAAACAAGTATACTTAAGTTTCTATGTAGACAAAGGGTGATAGACATTTACACAGACGAGGTTACAGTAACTCAGCAACTGTCAAAATTCACTTGGAATTGCTGTTGTTGGCGCATTAATTACCTCTCTTGGGAGTCTATTCTAAGGCCCAGAAATCCTGATTGAGAAAGCCGCCCTCCTCCGGTTCAATCGAAATTCCTGTGGTGTCAGCGTAAACCTCTTTCTGGTGCAGGAGTGAGCAATAGGTCCTGGGGTGTATCGTAAGGACCATTGAGGAGATTGTAGGGCAAAATGAGATCACCGCGTAATCGTCGGCGCTCAAGGGAGAAAGGGTTAAGTTTCTTGGGTTGGTTTTCACATGGCAGATCCCATAGACAATGTACCATTCGAGTAGCCAGTCTTTGAACCGTCTCCAGATGCTGGGTATCACGTATTATATGTGGAGCAGAGGTCTGTACAACCTACCCTAACAGTAGTCTGGCGAGGGGGGCATAAAGTGTGAGAAGTATTTCAGGAGTGAATTTGCAGAAGGAGCGTCAAATAAGAAATGGATTGCAGCCTGAATACAAACACACAAGACTCACATACATATACATACTCACACAGAAAAAATGTACCTAAACGTACACACATATTTACCTATATACATACACACACACACACACACACATATATATATATATATATATATATATATATATATATATATATATATATATATTACTTTGTCTCTCTATAAACTCTATAAATATAGACATATTCGTGCTAAATAAATTAAGTAACAGAAAATAAAGATTACAGAGGCCAAAGTAATAATCCGCCAAAGAAAAACTGTTGCAGGTACAAACAGTTAAATATAAATAAAAAAATATATAGATACGAAATACAGATCAAGTACAGATCAAATTACAAATAAAACGTACAGAAACAATACATGTAATAAAGATAGGTAAACAACGCAAATAAAAATACAAAATATAAATAAAAATACAGAAAATACAGAAAAAACACACAGATAAAAATGGTGTCAAATGAAATATTAATAAGATATATATTATTTTATATTCTGATGTTATGCCATTATTCTTGTTATGGTAATTTGGATACAACAATTTCTATTATCTTATCGATAACAAGAGATAAATAAGATTTATTATTATTATGATTATTATTATTATTTGTACTGTCTAGGAGTTCTCACACAAGTTATCGCCAATGATTGCTTACCAACAACAACCAGTGGTGTTCCCTGGAGTCTGAGTAACAACAAGCCTCCCCAAAGTTCTAGTACTCTCCACCTCTTTTCGATCACCACCTTGCGGTATCGTAACAGCCGCCTACCATTGATTTCTCGCTTGTAACGACAATTTGTCTCCCCTGGGATTTGGGTGGCAATAAGCCTCCTCAACGTCCCATCACTCTCCGCATTCTTCCAATGGAGGTCTGGTGAGTGCTGTCCCTGCTCGGCCTTCCCATTCTCCTTGACCCTCTGCGACTATTTTGTGTAGTGTCTGCCGAGGCGGGTGCCATTTTATTTGAGAAGGGGTGAGCTTATGATGTTTCTTGCAGTTTCTGTTACTTGGTTCGTCCGGTGGGGTTCTTTCTGTTGTTTTGTTATTTTTCCTGTTGTAACTCCCATGTGACTGGTTACCATTCATAGCTTATGCGGGGTGGTTTCCGCATCAGAGGATTTTCTTTAAGATTGCAGCTGTTTTTATCTTTGCCGTCCGTTTTAGGTCTCAGTGATCCCTTTGATTTCAATTTCTCTTTGACTTTCTCCATGCTCCATATTTTTCAGTTCTCTGGCAAGTTCCGTGTATTTGCTTCGTTTTGCCGTCTCATTGATCTTCACTCTGTGGACTGCTGGAACGGCAGAGGTCTACAATTTGGCAGGATTTTTCCTTCTTGGCGATTATTATAACATCCGGTCTCCTTACTTGCATGAGTTTATCTGCTTGTACATCCATATCCCAGAGGAGTTTGTGTTTTTCGTTTCCGAGTACTGTCTGTGGTTTATATTTGTACCATTTGTCTGTGCGTTCGAAATTCAATCGTTTGCACAGTTCCAGTGTACTGCTTTCCCCACGCAGTCGTGTCTGTTCTTGTATTCCTTTTAGGCTATTTTGCTGCATTCACTTATTATATGATTTACTGTTTCGTTTCTTTGTCCACGCAGTCTGCATTTACTGTTTTCCTTGGTTTTATCTATTTTAGATTTAATGTAGTTTATCCTAACCGCATTGTTCTGTGCAATCGCCAGTAAAAATTCCGTTTCTCTCTTCAAGTGCCTTTTCTTAGCCATGCTCAGCTATTTTAGTTGGTTTCTTCTTTTGTCAGTCTTATGAAGCGTCCATGTAGTTGCTTTTCTTTCCACTTTTCTTTTTTTGTCTTTTTGTTTCTGGTTTCGGTGCTTCCTGAGTTGTTCGTTGGGACAGTGTCTCTTGCTGTGGGGATTAGCCTTTCCATGTTCTGGGTTATGTATTTCTCCAGCTCTTTTTTAGTGTCCTCCACACAGTCTTCTATACTTACCAGTTCTCTTCCTTCTTCGTTTCTTTTCACGTAGAGTATGTCCGTATCGTCTTTTGGGCATAGTGCGTTGTGCATAGTCATTGATTTTCTAGTCCTCTGGTCAAGGCGCCTGAGTTCTTCTTTGGTCCAGCCTATGAATGGTCCAGAGTATCTTATTAGTGATACTGCCCAGATGTTTATTCATTTTACTAGATTCCTGCTATATAATTTCGTTTCTTAAAGCTTTCTTGTTTTTCTCAGGTATTTTTTTCCAATCTTCTCTTTCATTTCTGTAGATTTGATGGTATCTGCTTTCAGAACTTCTAAATATTTATAGATCTTCTGTTCGCCTAGCGCCCTCATCTCCTCTTGGTTAGGCAATTCCATGCCCTCTGTCGTCTCCAGTTTTCCTCTTTTCATCTCTAGCAGTGTACACTTTTCGATTTGAATGTCTTGACTGAAGATTCTGGTAGTATTTATCAGCTTTTCAAGTTCCTTTTTGCTTTTTGCAAATAACTTCAGGTCGATGTCTTCCACACAGTTATTATTATTATTATTATTATTATTATTATTATTATTATTATTATTATTATTATTATTATTATTATTATTATTATTTACTCACTAGGAGTTATCACACTGGTCATCGTCAGTGATCGTCCACTGCCAACAACCTGTGGTATTCCCTGGAGTCTGAGTGACAACAAGTCTCCTTAGATTTCCAGTATGCTCCACCTCTTTTCGTTCATCACCGCTGATGACCTTGCGGTAATCGCAACAACCACCTACCAACGATTTCCCGCTAATAAGGGCCATTGGTACCCTCTGGGGCCCGAGTGGCAACAAGCCTCCCCAAGGTCCCAGAGCTGTCCGCGCTCTTCCAGTGGAGGTCTGGTTTGCGCTTTCCCTCCTCGACCCTCTGTCCATAATTTTCGTGGCGTCAGCCTATGCTTGCGCCTCTCTCGTGCGGTTGTATTTTCCCCGGTTCTGTTGTCTTGTGCATTATTATCATCATCATCATCATCATCATCATCATTATTATTATTATTATTATTATTATTATTATTATTATTATTATTATTATTATTATTATTTATATGAACTCATATTTGTCTATTTATTCCGTGCGGGTATAATTAATATAAAGTACATATGCGAGTTTAGAGTTTACTTATTTAAGTTATTTAAGCTAGTCATATTTGCATTTACGTCTATAGAGGAACGATGAAATGATTTCGAATTTTAAGTTAAATATATTATCATTATCATTAGATTTCATTTATATTGTCAATAACAGCGTGAAAGTTCAAATGCTACTATTTTCCTTAGAAAAATAATAATAATAATAATAATAATAATAATAATAATAATAATAATAATAATAATTATTATTATTATTATTATTATTATTATTATTATTATTATTATATCCTCATTCCTAGAATACCCGAATATGATGATAAAAATTAATAATAAAGCGTGAATTTGACTCCAAATTCGTGCATTACGCCATCTGACGATCGCAAGAGCGCACGAAACCATGGTAATAGCATATTAAAATGCACATAATCCTTTTAAGTACTATAAAATTCTGTCTGGAAATGCATCGAGCACTGTATACAAAGACAACTGAAAAACGCTGATCTTGCCAAAAATTCGATTCTCACAGCTATCAGTGACACCTATATATATATATATATATATATATATATATATATATATATATATATACACGCGCTCAAACTATATATGCGTGTGTATACATACAGTGTATATGTGATGTGTCTGTGTGCGTGTGTATTTAGGCAGCATATTTTCATTGAGGCAAATATTATTAAATAACACGGAGTTTATTATTGGACCGAAACAAAATGTAGTATCTGTTCTGTATTTAGTCTATTGTGTTCTCAGTCAGTGAAGAGAAGTCCTTGGAGACTAAGGCAATTTTTCTGTTTGCTCCAATCTAGAGTGCCCCTTTCTGGGGAGCTGGATTTCCCCACATTACCAAACAACTTTGTAGCAAACTTTCCTATCGTGAGGCGGAAGTAAGTATGGACATAGAGTTTTTTTATGTTTTGTGGGACTTTTTGCAATTTTTCCGTGTTATTTAATTGCATTTGCCTTAATATAAATATATATATATATATATATATATGTATATATATATATATATATATATATATATATATATATATATATATATATATGCGTGTGTATGCGCGTGTGAACAGAATTATGCTATTGTTAATATATATATATATATGTGTGTGTGTGTGTGTGTGTGTGTGTGTGTGTGTGTGTGTATTGATTGATTGCCAATACTTTTTCCTATTTAATCTTGATACGAAGTGAAAATAATTGACAGACAAGTATCGAGTTCACCATTTTCTTTAGAACAATAAAGTTACGAAAACTGAATTTGAAATCATCTCGTTAATTCAATTTAGTGAGGTTTATCTTTTGAGACATCTCTTTTTCCCAACTGAATGAATTTAAATATTTTTCATAAGAAAGAAATTTTTTTTCTTTTTTGCAGTTTCATGTTAGGCGTGTTGCCAAATGCCATTACTTTTATATCTCATCGGATTAGCTGAAAACTAGAGAGAAAAGTAAAAGAATTGAAAAAAAATGAATGAAAGATTCCTTTTGCGTTGTTGTCAATTCTATCACCGATGATTGTTCCAAATTAAAGACATTACCTTTTTACCCTTGTAGTAACAAAAAAAATGTCAATAATTGACAATGAAAAAATCTCCAAAGAAAAAGAGTAAGAATTACATTCTTAGTTCCGAATAGAAAAATGTGTATGGGAATTCTCTTCTTGAAAAAAATGATGAAAACAAAAGTTCTATTAAATTTAAATTTTAATGTGGCATTTGGGGGGGGGGGGGTAATTATTTTTTTGTTTGTTTGTTTTTCATCCATGTGTGCATTTTATTTTAATGAAAAGCGGTGACCGTATTCAAGATTTCAGAGCAAACCTTCTTTCAAGATGACACAAATTCTCAGAACTAGTTCTTGAATCTTCTTGCCTATTCGTATTGTGTCAACTAACTAGCTACAAATCCTTAAAACAGGGATAACATGAAGTGTTCACTCCAATGACGAAATAAATTTACTAATATAAAATAAATAAAAGAGGAAAATAGTATATCAGCTTATCTTAAAATAATCTGTAAAAAAAGGATCGCTAAAGAAAGAAAAACGCTTCTATAAACAACAAATAATATCATTTTTTTATATGGCATACACCGTTGGGTGTAGGTTGCCAGAAGTTACGAAAGTGAATTGAAAGGAATTAAAGTGAATAAATGTTGGTTGCCGAAAGTCTTTTCTTCGAGCAGTATATCTTTAAGTGAAGGAGTACTTCTAAGTTAAGGAGCAAAGTGTAGTATCTGTTCTAATACTACACTGCATCTGTTCTATATGCGGTTAGTTACGGAGAAATCCTTCTAGACCGAGGCAATTTTAATTTTGTTTCAATCCAGAGTGCTCCTTTTTGGGCGGAGATAGATTTTCTCCACTTTAAAGAACGGCCCTGTGTCTAAATCTGCCCTCGTGGGGAGGCCAGTAAATAAAGACTCTAGAAAAATGATGTTTCATCTTGGTATAAGTTTGTTTTATTTACATCACCGGGAAGAGAGACAGAAAAAGACAGAAAAAAAAACAGATTTATATTATCGAGTTAACGACAACTGTAAAACGGTACTGAACAAAAGCTATATTTTTGTTTTCGCCTGTTTCACCATAGCATGGTTTGGGAAGATTATTGGTAATGGAAGATTATTCTTTTTCTGTATAAAGTTAAGACGAGTGTCCCTTGTACCTTTGTCAAGAATAAGAAAATAACCACATGCATAACAGGCTACTAAACTCACCACTATATTACGCTTATTCACTCGAGCGTGTTATAGTAAATTTGTTATTATTTTCTCCAGCTAACACTAAATATTACTTTTGGCCCATCATTTTCAACTCTCCTCAAACCATACTCCACATAGGTGCTAGCAAAACTTTTCCTGCTAACATTTTAGTATTAACACTCTCCCCATCGACACCAGGAACTAATAAACAACGTCTACTTTTTAAAAACGTGACCCTTATTATTTACTATTTATCTGCTATTAATTTACTACATAATACAATACATTACGCACACATTTAATGGGCGCTCCCTCTAATCTCGCTGATTTTCTAGAATATCGGATTACGTTACTTCTACCTATTACGTATACATTTATAGTCATTCCGGTTTTTAGAGAATGCAATTAACGAACATAGTTCCTTATAGTGTTTCATTATTCAACATGTCGGCTACAATTTCTTCAGCGACTCGACTACCGAATAGAGTCAATATGCACTAAGGTACTCGACAAACCTACCATAAAGTTGACATTTTCTGAATCCCACATCTTTCACACGCATAGTATCAAAACATTAGAGGAAAAAACATCGATTTCTTGGTATAGAAATGATCCAAAACGTTTGACGGGTAGACCCTAAATTTTGTCGCCTTCTGGCGGATCGTAAAATAAAATGCATAGCAGCTACAGACTAGGTTTAAGTCACCTATTTTTCAAGAAATTTTCTACACGCTTTCGTGGCCAGGTGGTTATCGACGTACATCCAAGACCGAGAGGTTTAGCGTTCGATCCCAGTCGACTCAAACAATTTTGTTTTTACATTGTTAAACTTTTGCCTACGAGGGAGGGGGAAGAGAAGACTATGGGTCGGGTTTTCAAAATTCAACATTATTATGTAGTAATTTGAAAAGAAATCAATGTAATATGTAGTACTTTTGCTGAATCATTCTTGCGCACATGACGTCGCAGTGACGTCTTCTTTATAACTATTGTGAATATCATCACTTCTCTTCGAATACATATGGTTTATTAGTGCTCTGCAGGCCTCCTTAATTATATGTGTGTTTCAGTAGTGCTCAGGGGGCATATTCTATTTTCTTTACTTACAAAAAAGGGAATTTCTATAAAAAGATAACGGGGGAATTGGTTTTAATAGTGCTCCGTATGCCTCTTTAATTTTAAAAGTGCTCATTATCATAGATAGAGCAGGTGTTTAATCAAAAAGAAAAATTCTGGGGAAATACCGGTACCATGGGATGGGCAAGAAAACTCATACCTCCACGTCTCCTTCCTTCCTTCATTCCTTTCTTCCTCCTTTCCCCTTCCACAATTTAAAACCGACAATTATTCTAAACATTAAAATTGTCCGATGTGACCTATTTGTGTTCTGTCGAATGTTGACAAATTTTAATACATTCTTTTTCTATTTCTCCCGGGCAACGCCGGGCGACGAGTTCAGTTAGTTTTATGTAAAAACAACTAACTGTTAATCGATTGCACATTATTGCAATGTAAATATAATTTGACATGAAATGATTACAAAAATATGTAAACACGTAGGTATTTCTTTAAAGAGAGACGTTTATTTTATTTTTTTATTTTAGTTTTATTTGATTATCATATTATTATTATTATTATTATTATTATTATTATTATTATTACCATTTTATAAAGTCAATGACACAAAGGATTTTTATAGTTTATTTAGTTGCTGCTGGTTCACAGCAGAAACGCAGGTGGTATATCCATAATTCTTGACAAATATCCGAAGTTCTTATCTTTCATAACATTGTATTCACTCGTCGAGAGATAAGCGGAAAGCAGTTACAGACATTGGTTACTTCAGAAAATATAGAACTAGCATTTCCTCAAAGTGATATCCATTCTTCACCAAAACAATATAAACATGACAGGTTATGAGGAAATAAAATTCCTACAATTATTTCCCCGACATTCATTTGAAGCAATCTTATAGAATATTGTTCGATATAAAAGTCACTTGAGGGAATTGATCAATTCTCATCGGAAAAAAACTGAGTATATTGGTTTCGATTTATTTAAATTTAAAATATTCGAGGTCACTGGTTTCACAAACTCTTTGCAAAAATGTTATGTATTGTACATGTTTATATATTTCTGTGTATAAAATTCACTCCTAAACTAATTAATCAATCACTAGGAATTTTGGAACACCGGTAAGCGTAAGAGTTGGTAATGTGGTCTATATATAGTTTAATTTAGTTTTATGCAAACGAGGCGAAAAGGAGTGGAAACCCTTCGTGAAAATTCAGATATCTCCGCTTTATGTGAAATTTAAACAATAAGTATTAGAAATCAATTAATAAATTTCTCCCTAATTTCAGTTTCTTTGAAATATTTGAAAGAGTCTTTAGGGGGTATAATATTGGCACAACCTCCAATTTAACTTTTTTTTTCTATTTCAAATTCGCATTAAATTTAATCCATAGTCATTAGGCACCTATCAAACAATCACTGAATTTCAGTTTCTTCTTAATGTTTCTTAAATTTTAGCCATTATCTAAAATCAAAATCATGTAATTGACTTTGATCAAAATTTTGAATAAGTATTCTAGACATAAAGTTTAGTAGTCTTATATCTTGCTTTTAATCTTCCTAAGTGAACATAATACTGGTACAAAACTTCTCTTTTGGGAATTAATTTTACCCGTCCTTGGACGAGTATACTATATATATATATATATATATATATATATATATATATATATATATATATATATATATATATATATATATATATATAAATATAAAGTAACACGGAATCACATATTCACCGGTGCGATAATTTATTTCGACCCTCTGGCCATTTCAAGCATCCAAACAATGAGATTACATGTTTGAAAATGAAAAAAAGAGAAATTCACACTCACTATTCAATACACATAGAGAGAGAGGGGGGCAACTTATAGAGATAGGCATATAGAGAGGGGGGAAGAGAGTGACAATATATTTAATACATATATGGAGAATGGAGGAAATTGAACGATTGTAAATCATGCAATTTCACCCTCTCTATATATATATGTATAGTATTCCCCATCACTATATGCAAATTTTCCGTTACAAATCGTACAATCTCCTCCTCTCTCGATATATATATTAAATATGTTGTCACCCTCTTTCCCCCTCAATATACTACTTCCGTAATAAAACGTTCAATTTCCCCCTCTCTCCATATATGTATTAAATATATTGTCACTCTCTTTCCCCATCTCTATATGCCTGCCGTTATAAATCGCACAATTCCCCCCTCTCTCTATATGTGTATTGAATAGTGAGTGTGAATTTCTCTTTTTTCATTTTAAAACATGTAATCTCCTCGCTTGGGTACTTGAAAAGGCCGGAGGGTCGAAATAAATTATCGTACCGGTGATTATATGATTCCGTGTAATTTTATTTTTGCTCTGTTTATTACATTGAGCTCTCATACTCGGATTTCCATCTGGAATTTATTTCACTCTAACACACACTATATATATATATATATATATATATATATATATATATATATATATATATAGAGAGAGAGAGAGAGAGAGAGAGAGAGAGAGAGAGTGAGAGAGAGAGAGAAGAAAAAAGAGTGATAAATATGCGACGATTGTCCAAATTTATTTCAAATTTCAATTGTTCAATGCAAGGTGTATTCAGTAATAAACTAGTGTTTATTATTCTTTCCTTAAGCCAGGGCTTTTCAAAGATCGAAATCTTATTATCAGAGGAGAAATACAGATTGATAAGTTGGCTTTCGAAAAAAACAAAGTTCAAATATTTGAAAAATATGAAAATTATTATTAAAAGAATTTTTGTTACAAAAACGCAGTGAATGAAAAGAAAAAGTTCCGTGAAAAAGATATGCAAATTGTCCGGGTGGTAAATTTCCGTTGAAAAGAAGTCCGATGAATTGTAGAATGTGAAGATAAACTCTTTGCGTGGGAGCAGTGTGGAGAAAGTGCTCAAAATATAGGTAAGTCCAGACGCACTTAAAGGGGATTGAAAAGAGAGAAACTGGCCATTTTTTTATATACTTCCAGGACCAAATAAGGCAGATGATATCTCATTCAAGGTTTAAATCCAAATGAAACAAAAAAGGCAAAAAGATTTGGGGTTAGGGTGAGGGTTTATGGGGTACGGGATTGTTTAAATAGCCGCTTTGTGAGTTGGGGGGAAATAAAAAAGAAGGGAAAAGGAAAAGGAGGAAGGGTTGGTATGGGGATGCAGTTAAAGTGACAGGGAGGTTGAGGGTGTGGGCGGGCGGTAGGATGTAGGTTTTGGAGGGTAGGATTAATCTGAAGCGGGATGTGGGTATAGAGATTGCTGATTCTAAAAATAGAATTCAAATGAGTGAGCTTCTAACATTTCAGGCAGCTAAGAGCAAATTAAATTGTAGTTACCAGTTATGGTTTCTGGGGGTTTAAAAAGGGTTAAAGTAGAATTAGTTAAAAGCATGGTAAAATAAATAGAGGAATGTGAGAGAGTGAATGATTAAAATTAAAAATTAAAAATTAAAATTTAAAAGGAGCTAGGGAATAGTAATTTTTTTTTTTAATTATTTTAAAACCAAATTAAGGGTTTGATGAATAATTAGGAGGGACATTAAATGACCAAGGAGACAAGAGGGGAAAAGATTAATGGGAAAAGTGTTAGTGAAATTAAAGATCAAGTCTGTCCTACTCGGTTATATTGAAATTTAGGAGAGGGGAACAGTGTAAGGGATAAGGATAGATTGTTTGTAACAATTTGTTTCGATTACAAGTAATAGGGGGTGGAATTGGGTTGGTTCAATCAAAACTTGAATGCAGTGTCAGTGTTATAATCTATAGTTTAAATGGTGAGTGAATCGTAACAGGGTAACAATTAACAATTACAGTTTAAAATTAAATTAGATATATAAGGAAAGCTTGCAAGGGGTTTCCAAGTAGTATGAAAATATGATTTGAGGGGATGGGGGTGAAATTAATCAAAGATAAGATAAGCTGAGCAAAAGGAGAATATATATATTCCTCTCCCCAATTGACCAGTTAACTATGTTGTAGTATATCTTTCTTTCGGTGTCTTGGGGTTACCGGATTCCAGGACAAGAATTCATCCAGTCTGGTGGAGTATCCAGCTAAGTGTTGTTACTTGAGGCAACATCACTAGGAGAATGTGCACTATTCCTCGTATGAGCAAGTGTATAGCCGTGTCGAGGGGATCTTATTTGTGCTGCGAATACTATGTAATTTTGAATGTTTGGTCAGGGTTTCCTTGTAGGGTGAAGTATCCTCATGGTCCTGACAACCCCTTGGACAGAGAGACCGAAGACACTCGAGGATAGTGTCTAGTAGGTAATTCAAACTCCCCAGTAGGTAATTTAAACTCTCCTTCGTGAAAATTCAGATATCTCTGCTTGATGCGAAATTTAAACAATAAGTATTAGACATCAATTATTAAATTTTCCTCAAATTTCAGTTTCTTTGAAATATTTGAGAGAGTCTTTAGGGGGTATAATATTGGCACAACCTCCGATTTTAATTTTAATTGTATCTATCTATGGATGTTTGTATGTCCAGCTAAATCTCCCGAGATACGCGACGATACCATAAAGTTGACATTTTCTGAATCCTACACCTTCCGGACACAAAATATAGAAAAATTGGAAATAAACATCAATTTCTTCGTGCCAAGCAAACGTCATCATCATTGATTGTCCGCTAATAATAACAAGTGGTGTTCCCTAAAGTCTGAGTGACGATAAGTCTCCCCAGATTTCCAGTATTCTCCACCTCTTTCAATAATCATTGCACTTAGAGTTATCGCAACAGCTGCTTACCATTGATTTCTCGTTGGCAACGACCATTGATCTTCTCTGAGATTTGAGTGGCAATAAGCCTCCCCAATGTCCCAGTACTCTTCGCACTCTTCCAATGGAGGTCTGGTTAGTACCTTTCATGAGGCTGGTGCCATTTTTATTTTTATTATTATTATTATTATTATTATTATTAGTAGTAGTAGTAGTAGTAGTAGTAGTAGTAGTAGTAGTAGTAGTAGTAGTAGTTAAAATTAGTTTATATCTGCTCCTTGAGCGGTATTGGTACACTACCTGCCTTGGTATGTCAATTTCCATCTTTATCTCGCTTTTACCGCTTTATAGCTAGTACTAAGAAAAATGTTTGTGAAATTTATTGGAAAAAACTGTGCTACTCAGTATTCGCATGAGAGAGTAAGTAACTACGATGAATGTATTGTTTTTATTGGTCAAAATGTTTTAAACAAAAATAATTCGCTTTGAACTAATGCAGAATTTACGTCTACTTTTTACAGATTATCAAAAAATGTTCACTTAATTTTAAAAAAAATATTTATGCAATAGTTTTATGTTGTGTTATGTTAATTTCTTTAAATTTATGAAACACGCATCCAGTTAAAAAATCTTTTAGACTTACGTGAGACTCGAATTAGGGTATTGGCATCGTAAAACCTACTGCCTTAGTAACGTGTACACTGCCTCTCCCTTTTTTCTTCAACCAATCACATATTTCTGTTTTCAGACAAACCCCAAAAACAAACATGAGATTTTACTAGTATGTAGTTGAACTAATGTTCATCTTAAGAACAATAATAAAACATTCAGTTACTGAGATATTCTTCACTATGACTAGTATCTAGCGTCATACTTTTTATTCTATTGCAAAAGTTTCCTCTGACGTCATGATCTAGAGTCCCCGAGTAGTTTCAACGCCTTTCTACTTAAAAATGTCATTTCATTTAATACTAGCAATATTTATCCGGCGTTGTCCGTGTGGATCAAAAAGGTTATTTTAAGAAAAAAATAATTTCAAATATAGTCATGTTTACAATTTTTACCTTGAAAGAAAACTTTAAAATAACATTTGTAATATGAGGTGAAGTAACAAAAAAAATGTTACGTTGCTTACAGACAGCTGTAAAACGGCAAATGGCTTTAACGTATCGAAACGACTTAAAACGACTTAAAATACCAATAAAATTAATTATTCAAATGTTTAAACATTTTTTTAAAATATATTTTTCACTGAGATATTCGTTTAATTTAATTTTTTTATAAAATGAAGAAAATCCGTTTTAAAAAAATGAATTTCGTTACTATATATATATATATATATATATATATATATATATATATATATATATATATTTCAGTTATTTTATGGACCTAACGGATAATTGTTCTTAGTGATCTGAGGTGGAATCGAAGGAAAATTTCAATGGTGTCTTTAAATCCCTTTAAGAATTTAACTGTTATTTAAACTTATAACACACGAACAAACAAACGTTGACTTATATACAATAAGATACTTTGTTACTTTTGATTAAAATCCATCTTGTAAAGTATTAAAACATAAACTTAAAGACAAAAGTAAACTACGTTTTTATTTGTATTGAATCGAGATTAATCTTTAAATAAAAAAAATAGCTGTCGTTAATAATGCCTGGTTTTTGAGCCCCTCCCCATAAAATGCAGTTTTACGGAAATATTCCGATATCATTTAGTTTGCTGAATAAAGATACGAAATTATAGCTGAAGTACCAGTTGCTTAATCTGTGGGGCACAATACCACGGGACTCCTTCCCCGCTGACTACAACATGATTTTCTTCAAGTGTAATTTCAACAAATACTTGTTGTACTGTCTTCTTAAGTAATCAAATTATGTCAATTCCACCCATAGTTTCCTTTCATAGTATTGTTCATCGTCTAACTGACAAGCTTATTGACTTTTATCCTCAAATGGCTTTTCGTCTTGGTAAATGGTGACTCATTAGTGTGAAAAACTGTTGATTTTTTTTTAACGCATAGCTGAAAGTGGTCGAAGAGAGATTTCAAGTTTCTAAACGAACATCAGCAGGATTATCATGCTTATTAGTGATCTTGTATGTATGTATGTATGTATGTATGTATGTATGTATGTATGTATGTATGTATGTATACATTCTCTGAAACTCGGGTCCATTATTGTTTTCTTTTTTCTTTTTTTTTTCTTTTTTCTTTTTAAATTTTGCATTTTTTCCAGGCCAAGGCCATCGACCTTCTAGAAGAAACACCCGAGCAATTGCATCACCGAACCGATCATCCACAATAAAAGATACTGAACGAACTGTCATCGATGACTTCGCCGAATACCTCACATTAAAACGTAAGTCCATCCATTTCATTTCTCATTATATATATATACATATATATATATATATATATATATATATATATATATATATATATGTGTGTGTGTGTGTGTGTGTGTGTGTGTGTGTGTGTGTGTGTATATATATATATACAGGGTGTTTCAAAAGTCTTGGGAACATAACGATTTTTAATAACTTGTAATGTTCCCAAGACTTTTGAAACACCCTGTATATATATATATATATATATATATATATATATATATATATATATATATATATATATATATATATACATATATATATGTGTATATATATGTATATATTTATATATATACTATAAAAATGTCACCCATTTCATCACTCATTGCACCCGTTTGAAACAGGAAAAGGTGACTTTGCAAAGTCAGTTCAATATAAAAGTAAAAAAGACAAAATTAAAATTAGTCTCTCTCTCTCTCTCTCTCTCTCTCTCTCTCTCTCTCTCTCTCTCTCTCGCCAACTACGAGTCAAATAGTATTAGTGATTGTATTTATATTCCTTTTTGTTTATGATGGACTATTCTAATCGTTTAATTCTTTCCTTTCTTTATTACCTTCGACTGTTAAGAAAGAAAGAGTGACGGAAACGACGGTGATATACGATGTATAGAATAAAATGGGAGGTTCAAACAACATACAGTGAAAGAGGGTGAAATGGGAGATAGAATGTTAGTAAGAGATTAGTAACTAGATGAGTTATTTACAAATTACGATTAATTAAAACAATTAAAATGGAAGGGTTTTTTTTTTCAAACATAACTCAATCCCAAATCTATATTTTGTATGCTTGAAACATATAGGGAATAAGTCTTAATGAAACAAACGTTGATTAACTCAAATTTCAATTGTATATGTAGCCACACTCATGAGTATTAGAGAGACGAGACAGGCGTTTGTTTGTAGATATAAATATTTAATTATTAAATTATAATTATTTGCCTCCTTAAATGTAGAGCACTGTGTTTAAGAATAATTAATTGTCTTAGTTGAAGCTGTAATGCATAGGTTCACTTTCCTGTCAAAGCTGAGAATGAACACTCTTAAGAGGCAATGTATCGTACTGATGAAATGCGGTATTTATACTTCTCATCAAAATCATTGAGCGCCTGGATAAAGACTCTGGATTATGGGACCTGGGATCTAAGGTTCGGCGATTCAGTTGTATATATATATATATATATATATATATATATATATATATATATATATATATATATATATATATATATATATATATATAGACACGCTTATGAGTCTTAAGGGAACGAAACAAGCGCTTGTCTGTGGACATAAATATTTAAGTATTAAAGTCTGAGTAGTAAGTGCCCTCGGAATTTCAGCACTTCCGATTACTTTTACAAATCATTTACGTTTTCCTGAATCTATGTAACAACACATCTCCTTAGAATTCCAGTACTCTCCGACCCTTTCCAGTGGAGGTCTGGACATTATATATATATATATATATATATATATATATATATATATATATATATATATATATATATATATATATATATATATATGTGTGTGTGTGTGTGTGTGTGTGTGTGTGTGTGTATATGTATATATAAATATTTGTTATTGTTTATTATCTATGTACGTATACGTTTCGTCCTTTTTAATAATCGGGGCTCATCAGCATAGAGATATGACTATTCACTACCGGTCATGCGATTCGAAACCCCGGATTACAAGTATTTTACAACTCAAATCCGACGCCTTAACCACACGGCCAATTTTAAATAGCGAATAAACGGTGATAATTTTAACACTTTATTGGCGGCTTAACGTCTAGAGCGTTCTACTTCTTTAATGGAAGGAACGATGCATTTAAAGCTAGTGAAATCATGCTGTGTTAATACTACACTTACAGTGCTCTACTTTTTTGAGGAGCGACAAATAATAATAAATATTTGTTATTGTTTATTATCTATCTTCGTATACGTTTCGTCCTTTTTAATAATCGGGACTCATCAGCATAGAGATATGACTATTCACTACTGAGCTTCATTTTGCTTTGGAAATTGATTCTAATAGGAATCCATCTGAACTATATAAAATAATTATATATATTTATATATATTCGTTGCTATACTCATATGGGATAGTGCTCAATCTCAGTAATAGAGCTTATGTAGATCTAAGCGTGGAGACATGGAGTCAATAGCGAATGGCGACTAACATTTCCCGCCTTGCCTTCTTGAGACCATGGATCGGGTGTGTAAGAACCATTCTATCAAATTATGTTACTGTTTTTTAATATATTAGAATTAACGATGCACTTTTTTATTTAAGTGCGTCATTTTTTTAATTAGTTATCTCAAGTTTAGTATGTGTCTACAGTTAGTGGCTATTTCACGTTTACGATTAAGTAGTTGGTTAACATCCTAAACTTTAAAATTTCTTGCTCATCGCTCAAACATAAATTACACGAATCGAGTAAATGTCATAAGATTTTCAATTCAACAACCGACGATCGTTCGATATTCTTAAATTCTCGAGAATCGTTCGATAATGATGTACTATAACTGTGTTTTTGTTATTAAAGTGTTTTGTGATTATAAGATTTTTCAAAACTAGTGCCATTTTTCCTATATAATATTTTTTGCTATTTGGATTTTCTATTGATATATATATATATATATATATATATATATATATATATATATATATATATATATATAGAGAGAGAGAGAGAGAGAGAGAGAGAGAGAGAGAGAGAGAGAGAGAACGTAGGACGGCTCTTGTCGCACTTGAGCTTAAAAGGTTTGACATCGATATTGCCGCCCTTAGTGAAACTCGCCTGGCTGGAAATTCACAACTGACAGAAGAAAAGTGTGGTTATACTCTTTTCTGGAGTGGCAAAGGCCCAGAGGAGCCTCGACATTCTGGAGTAGGATTTGCTATTAAGTCCAATCTTGCAAAGTCATTGCCGACCTTTCCAAAGGGGTTTTCGGATCGCTTAATGGCATTAACCCTTAATCTTGAATGTGATACCCGTGCTATTTTAATTAGTTGTTATGCTCCCACGTTGAACAGACCAGAGCAAGAGAAAAATGATTTTTACCAGCAACTAAGAGAAATTATCACTAATGTTCGACGCAAGGACAAACTTGTTCTTTTGGGTGATTTTAATGCACGTGTGGGTGTGGATAGTACATCATGGCGTGGTGTTCTGGGTCATCATAGCGTTGGTCGTATGAATGGGAATGGTCTTCGTTTGTTTTCTCTTTGTGGAGAGCTTAATCTGTACATTACCAACACTGTATTCCAACAGAAAAACTCCCACAAGACTACATGGATGCACCCTCGTTCTAGGGATTGGCACTTAATTGACTACATCATCGCCAAGAGACGTGACCTTGGGGACTTTCGTATCACTCGTTCGTTCCATACAAGTTGCTATCTTTCAGATCATGCTTTGCTTCGAAGTAAAACGTCTTTTCGTTTACAGCACAGACGAGTGAAACGCTCCTCTGTCCCTAAACAGATAAACATTCTACCATTAAAGAATACCGTTCAGCGGGCAGCACTTCCGGCCCGTCTTGATCGCTCATTGGATTCTGTTGAGATAACCGATGATATCGAATCTTCCTAGAAATCCTTGCGGGACGTAATTCACACATCTGCATTGGAAGTTTTGGGGTTACCTGCCCGTAGGCATCAGGACTGGTTCGATGACCAGAATGCTGAGGCCCAGGAGTTGATCAATGAAATGCATAAGGCTCATAAAACCTGGATTGATGATAAGAACTCAACACTAAAGAGGAAATTGTACAAGGAATGCAAAAGTAAAGTCCAGAAAGCATTACGGCAGATGAAAGAGGCATGGTGGTCCTCACATGCCAAATTAATGCAAGAAGCATTTGACAGAAAAGACTTGAAAGTCTTTTATGAAGGTATTAAGAAAGTTTTTGGACCGCACGAATCTGGCGTTTCTCCCGTATCTGCAAATGATGGCACACTGATAAATGATAGAGCGGATATATTGAATCGCTGGAAGGAGCACTTCGAAGCGGTCCTAAACAATACTTCCACAACTGATAAAGAAATACTTTCATCTATCACTAAACGACCTGAGATTCCTGAACTCTCCTTCCTTCCAGCTATACATGAAGTTTTCGTTGCTATTAGGCAAATGTCGTCAGGCAGAAGGTCAGGGAAAGACACCTTACCTCCTGAGGTGTTTAAGTACGGTGGCCAGAAACCAGTGAAGAAGCTGCACAGTCTCTTTGTGAAAATATGGCAAGGTGGAAATGTCCCTCAGGATTTCAAAGATGCATTAATTCAACACTTGTATAAGAATAAAGGCAATAGAAACATATGGCACCTGTGCTATTTGCTTTGTTCTTTTCAGTTATGCTGAAATATGCTTTCGCTGATATAGATACTGGGGTGGAGTTTTAATTTAGAACAAGTGGTGGTCTCTTCAACCAGCAACGTTTCAAAGCTAAGACCCTTCTTCGACAAACTGTCATCAGGGATCTTTTGTTTGCAGATGACGCTGCACTTTGTGCAACATCTCGGGAGGAAGCGCAACTGCTTGTGGACAGGTTTTCGGCTGCTTGCAAGGCTTTTGGTCTGACAATCAGCATCAAGAAAACAGAAGTGATTCACCAACCTCACTCCACAACATCACTGCTTTATGGATCGGAATCATGGACAGTCTATCGCAGCCACATTCAGAAGCTTGATGTCTTTCACAAAAATTGCCTTAGAACGATTCGTGGTGTCACCCTAAGAAATCGGATGTCTAATGCGGACCTATTTACATGCTGTGGTATTGGCGGAATTGAAAGCTTTTTGATGCAATCACAACTGCGTTGGGCAGGACATGTCTTACGTATGGAAGATGATAGAATACCAAAGCAACTGATGTACGGCGAGCTCAACAGTGGAAGGCGAAATGTGGGTCGACCACTGCTTCGCTTTAAGGACAAGTTGAAGATGAATTTGACATCTACCAATATTGCTTATCGTGATTTTGAACAGCTTGCTTCTTGACGGAAGGAATGGTGATCTGACTGCCAGAGGGGCATCAGGTTGTTCTCTGTAACTGCCATTGATCAACAGCGCGAAAGAACAAAAACATCTACAAGTATCCCAGCCGATTTTTCTCAAGATCTTCCTTCTTGCATCCACTGTGGGCTGGTTGGCAAATCTCTCGCAGGACTCAAATGTCATTTACGATTGAGTAAATGTAAGCATGCTACATCCATCGAAGACTAAACAAATTTTAAGTTGTCAAGACCTCATACGTCGAAATCGACGGGAGAGTCCATGATATATATATAATGTCCAGATATCCCCGTTTTCTATTTCACAATTTAAGTTAAAGGCCCCTTGTTCATGTTTCACTGTTATATAGTTAAATCTCCTTTTGTATTCGTGAGATCTCCAACGGTAAGTCGGCTTCAGCAAGTTCTAAGTCTGCGATATGTTAAACTTAGTCAATATTCTTTGGAATCTAAACTACATCAAAGCTTCTTTAGACTATATATATATATATATATATATATATATATATATATATATATATATATATATATATATATATATATATATATATAATTATTTATAATTAATTATAAATAATATTTTAAAATTAACCCATATACATATGTATTTCATGCCAAACCTGTAATCATCAGTATGGGAGGAGGCAAAATCCCTGCTGGTCACATGGCTCGAACCCCAATACGAAAGATATATTTGCGTTAGTAGTCTAGGCGCATAGCGATATGCCCACTATGCATTGTCTGGAAATGGAAGAGTGAATTAACGTCTAAATGACAAATTCGGCGATCATCTATTAAGCCGTTAACAGAACTCAATAGGCATGGCCCAGAGTATCGCATTACACTATAAATAATAGTTTGTTGTTAACTTACTTAAAGTGCTCAATCTAGCGAGAGCATTGAATACTCATTTATAAATAATATTTTCAAATTAACCCATATACACATGTGTTTCATGCCAAACTAGCAATCATCAGTATGGGAGGAGACAACCCCTGCTGGTCACACGGTGCGAACCCCAATACGAAAGTCATATTTGACTTAGTAATTGGAGCTCATACTGATATGCTCACCAAATAATATTTTCAAATTAGCCCATATATATATATATATATATATATATATATATATATATATATATATATATATATATATATATATATTGTGGATTGGTCTATTATGCTTCTAGCTGAACAATTATTTTATCGGAGTCAATGTCTCTATTTTAAAGTTACAACTTTTCTTCAATTTACTTATGACGTGAGGATCGAACGTTTATGAAGTGTTTTAATCGGTTGCAGGCATTGTGTTTGCTTTTTAATTTTTGAATAAAAGTCGTTAAAACTCCGGGGTGGGGGTGTTTGCTTAACAAAAACAAAACAAGCGTTAACTCGAATTTGAAAATGTCATTAAGGAAAACGAATATCAAAGTTTTTGGTGCGATAAATAATTCGTTCAATTCTACAATAGTGACACTATTTGAGGCTATTTGAGTCATATATGTCAATTTAGAATGACGTGAAAATCGAAAGTTAATTAAGTGCTTTAATTGCTGGCGGGTATTGTGTTGTTGTTATATAATTTTTAAATAAAAGTCGTTCAATTCTGAATGTTTGATAATAAAACAAATTAATAATGTTTACGTGGGTTAAATAATTCGTTTAGGAATTCCACCATTTATTTTGTGTGTAAAGCATGATTTTCAACACGGGGTAACTTCGTGTGTACCTGTTTGTGACCTTTTTGTGTTATGAAAAAAAGTATATTTAAAAGAAATTGGGGAAACTAACCAATAGAAATTAAAATAAGTTTTTAAAATGTATTGAAAACAAAATAATCCCGAAGATATTTTATATTTATTCGCGTAAGCAGAAATCTTTCTGGACCATGGCAATGTTTAATTTTTTTGAATAGCGGGATTTTCCACAAGTAATATAGTAAATAAAACAAAAACAATCAGCTCGTTATATTCGAAAATGCAGTATTTTTTCTGCGACGAATAATGAAAAAAAACATTTATGTTTAGTCATAATAATTATTTTTTATTAGAATGATTGCTTTATTGTTTTTTTTATTATTGACGTCGGATCCAATAAAAAATATTTCCCAAGAAAATAATTTTATTCGATCTACGAAGAAATCTCACTGTTTATTTTGGTTGCGAGAGCATGAATTACCACACATCCTAACTGAATGTTATTTGAAAAAGTATACAAGAAAATATATCGTCGAAAATAAGTAATAAAAATTAGAAATGGAAAAGATCAACGTGTGATCTGAAACATGTCCGGCGTCGACATGTGCGTTAAAACTTAATCCGGTTAATCAAAACGTATACGTTTCAAGCAGTCGGAATTTAGAATTCCGTGAATCTGGAATGTAGCGGTGCGGTAACAGAATGATGCTTCTATAAACAAAGGGCACGGTGAGATTGTTAGCGGTTAGAGTAGAAAATTAGAAGTGGGTAAAATGCGTAGCAACTTTCTCTTTGGGAGTTTTAGATGTGAGATCACATTTCCCGGATAAAATGCAACAATATTTGAAAGGATGTAAAACTAATAGAGAATCTAAGATAAGCAGGACAGTTTAGCATAGGAAGGTGTATGTTATTTTCCTATAATGACTGTAATTGCAGGGGAAAATAGAGTTTACTTTATTATATAGACTAGCAAATATATGCTCCCTCCGGTCGCATATTTTTGCTAGTTGTTTCATTTAATTGATCAGTAAAATGTGTTTGGGTTTGTTATTTTTACAAAAAAAGAAAGAAAGTTACCCCTTCTTTTATGTTAATAAATAAAACACGGAATAATAAAAACATAGTTTTAAAACAAAATTTACCCTTACGCGTAAAATGTAATACAAAAAATCCTAAACTCACTTAAGGTCGTAAAAAGATAATAATATTTGAAGTTTTTCAAATCGAAAAAAAATTGTTCCTAAAATAAAATCAACAATTTAAAAAATAAAATACAGTGAACAGGATTCCAAATTCAGTTATTTAATTGCTCAGTAAAATGTGTTTTTTTATACAAATAAAATAGTAATTTTTAAATCAATTATTTTTTAAATGAAACAATTTAATTCAATAAATTTGTGCTTTAAAATAATTTCTAATAAAATTTAAAAAGAACAAACCGAAAACATTTTAATAAAAAAATCAAATTAAATATATCATTTTTGAACGACTCGTACGATAAATCTCAGAGAATGTGTTGTTTACATTTTATTAATCAAATAACGCGCCCCTGTCTTGTGTCCATATCTCTCTCTTTCTCTCTCTCTCTCTCTCTCTCTCCTTCACTATCTCTTTCTATCCCTCTCTTTCTCTCTCACTATCTCTTTCTATCTATCTCTCTTTCTCTCTCTCATGTTCTCAGTCTGTATCTCTCTCTTTCTTGAAATAGAACTTTCTGTGTGTTCGAAATAGAACGTTATACTTAATAATCAGAGGGCGGGTAATCAAATGTTGGAGTGAAAACTGGAAAAAAGAAGAAAATATCAAAAACAGCGGATAGCGCCGTATGTGAGGTCCTTATGCGTCAAAACAACAAACCGGTGTAGTTCCAGAAGAGCGTTTTACAATTTTAATTCTGGGACGCCAGAATTAACGTCACAGGATAAATTGTATTTACTTGAAAAATTTAAAATATCGCTACTTGTTTCATAAGTCAATTTTAGTTAACAACACGAAAATATTTCATTCCGAAACTATTTTTTAATTAAAAATACTTGAAGCTATCTTTATTAAATCCCAGCAACCTACACTAAATAACGGTACGTATGAAACGAATAACAATATTTTTAAATGTTTCACGTAAATATATATGATTGTTGATTGTTCTATCGTGTCTTATTTTCTATTTGAACTTCCCTCATTATTTTACTGAGCAAGCAGAACGAATGATTTATTTCGCCCTAGTGATATCACGTCACTTCCGTTTGGGTGTGAATTAAGGCCGTTAATATATAAGCGTGATAAAAAATTGGACTAATATTCAGGCGAAATGGATAACAGTTATAGATTACTAGCAGGACTACCCAGCGATGCCCGGGTTCAGAATCAAAGAGCAATGTTTGTATAGTTAATTGGTTGGCAGATTAAGTTATCACTTTGATCACTGTTTTTACATCACTTGCTCTTTATACTCTTAAAAACTCACCTAATATTTGCAATAGTGGAGGTAGTGCACACATGAAAAAGTAGATTAGAATCTCATAGCTCAATAGTAAGATTAGTATAGCTTGTTCTATGTACAGGTAGGGGATTTTTTATACATGACAATATATATATATATATTTACATGACAATGGCGGACAGTGGCGGACAGTGGCGGACACTGGAGGGCAGTGCCCACTGAAATGTAAAATCTAAAAGATGCTAACTCATTTCCTGCTTTGAATTATGAGTTGGCTATTTATTTATAGGGCTGACAGTGGCGGACACTGGCGGGCACTGGCGGGCAGTGTCCACTAACATGTAAAATCTAAAAAATGCTGACTCATTTCGTGTTTTGCATTATGAGTTGGCGATTTCTTTATAGGGCTGACAGTAGCGGACAGTGGCAGACGGTGACGGGCGCTGGTTGACAGTGGCTGACAGTGGCGGACAATGGTGGACAGTGGCGGGCAGTGTCCACTAAAATGTAAAATCTAAAAAGTGCTGACTCATTTCCTGTTTCGAATTATGAATTTGCTAAGTAAAGCCTGGGTTAGTCGCCATCCTCCTTCTTCCTAGAATTATCGTATTAGAATTTTGAATTTCCCCCTCCACACCGCATTCTCCCTATGATGTCATTTCCGGTTGAATTTGAGGAAATGACTTGCATTTTTTTTCTGGAATGACTTGCAATTTGTTTGTTTTTAAGACTACATGGTATAATTGTTTTCTATTTAAATTAATACATACTTAAATTCAAATTAAGCTGAAAATAGCTGAAATAATCGACCTCCTCCCCCAAACGAAATCTGCCCCATATCCCCTTTAGGAGTGAATTTAGAGATTCCGCAATACGCCCATTAACCTTCTCGATGAATTTTACATTAGAATACACTTTTAGATTTTATCTAGATTCGCTAACTTTTTTTCTATAGGGCACACAAACACACACTAACACACATACAGACAGACATTGAGTTATATATATATATATATATATATATATATATATATATATATATATATATATATATATATATATATATATATATAGAAAGAGAGAGAGAGAGAGATTTGGGGCTATCATCTTGTAGAAGAAACAACAGAAAATAAATTGACCAAATTGAGTTTTACAGCTTCCATTATTTGAAAGCGAGAGAAAAAGCCGTGTGCTTAACATTTTTTACCGCTCTTTCTCCGGGCGGGTTCATTATTATCACTATCATCATCATTACCTTTGATATGGTCTATTCATCAAATGGTTAACCGCGACATATGCATCAGCAACGCCAACATACGAACAGCGGAAAACGAACTGAACGCATTTGACAAATGATCAGTTAGAAAATAGAGAAAAAAATTAACCAAAACAAGACAAAAACACGCTGAATGATGAGACAATGAGTTTGTTTGCTTTTCAAATACGCCCATGCATCCCTATAAGGGGCTATGTCCCTTGGTCTGTCACTTTTAAGTCTGAATAGCATTTTCATCGCAAAACGATTGAATGGATGCATCTTATTTTAGATACGTCCAAGCATAAAAGGCTACGTCTGTCGATCTTCACACTTCTGTTTGAAGTAGCATTTCCGTCGGTCTGTCGTATTTAAGATTGAAATATCATCGCAAATGCGTCCACGTATCTATATAAGAAGCTCTGCCCGTCGGTCAACCCATCTGTCTGTCACGCATGTTTAAAATAGCTGTTCTACATGCGTCCACACACCTTCATAAGAAGCTCTGTCGGTCCATCGACCCATCTGTCACACATAAATTTGTAAACAGCATTTCCATAGCTAAGCACACACGTTGAATGGACGCATCTTAATAATGTCCTTTCTTGTTATAATAACTTCGCATGTTCGTTCGTTCATTTTCGCATTTTCTTTGTCTGTTCTCCATTCCTCCAAGATTCATGCAGAAAGTTCATCTTCTAATATATAAAGTTAAGACGATTTTCCCATGTACTTTCTTGAAGAATAGGAAAATAACCACAGGCTACTAAAGACATTACTATATTACGCTTATTCACTCGAGCATGTTTTAGTAAATTTGTTATTATTTTTCTCCAGCTAACGCTAAATATTACTTTTGACCCACCATCTTCGACTCTCCTCAAAATACTCCATATAGGTGATAGCAAACACTTTTCCCCAAACACTTTAGTACTGACACTCGTCCCGTCGACACCGGGAACTAATAAACAACGTCTACTTTTAAAAAATTGTCCGTTATTATTTTCTTATTTGTCTGCTATTAATTTACTAAATAATGCAAAACAGTATGAACACATTTAATGGACGCGCACGTTAATTCCGCAGAATTTCGAGAATATCGGATTACATTATTTTTACTTATTACGTATACGTTTATAGTCATTCCGGTTTTTAGAGAATGCAATTAACGAACATAGTTCTTTGCAGTATTTAATCTTGCAACATGGCGGCTACAATTTCTTCTACGACTCGACTTCCGAATTAAGTCACTATACGCCAAGACACTCGACACACAATCATAAAGTGTACATTTTCTGATTCCTACACCTTTCACACGCATAATATCCAAAAATTAGAAAAAATATCGACTTCTTGGTATAAAAATGAACCAAAACGTTGGGCTGGTGGACCCTACATAACGTATTTTTTTATAGATTTTATATGCGCTTCCGTGGCCGACACGTTAGCAGCGTAGATCCATGACTGATAGGTTTATGGTTCAATCCCAATCATCTAACAAAAGTTTTTTTTTTAATATTGTTAAACTTCTGCCTACGAGTGAGGGGAGAAGAGATGACCAAGGGCCGGATTTTTTAAATCACGTTATTATGTAGTTATTTGAAAAGAAATCAATGTAATATGTAGTACTTTAACTATTGTGAATATCTTTTAGAACACACATAGTTTATTAGTGCTCTGCAGGCCACCTTAATTATAGTTGTGTGTTTCAGTGGAGCTCAGAAGGCATACTCATTTTTCTTTTTTCTTTTTCCTTTTTCCTTTTTACCTTTTACGTCTTTTTTTCTTTTCCCATAAAAAAATGGAATCTTTGTATAGACAAAGATAACAGTGGGAAATTGGATTTAATAGAGCTCTGTAGGCCACTTGAATTTTAAATTTGCTCATTATCATAGATAGAGCGGGTGTTTAATCCACAAGAACAATTGTTAGGAAATACCCGTACCATACGATGGGCAGGAAGACTCCTACAACCGCTTCTACTTCTTTCATTCATTCCTTTTTTCCTCCTTTCACCATTCAACAATTCCAAACCGACAATTATTGTGAACATTAACATTGCCCGATGTGACCTATTTGCGTTCAGTCTGATGTTGACAAATTTTAATTAATTCTTTTCTATTTCTCCCGTGCAACGCCGGGGTATTGGTCCAGCTAGTTTAAAATAAAAAATATTTATTTCTGATTTCATGCCTAAGATGAAGGTTGTATCATCTATAATGCGAATACAATCTCGGACCGGAAGGCTGTTTCCTAGGCAACAACTACGCATTGAATTTAAACTAAACTAGAACTATAGGTACATCCTTAAGATTGTGGCCAGTTAGTCTGCAACATATATTATAAGAACATAAGATTTGTATTTGGCTATCAAGATTAAGGATACCAGCCACTTGCGACAGGCAAAATGACTTCTCAGATTCTTTCGATTGACTGATCCCACCAACTTTCTTGACCTTTTGGCTAAGATCAAAGAAGAGCTCTTCCAAGATGTCCACTCCCCACTCTTATTTTGTCGACCAAGAGTTCGGCCTCTACCAAGACAATGGTCTATGCCTATACCGCAATAATAACGGACAAGAACTCGACAGATTCAGAACACAATTAACTGCATGCCTCAAATAACTCGGATTTAATATCACCATTGACACCGTGGATTTCTTAGACGTAACTCTAGCTAACAACCTCACTAGACCATCCCACAAATCCACCGAACAGCTCAGATATGTTAACACCAAATCCTGCCCGTCCCTCTTGTATTTAAGAACCTTGTACCCAACATTAGCAAGAGAATCTCCTTCCTTTCATCCAGCCCCGAGATTTTCCAGCAAGCCGCTCTATCTTACAACAAAGCCTCAAAAGCGGTTATAGCGGAAAAATATCTTACATACCCACCCAATCTCATAGACATCACAGACGAAATAGACAAAGAAACATAATCTGGTTTACTACCCCTTATTCACTCAGTGTACAAATATAGGCAAGAAGTTTCTCAAATTAATAGACAAGCACTTCCCATCATCAAATAATCTCCATAAACTTTCTAACAAAAACACGATAAAAACTAGTTATTCTTGCCTTCCATCCGTAAGGGTCCATTCTAGCCTCTAAACCAATTTCCCCAAACCCCGCTGCTTATGCAAAAGAGGGGAGGTCTGCTCCTTAGGAGGAGGATGCACAATCAGTTCCACTGTATACGAAGCCAATCTTATATCCGGTGTAGATACCAAAAAGGAGGAAATTTACACCGGAATGACTCAAGGAACTTTTAAACAAAGACTCTACGCTGACAACAACACCTTCAGATACCCCAAAAAGACCACATCACCACCCTAGAAACCACTATATGGGAACTCAAGAGGTCCAACACTCCCTATAAAATAGAATAAAGAATTACCGATAAACCAAAGTCCTAATTCAGGATTATACAAGCAATCAACAACCCTCCCATAAATTGCATGAACTCAAACTCGACGTCTTCGAAAAATAACCCTACAAAAGAAAATTTCTACTAGCCCAATGTACTGATAATAATAATACATAACTCACTAATCACCCCTTAATACTAATAAACTCCATACCATAAAATAAAATTTTAAAAATGAAAATAATATATATATATATATATATATATATATATATATATATATAACATAGCTACCCTCCCCAAGACTTTTCCAAAATTATATTTAATTCTTATATACAACATAACGCCCTCGGATATATTGCACATAACACAACTACATCACCCCTACCAATCCCAATACAGCCTAAACCCATATCCCCCTTAACCCCATCCACAACAGATATAACATTAATCAGTAGATACCCCATCTCCTTTTAACATTTCTAACATGGTAAATACATGAATCCTCCTAATTAAACACCTAGAAATAAAACTATCAAACCCCACAGAATTAAAGGAATTATAAATGTTTAAGACATAACCACACAGCGTCTCACACAGACCCTATAATAGATTCATAAACCTTATTAGATAAAGCCAACAGAATTAACTAAATACGCAACACGAATGCATATCACAATGATAGTTAATATATTAGATATCCGTTAGATGAACCCTTTCACTGACAAAATATACCCTCCGTCAACAATCAGCCATTACATAACAATTAATCTACTCAAATACAGATCCCCCCATATATAAAAAAAATATTATACAAATATTTATAAAAATAATTTTGGGGAAAATACAAAACTATAAATAATAAACAAACAAAAAATAATAAATAAATAAAAGATTTTAACGAATCCCATCCACAGCCTTATCAATAAAGTATACCACTCAGTTATCCCTAAATATAAACACACTTTTGAAGCAGTAAAACAGTAAACACTCATCATAAATAATTAAATTAATTTTAATAAAACTTAATTACGATTAAGACCCATGTATTATATTTAACCCTGACCCAGTAGTTTTTTCAAAGGAGACACGTCAACAATGCACCGTTTTTAAACGATAAATTCAGACGGCATCCCCCTTTGTTTTCGTTTTTTTGTTTTGTTTTCGGGACGACCTTTAAAATACGTAACTACAAATAAACAAATAAGTAAATAAAACACAAAATAAAACCTTTAAAACACAAAACTATAAATAAAATAAATCATAAATTCGATACATAAAATTAACCTCGGTATTCTCTGCAAAAGGAGACTTCAGTATTACAACGTTTTAAACGATGAATTCAAACACCCCCTCTGGGTTTTTTTTTTCAAATCTCATACGATCTATAAACGGTCTTCCAAATACAATCCTTTAAATAAAAATACAAAACTACAAATAAATAATCAAATAAAACACTTAGTAGAAAAAAAGCTTCTTAAAATAAAAAAATATATAAATAATAAATAAAATAAAACTCAATTAATTCCCAACCAATATATTTTCCAAAGAGACATTTCAGGAATACACCGGTTTTTTATCGATAAACGCCATGGTCCCTTGGGTATAGATTTTTTTTAATGTAAAAAGTCAACCTATCTGAATGAAACCGCGGTACGATTCTGAAATATATAACATATAGTTTTCAATAAATTATTTGTATTAGCTCTCACTCTTCTGCGATCGAGCACTTTATTGATTTCTTTTCAATATAACTTGACACACACTATATATATATATATATATATATATATATATATATATATATATATATATATATATATATATATATATATATATATATATTGTGTTCTCTAAATAATGTTTTCGTCTTTCATTCAACTTTCATGTTTTTATCTGCTTATACCTTTTTTAATGTTTTTATAACAATTCATATATCAGCGTCGATCTTAGCATTTTCTCTAAGATACAACACAAGTCAACATCTTAACAAGCTAGCGTCCGCACTGCTACAGTCTCACAGTTTACATGAACATTAGCTCCTATAAACTTATGTTCTTACAGAGCATATAGCATTGAGATATTTAAAGATACTGACTCTTGACGGCTTTTATCCGTGATCATGCGGAGGGAACTTGGGACGAGACAATTTCATGCAATAGTAATTTGGTCTTGAAATTTTCAGATTTAAATCGTGATTTTGTCCAAAGCGTTTCGTTTTTTTGCTTTATTATTATTCATTTATTTATATTTATTTATATTTTTCGTTTGTTTTTGGAAGACCGTTTCAAATTGTGCTTCTTATCGAGTTACTATGCTGCTTGCATGGCTGGTTGCGTAGAGAACTGACATTTCAGAGGAGAAGCTGAGAGCATAAAGTCGGACTCTCACGCAGCCACTACTTTAAGCCCAACAAGCGACGGCGTTATTTTTTTTCTTCTTCATTTTTTTGTTATGCGCATGCGTTTAGAAGGAAAAGACGCCATATTTTCTTATACTCCGTCCGCGTTTTTAGTTGTTGATGTTTTTTGCTTGTTTGTTTATTTGTTTATTTGTTTTGGGGTATTTGTTCTTTAAATATTGTGACATTTTTTTTCTTTTGCCATATCTTTCAGGCCGTGGAGCATTGGACTCATGCCTTGGGAAATAAAAACGTATACAAATGGAGAACAAAAACTGGGAAGAAGACGAAGAAAAAAGGCGAAGATGTTGGTTTAACCTTCGAGCCATTGTTAACTATATATTATGGGGTGTTTTTCTTTTATGTTTTCATTTTCTTTTTTGTTTTGTTCTTTTTTTACATGAAAGAAAAACAAAACACTTCGTTCGGAATTTTAATTCTATCGAAAGTTTTTTGGTAAAAAAAAAGGTTTTTGAGAAGGAATGAATTCTTCGAAGAAAAAAAATTCAATTTCAAGAGAACATAATAAATTTTTAAAAAAAGAAAAAAAAAAGAGGCGCTTCGCAAATTCTGAATCCCGTTTTTATAATTTATTGATTGCTAAAATCGATTTGAACAAAATAAACATCATAATGACAAGCAATGATATGAGTCTGTGTTGTTTCTTTTTGTTGTCCACTACGTATACAGTAATTGTATTCGCAAAGATAACGAAGTCATTTATTATAGAATCAGAACTCTTGCCGTCACAAGGGCCCGAGAAATTTTGTCATTGAATTTTGTTTTAGTCGTTTTAGATTATGTCAATTAAGCAACACCTTTTCATAAAGAGAGAATATTAGCGCCGACTTCTTCAAATGCTTTCTTATTTTCTTGAAGAAATAAGCAATGCTTTAGCATAAACAGAAAACTATAAAGTTTTTCCACAGCTAAATCTATTTCCTATCTAATACATTCATATGTACATATTGTATCAAACGTGTATTTTTTTCTTTCTCTCTGAATACATAATGTTGGTTTTTATTTATTATTTATTCATCATTTTATTTATTATTTATCCATCATTACGTATACAGAAAAGTAGAAAAGAGACCGATTCTAATATTTTCCCATTTTCCGTCATTTTTTTTTTCGTGGGACGTATGCGCTCCGACTTCATCGTTTATCCTTAACATCGGTTCGTCGTTTGCTCGTGTACACTGTGACTTTTATGTTCGTGTCTTATTTTAAAGGTCATTTTGTTTGAGTTTTCGTTTGCACGGTCGTTTTTTCTGGGTGCTCTCCTCGGGGGATAAATCTTAGATTGGTATCTGAGGGCGCAGTAAACAGGCCAGTAAAGATTTCTCTTCAGTCTTCGTTTAAGGCAGGCATCTGGGAGAAGGAGAAACCAGCGGCGATGGTTGTTTAATAATATATAAAGCTACTGACTGGGTTCGTTTATATGACGTATATATGTTAGCAGCGTAGATCCAAGACCGAGAGGTTTATGGTTCGATTCCAATCATCTGACACAAGTTTAAAAAAAAAAAAATATTGTTAAACTTCTGCCTACGAGTGGGTGGACAAGAGATGACTAAAGACCGGATTTTTTTAAATCACGTTATTATGTAGTCATTTGAAAAGAAATCAATGTAATATGTAGTACTTTAATTATTGTGAATACTATTCCAATGTGACCTACTTGCGTCTCTTTTTCCGTGTAGTACAATGGACCCGTCGCTTTTAATTTATTTCTTTAATGTCTTTTTATTGTCATCCATCTTGTAGATAATCTCTTCCGGTTGCCCTGGTTGTGGAGTGGAGCATTCTTTACTATCACACACCTCCTAACAACCGGTGCCAAGTGACTTCGGGATTGACACTAAGAGCCTAATAAAGAGACTACAAAAAAATCAAATAGAAACAACAAATAAAGAAAACTATGTGTTCAATGGTACGGATAAAAAGGGAAAATGACTACAGCGAGATAGAAAGACAAAACAGAAAGAAAGGAATGAAGAGGAAGAAAAAAGAATTTGGACACAAAGACAAATAGAAATATAGAGTAGACAAAGGACGAAAAAGTAGGTTTTTTCCTTTGTCTACTCTATCCTTTCTATTTTATTTTTTTATGCTCTTTAGGGTCAATCCCAAGGTCATCTGCCACCAGTTGTTAGGAGGTGTGTGATGGTATAGAATGCTTCACCCCACAACCAGGACAACCGGGAGAGATTATCGACAAGATGAATGACAATGAAAGGAGATTAAAGAAAGACATTAAAAGCGACGTGTCCATTGTATTACACGGAAAAAGCGACGTCATGACAATTAGTCGTTAACACAGGCGCGCGCGGAAAGAAATATGCATTGAAAGAATACGTTTGTTTAAAAACACTTATCGAGAAAAAAGAAAAAGAATGGTGAATGGATAGGGATTTCTGACTCACTGACTGGTCAATTACGAAAGAGAGGAAGATATAGGATAACGCTACAGTTGCTTGTACGTAGTTATTATTCTTTAGCTTTGTTTTTTTAATGTTTTTTTTTATTTGTTTGTTTCTTCTTCTGTGTGATTGGATTGAATTCCCGCCCGTAGTTTATCTCATTTTGGTACCGATTTTGTCGCCCTTACATTGAGTATAATATATCTTTGTAAGTTGTGCCATTTAGTTACATGCTGAGAATGTAAGCCATGGGGAAATTGGTGAAAATTCATAATACATCGATGTCTCTAAAACATAAGGAGCCGTGGCGCTCGTTTACCGTCTCCACCCCGTTTAACAGGCAGAAAAGGACATAGAGTAGGGTTATTAGGAAAATAGAAAAATTTATAAGAGAAGTATTACATAATAGGTTGTTTTATTAAGGGATAGCACATTCATTTTAGGGGTGATTATATAGTTTTGTATGTGATTTATTGGGGGATTCCACGAGGTCTTTAATTGTCGGGCGGTCTCATGGACTGATAATGTATTGCGTATTGGTGGAGGTGTTGTAGTTAAGGAACACTGAACGGGAAAGTGTTGAGAAACTAAAGGGAAGATTATGGGTAATGCAGTGAGGAATTCTGCATTGAAGTCACATGATTTGGTGGAACACAAAACATGTATTGTTGTGGAATGTTAGGGATAAAAGAGGCATCCTGGAACTTGAATTGAAGATAAAGATATGAAGCAGTGAAACCTTGTACACGGGGACTGTGATCTCTCCCCCCCCCACACACACACACACACGGGATGTGCAATCTATTCTACGATCCAATAGCAGACGAAGAATAACTGAGAACTATATGTTTAGTAATATAAACATAGATAGTATCTGGAAAGTACATAAATGCTTAGCAAACTAGGAAAAGTTTAATCGGTAAGGACTGTATATTTGATTAGGAATAAAGTTAGTTCAAATGGTTGTTGTGGTAGCTGTTAGCTAAGATAAGTCAGGAATCTTACCGTTTTAAGATAATCAAGATGTGGTTTTCGACACACGTAGCAGGAAACTTTTTTTAAAAATAGAAAAAAAGGAAATGCAAAGAGAGATAAACAAAAGATTTGTGCAGAGCAGGTAGGGAAAGAGAAACCCTTCTCATCATATGAATAAGAAAGAAGAGACAATCAGAATTAAAAAGTATTGTATATGTTGCTGGTGTATTTGATTTGGGTGGGTCTAATTATCATTAGTTTTCTAGTCTTCAATATGTCTAAGTTCTTCTTTGTCCAACTTATGAATGGTAAAGAGTATTTTATTAGTAATACCGCCCAGGTGTTCATTCCATTTTACTAGGTTTCTACTATATAATTTCGTTTCTAAGAGTTTTCTTGTTCTTCTCGGGTATTCTTTTCCAATTTTCTCTTTCATTTCTGTAGATTTGATGGTGCCTGTTTCCAGAAGGAGAATGGAAAGTTGACCTTGGGTTTACTTTCGGCAGCCTCGTAACTCTCGCTTCCCTTATTTTGTACTTTAGTCCTCACATTCTATGAGTGATGTTTCTGATAAAGGGGGAAAATTGCTGTTTTCTGGGTCGGAATTTATCCATCTAACACTTATCGTTGGCTAGTTTTTAACCTTCAAGTAGTATTTTTATCTCCTTACATAAAGCGTCTTGATGCTTTGTCTCGAGCGATTTCCATTTGAAAACTTTTTTTAAGACCTCACAAATATTTTTAGGTATCATGTTTGCCAAGTGCCCTCATCTCCTCTTGTTTGGGCAGTTCCATACCCTCCGGTGTCTCCAGTTTTCCCCCTTTTAATCTCCAGCAGAGCACACTTTTCTATCCCGAATTCAATTTGAATGTTCTGGCTGAAGATTTTCGCCGAATTTATCAGCTTTTCCAATTTTTTTTCTTTTTGCAAATAGCTTCAGGTCGTCCATGTACATGAGATGGTTTATTCTTTGTTCTGTCTCTGTAAACTTGTATCAAGCATCACATTTCCTGAGTATGTAGTTGAGTGGCATCATGGCTATAATAAACAGTAGTGGAGAATGCCTCTGTATTCTTATCTCAATCATATTTTATCCTCCAGCTGTCAGTTCCAGTCTCCATGCTCCCATTGCTTTCTTAATAAAATTAATTATCGTGTCGGACATCTTGAACATTCTCAATGCTTGTGGAATTCTGTCATAGACTTTCGTGTAGTCAGTCCACGCCATGGCTATGTTCTTTTTTCTGCTTTTTGACTCTTTCAGGATCTCTGGATCTATGTATAACAGGCAATGCGTCACTCTTTTTCCTTCCTAGTATCCTTTTTAGTCTTTGGGATTATTATTATTATTACTGTTGTTGTTGTTGTTTTGTTGTTGTTGCCGTAATTATTATTATCATTATTATTATTATTATTATTATTATTATTATTTACGAGGAGTTTTCACACAAGTCATTATCAGTGATTGCTCACTTGTAATAACAGGCAGTGTTCTCTGGAGTCTGAGTGACAACAAGTCTTCCCAAATTTCCAACCCTCTTCGCCTCTTTCAATAACTGTTTCAAATCATGTTTCGTTGTCGCAACAGACATTTACAATTAATTTCTCACTGGCAACAACCGTTGGTCATCTCTGGAATTGGAGTTGCAATTAGCCTCCTCAATGTTCCAGTACTCTCTGTACCCTTCCAGTGAATGTCTGGTTGGTGCTTTCCCTCCTCGGTATTTCCACCCTCATTGACCCTTCACGACCATCTTGTGTGGTACCGAGCCTGGTGCCACCACATGTTGGTGGGTGTTTGTGTGAGTGGGGGGGGGGGTATTGGATTTCTGCCAATTTCAGTTCTTTTGGGTTCGTGTGATGTTCTTTATATTTTTGTTCAATTTTTATTTCAACTTGGCTGGTTATGTGAGTTGGTTTCTGCAGTCGAGAATCATTCAAGAGAATTAAGATATCGGCTGTTTTCATCATTGCTATGCGTTGTATAGTCTCAGTCTTCCCTAGTCTATTTTAAACTTTTTTTTCGGGGGGGGGGGGGGGGGCTGCTACTAGTTGTCCTACTATTCGTGATCATGTTCCATACTCATTTCAACTGTCTGGTAAATTCCATCTATTTTCTTTTCTTTTTTGTTTGCCTCCTTGACTTTCATTCATGTATGGTGGGGTTATTCCTAATTACGGCTAATTAGAACAATTAAAATGGGAGGGTTTCTTTAAAAAATAATTCAATCACAAAATTGGCAAATACTTTAACATGTATTTTGTGTGATTAAAATATTAAGTAAAAAAGCTTTAGAGAAACAAACGTTGATTAAATCAGAACTTTAGTGTAATGATAGATAGATAGATAGATAGATAGATAGATAGATAGATAGATAGATAGATAGATAGATAGATTTCGTGGCCTGCCTATTAAAACGGACCCTTCGTGAAATACGCTTGAATATTTATCATGTTTTGTTAATCCATTGCAAACAGGAAAACAAAGATTATTTCGCTTCTTTCTCTAATCGATGTGCCCTGGGATTTCATGTTTTTTATTCAAAATATTAAGAAAAAATCGCAATAAAATTGAATTAAATAAAGGATAGAAAATCCTTGACACAATTTTGGTAGTATTTTCGATTCCATAGATTCGTTTTGTTTTGTTTTCTTTTTTTGTTTTCTTGAAATACAAAATTAGATTCAATAACTGAAAAGATTCTCATATTTAAAGGATAATCCCTATAAAATAAAATAATCCGGTCAAAATAATCCAGAAGGAAAAATAGAGTTACATGAGTGGTTTAATGGATAGTGCCGCGGACTATGAAATCGGCTATGCTGAGTTCAAATCCAATACAATTTCTGCAGCAACTATCTATATAATTATAGGATTTTATCCGACGTTACAATTTTTTAAACGTAATAAATAAATTGCGAATAATGGAGAATACTGCATTTAGCTAATCTAATATTCCAATCTAATCTAAATATGAATAAATGCGAATCTTTCCTAAGTATGTTAACATCAAAACCTTTACACTTAAATATAATGATACAGTATATATAATATTCCCTACACTCCGCCAAACAAAACCCGCTTTTGCACATTTGCATATTTATTTTTTTAAGTTTCTAATAAATTAATAATCTGTAATATACATTTATAATTGATATTGTCAAATTTTATTATCTATTTATAAAATTTCCCCTATAGTAATATTATTATAATTATTATAACAATTAATTAAAGGGATTTTATTTTTAAAAAACGACAGCTTTCAGTTTCAAGGGAGATAAGTATATGAAAAGTACCGTCGCTGATGTTAAGAGAACAGATACTACACTTTGATCTTAGCAAAAAGGTCAAGTTATTTACCCCCAGGAGGTAAAACACAAGGTCAAAATATTTTAATTTATCTCCTCTTCAGGAGGCTAGAGACAAGGTCAGGTGTGGTTAGCTAGCGCACTAGGATTAGCGCACTCTAGTCTACAAAAAAATGCCTAAACATACATGTCCGCATAAATGTATGCGTGCGTCCACTGCACTGGCCGTAATCGTCTCCACACGTCGTGCCGGTCGAAAGTTGTTGCTCGATCTCACTAAATGCTTCAACAAAGAACTGCATGCCAAGTAAAAACCACGAGTCCAGTTTATCAACAAGTAACACATTTATTTGTTGGATGTTATAAAATATACTCATGTTCCGAAGTTGAATGGCAGACCTGCAAATGAGATGTTTCTATCCCGGCGAAATAAAACATAAGTCCCATACAATCCTTTGCCTAAGAGACCCAATGGGCCGATCCTGCCTGGCCGGCACCCCAGTTTCAACTGATTGCCAGCTCTTCCAGCAAACCTCAACTTCCTGTCATGCCCAGTGGGCCAGGTCTCGCCCCTCCCGTTCCTTGGATCCTTTGTCCCTGACCGGAAATCCTGCACTCCAGTCTTTTTCACTGGTCATCGGCGGGTCACACAAACACTGGCCACTTGAGATTTCAACTTGAGATAATTGTCAGACAGTCTACCCAGAGGAAAGGGGATTTATCATGGAGACGATCTGAACATCACTTTTGTGTTGCAACATCATTCTTTGTTTTTACGAGATACTTAATTCATTTCAAAGGGAAATAAACTTCTGGGTGGCCCAAAAGAAAACCAACGACATTTTCACTTTCTTTTGCCCCCTCTTTCTTCTGGCCGAGCATCTAATACTTGCAACGTCTGTCATTCATATGCATCACTAAAAAATGCAGCCTACTGCATTTTTACAGCTCCGTTCGCATTCCCCGGTAGGTGCGCCTCAGGCGATTAGCAATAAACTAACCCCTTCTCAAAGAGAAGGTAAAGCCTGGGAGGATGGACCATTCTAGAATTGTACAGGACAATACTTCAGACCGGTAGAATAAAGGCCCGAATGCCAAGACGGTACCGGTCTACAGAGTGTAGCATCCATCTGAACAGATACTATACTCTGATCGTAGCTAAAAAGCCAAGGAGCAAAAAAATATTCTTTTGTGACTAGACATTTTTAAATGAATGAAAAAATAAATCGATTTAATTGGAATTTATAAGTGTAGTATACGTTCTATTGTCATAAGACCGTCCTCCCGGAATTACCTCCCCGTTTTTAGGGGGTGGGGGAATCTTCCCATGTATTATATCTTCCTTTATATTTAACACTTTTTAATTAAAATTGCTAGATAGTTAAAATTAAAAACTGAATGAACGAAATAGACGTTTTCGTTCGGAGTTGAATTGTACTATAGGGATTATTTGAATATCTCGCTTATTTCGTTTGATTTTCGCACACATTTTGAATAACATTTATTAATTAGTTTTAAATTGTATGTTTTCTATCTCCAACTGTTGCCTCAGTAAGTGGGATTCCTCCTTCTTCGAAACTTATTCATAGAAGAAAAATGTATTTCTATTAATTTAGAAAATACGGGGAAATGTCATTCAGCAGGTCCCCACCTCCCCCATCACCCCACCCAGCTACGCCAGGCAGACGATGCATGGGGTCCCAGTAAAACAATTCAATTCTTATCTCTTGCAAAATATGTCAATGTCTACTAAACGCCTTTTAGCTAAGATCAACGTGTAGTATCTGTTCCGATGGATACTGCACCCCATAGACTGGTATTGTCTTGGCCTTCGGGGCTTGATTTACGCCGGTCTATGGGTCTGTCCTGTGCAGTTCTAGGAGGTCCACCCTCCCAGGCTTCGCCTCCCCTCTTTGGGGAGGAGTAAGTTTATTGCTTACTGTCTGAGGCGCCCCTACCGGGGAATGCCGACGGGTCTGTCCAGGCAATTTTTAAACCCCACTTTCCCGACCCGACCTTGGGTCATATCTTACTTGTGGGAGTAAGATAAAAACTGGCCTTGTGCCTAACTACTGGAGAGGAGTAAATCAATACTCAACGCCGAGGAGGTAAAACAGCTTTACCCGGGTTTGTGATGCAGTGACAACCTAGCGGGTCACCCATTTCTGACCCTTGCCTTTTCATATCTCAAACCTCGAGGCAAAGAAAACAGCCTTTCCCTTCCCTTATCAATATTGGTTGGCTTCTCATCGTGTCAAAACATTTTGTTTAAATTCTTTTTACATGTCTATAATCTAAGAAAACAAACTCCATTCTCAGTTTGATCGCTTTCAATCCGACAATATTGTCAGAATTCCACATTATCTCGCAACAAAAAAAAAACTATTGTTTTGCGAGATATGAAAAAGGAATTAGCATTTATTGTGATGTTGAGTCTTAATTTCTGTAGATGCGCAGTTAGCTGTTTGCAGAGTTTATCTGATATGTGTTTGCTGCAGTTTCGGGAGAGTTAGAAGCGTTATTAGCCGAAAGAGTGATCCAAGAATATATATTTTACCACGTTCCGGATAAATAGCACGAATAGTACACATAACTCAAATCCCATCGCGGCATAAAACGAGTCTTTGGAGTTTGATTATTTTACCCAAACTTCGTCATCGTAAAATAGTGGTACTTTCCTGCAATGCAATATCATATCTATCTCACTTGTGTGTGTGCGTAGCATAGCATTGGAAATTCCCATCGTCTTCTTTGTCAACAGAAACAGCTGTGACAAGGATAGTGACCCTTTTGTTGGAGTTGGGTTTCCCTACATTTAAAAGCCCTTGTACCAGGCCTTCTATTGCCCTCTGAGGGGACACGCAAAACCGACAACACTGCACTTCAAATGTCAGCCTGCGTCAGACGGCCAAGTTGTTTATATTAAAGCAATCAGGTCGCTAATTACTATAAATATGTCGGGTTAAATATCAACAATCAAAAACTGTCGGCTGCCGGATAAGGGTCAAATCGGCTGTCGCATAGGACATGTTGAAACTGAGAACATCGGTGACTGTATTTTCTCTGTCTTCATGTATACTTGTTCTCTGTCTCTGTCTGTCTGTCTGTCTGTCTGTCTGTCTGTCTGTCTGTCTGTCTCTCTCTCTTTCTCTCTCTCTCTTTCTCTCTCTCTCGTTTTATCAAAGCTAGGGAGATTTTGGCAGTTTGGGTTTTGAATTTGTAAACGACGGTTGTCGCACGCCAACTCAGCGACTTTCAAGTTTCTATTGTCATGTTTCTTCGGAATACATAAAATATATATTTTTAGATACAAGCTAATGTTTGTTCCCTCATTACAAGCCTTCAATTCCAGATGATGGTCCCAGCTAGATAATTAATTCTCTAGGGACAATTAATGATGCGATAATTAATGACGCCTAATGACGCCGCTGAAGACCCGTTACACCTACGAACAGGATTAACACTTTCATTGAAGGGGTGTGCTTATCGTTTTCTCTGCGTAGAGAGCTGGTGTACCGTGCCAAGACGTTAACAGCCCTTCCAAAGACGTCTCCACGGTGCGAACCACCAAGTTGCACTCCCCCAGCAAGCAATCGGGTCACACAGATGTTCGTCTCTCGTTGATACGTATGTAGTTGCTCGGTAGAAAATGAAGTCTCTCAGCAATAGCAACAGTAGCGAGATGTTCTTTGTTTTTATTTTAGAAGCAATTACACAAATATTTTCTCTATGATTTTATTTACTTCTCACAGCAAATACATCCAGATAAATTGCAATTTCCAACGAATCTCTGTAGGGTGGTGAAAGACTCGAAAACCGCATCCAATCACTTTGACGCCCAACTCCCAGGGGGGGGGGGGGCATGAACTCTTTAGTTTCAATGCCATGTATATTCATCCCATGACATAAGTTCCTGTACACGTAGCTCACTTAGCCACTAATGGAAAATCCCATCTTCTTGCCTAAGCTAACCTTATGTGGGATTTCCATTTTTTAGCCTCTTTTTGACTCACTCAACATCTATTATTGATACATATATATCCAATAATAAAATCTAAGTCCTTATTTATGAAGTCTATTATATAGAATTGTGTGAATTTACAGTTATTTTTGTTGAGTATCTTATTGAGCCAGATGATAATGATTGCTTTGTTACCTTAAGTCGTATGTATTTGTTCTTCATAATTTGTTGGTTAACCTTTCTTAATACTATTCTTATTTTGTCTTTGGCGGAGTTTAGCCGTCGGCATGAAAGCCTGCTGAAATCGGGCTTGTAGTCCTTAAGTGTGATTAAAGCCTCCTTTTGTGATAGTTATTCGGCTCTGTTTTTTTTTTTTATATTTAGGGTTGTTGCTAGGATTTGTTGTAGATATAAAATTAAAATATGTTATATTCTATTTTATAGTTTTCATAGCGACACGCGTGTTGGAGCCCCTACTCTAACATGCGGCCGTCATATTCAATATGTGTTTTATTGAGAACACACGAGAATCGAAAATAAACGAAGAGAAACGGTAATAATAAAATAAACGATCGAATTTGTATATAAATACATACGTTTATTTCTCAAAGGGCATAAAACACCACTCAATAAGTCCCGCGCCTTTTAGAAAAATTCGACTTTCTTCATTGACTTTCTTCTCGAGTGATACGCTGATTCCAACGCTTCTCGAACAATTCGATAATTCGATGCCTGTTTTGTACGATGATGTGCCTTTGGTCTCAAAATACGCCGCACTTTCCGATATCATTTTTTCATTGGAGCCAAATCTCTTTCCTTTGAGATTTCTTTAGGGGTCATTTTTACGGAAATCGCTCTAGACAAAGCATAAAACCACTTGATGCTAAGTGCAAACAGCGAGTAGTCGCTGAAAGGCAGGTCTATACATTAGCAATTTGAAGTGCAATTTTCTACCGCTGCGATCGACTTGTAATACGGTGGATTGTCGTGGTGAAAGGGCACTTTTTATTCTTCATTTGCAACCGTTTTTATGGCGATTTTTTCTTTCAAACGCGCCAATAATGCTGTATAATATTTGCTATTGGTGGTTCTTCCTTCCACAAGGTTATCAATTAAAAAAAACTTGCACACGCTAAAATACAGAGGCCAAAACCTTGCGTGCTGATGTTTGCGTCTTTAGTCTTTGGACTGCTTCCACTTGTTGCTGTCCACTCAGCTGACTGCTGATTTGACTTCGGAGTGAAGGGTGGATCCATATTTCATCCATTGTCACATACTGACGGAAAAACTGATTTTTATTGTATTGAAACAGTTGCAAACAACGCTCTGAATAGTCGATGCGTTGTTGCTTTTGATGTACTGTGAACAAACGCGGCGCCCACTTTGAACACAGCTTTCTCATTGACAAAAGTTTATGCAACATGATGAATAGACTTTCGCCTTTTGATATCTATAATTCTTCTGCTATCTCAAACAACTTCAATTTACGATCGGCTAAAACAAGTTTGTGGACTTATTTCATGTTTTTCGGGATAACTACCGAATTTGGGTGACTTGAGCGTTCAGCATCATTTGTGTCTGTACGACCGCGTTTAAAGCCAGCATACAACCTCTTAACCGCTGTTTCCGAAGGATCAGAGTCCGAATAAAACTTATCAAGTCATTGCTTTACTTGAACAGTATGTTCCCCATCAAAGAGAAATGCTTTATCAACACACAAAATTCAGAGTGGTCCATTGTTTTGGAAATTTGCAACAGTAGCTTCTATTGTTGCAAATTTTCAAAACAGTGAAAAAATCTGAATGTCAAATTACAGGTAAATCACTTGTAATTTGTAAACTAATTATCCAATTTTGTTAAAATTTTGATAGGTGCCGTTTGAACATTGGTACTTTATAAAAATCATATGGATCTTTTATTAGTCGCTCCGTCTATGTGTCATGCTCGGGACTTATTGAATGATGTGTTAATACATCATACATGAAGGATAAAAATTACAGAAGTAATTAGTAACGTTAAAAGTCCCTCCATACTATTGAAATAAACATGTATGGTCAGGGTAAACACGTTATAGAGAATGTATGGTATATATAATGTAAATACGACATACTTTGTATTGAGAACTATTCTCTATACGAATTCTGTGATCAGTAGAAAAGGATTATGGTTGAATATCTATAGGTAAATGATAGTTACGACTCGCAAATAGGAAATCTGGCGTCGTTTCGTCAGAGTCGTGGAAACTGTGTTAAAATGTAGAACTTGGTTGGAACATGTTAACTCAGACTAAAAGCCAAACCAGAAAGAGACCAAGCCTCGATTTCGAATCTTGCTCTTCGCATGTGCGAGTCTTTTTTGTACTTCAAAATTGAAGGGCTCAGTCTTACTTTCAGCGAGTAATAATTCGGGTGATATAACTTTAATATCGTTCAAGGGAAATGATCTGAATATACTTCGCCAACATCGGTTTTAGTAAATGTTAATTAGTATTTTAGTAGTGTTATTTATAGTTAATTTTTATTTTTGTCTTTACAAATTTCGTGCAGAAAAAGACGAAAGAAATTAGAAGAACTGAAGTTTTTATATGTGTGGCTATAGTTCTTAGGAGTTATTGACTATTTGTTTAAAGCGAAATTAGAGATTTTTTAATTATTTTCATACTGGTTGAAATCCGTCAATTTCCCCTACGTTACTCCTGACTTTTTTATTCTCATTCGCCATTTTTTCTCCAATATGTTTACATTTTTCCAATTCATCTCCTCTTTCCTTCATCGATGTATCTAGTTATATACCATCAACCATAATCTTCGCGCACTATTTAACTAATCCGTTTGACTTTACTCTTCTTTCTTTCTTCTCCACCCAACTGAACTACTCAATCCTATTTCCTCCTTCCTGCTCTTCCACCGTAATAATTCGTCCCTTCTTATATTTGTATATGTTTAATATTCAGCTTTTGCTTCACTCATAACAAAGCTACTAAGCAAATAAAATAGGTCATGTTTTATGTGATGGTCTTTTATAAGTAATATATAAAGTGAAGACGTTTTCCCCCTGTACCTTATGTCAACACAGTAAGAATATAACCACATGCATCATAGGCTACTGAACTCACTACTCTATTCATCTTATTCACTCGCGCGTGTTTCAAGAAATTTATGATTATTTCCACGATCTAACAATAAATATTACTTTTAGACCGCCGTCATAGACTCTAACAAAAACATACTCCATATAGTTTTATCTCTAACATTTTCCTACTCCCACCGTCCAACTTAACGCCGGTAAATAAATTACATCGGATAATTTATACAATGATCACCGTAATTGTTTCATTTCATTCTTCTAACAATTTCATAAATAATATATCGGATTCGTAAATCAAATAACAAACCCTCCCTAATATTCCTAGTTAATTCCAAAATATCGGATTACACAAAATTATTTACTCTCCTTCGTTTCTTACAACTATTAACAATACACTTCAACTCATTCAAGAATATAAGAATTTAATAAACGAACGGATTAATTTTCTAAATGGCGTCACATACCTGTCAATCTCATTGAGTACATCCATTTCAGTTACGAATATTCCATTGTTACACGTATACTTTCTTCTTCACCTGATACATTTTGCCATAAACACTTAGGCATTTAGATACATAACACTTTTAAGGCTTCTAACTCAATTTAACACAAAAACAGAGGTCTACGACTAAAAACATCAAATTGCTCATAGATATCTTATGGAGACCCATAATATCTTTTTACACGACGCTGCCAGTAACAATTCACACATAACACAGTGTTTGACCATCCATACTTATCGAACATTACTCAAACAATCGCAAATCCTCAGGATTTATTTTTTCCACAAAATATTATTATTACTTTTCTTTCCTATGCATCTTTTCCTTTACAATTATCGTAAACAACGCTAATTTGAGGAATTTTAATTCTACTTGATATATCTTCCACTGAGCATATACTTTCTTTTCTTTCCTTTTCTTTTCTTTTCATTTAAACTTTTACCATTTATAAACATCCGCTCTCTACGTATGGGTCGGTCTCTCTCACTCTCTCTCACTCTCTCTCTCTCTCTCTCTCTCTTTCTCTCTCTCTCTCTCTCTCTCTCTCTCTCTTTATTTCTTTATTTACTTACTAGCGGAACCCGTCGCCCGGCATTGCACGGGAGAAAGTATTACCTATTGCATGACGTCGAATAAAAAAAAAGAAACGGCCTATTGTTCTCACCCCATCTACCGTATTGGCGAATGTTTTAAATTAAAAAAAAAAAGAAAAAAGTGGCTCGAACGCTAAACTGGCGATAATGAAACCTGCCTTCTTAACGACTGCGCCACGGTTTCGGGTTGAAAATACATGTGAAAATAGGCCAATTAACTTAAGCTTGATTATTGGCATGCGTGTTATGTTAAGATTTAGCTTCTGCCGACCAAATGTAAAGTTCAACAATGACATGGTTTAGGTGATTTGTAGTTGATGAAATAAATGGATTTGGGCAAGTTTTCTATAATATGCGTGTTAAAGGTGTATGATTTTGAAAATGTAAATGTGTCGGGGTCTACCAGTATCTTGGCGTTTATTGAATTAAATACGAAGTCGATTCGATCAAGAAATTGTAGCCGCCATGTTGAATGATTAAATGTTGCAGGAACTGTGTTCGTAAATTTCATTCGCTTAATTCCGGAATGAATATAAATATAGAAGTCATAGGTAGAATTAGAAATAACGTAATCTGATATTCGCGGAAAATCATTGGAGTGAACGGGAGCGGTCATTAAATCTTTGCGTATTGCTTTATATTATGTAGTAAATTAATACCAGGCAGATAATAAATAAGTACGGGTGTTTTGTGAAAATTAAACTCTGTATTAGTTCCCGGTGTCGATGAGTGTAGTGACAGTACAGAATTGTTAGGGGGAAAAGATTTTGCTACCACCTATATGGAGTTAGTTTTTCGGAAAGTCGTTGATGGCAGGCCGAATGTAATATTTAGTGTTAGCTGGGGAAAAAGAATAACAAATTAACTAAAACACGCTCGAGTGAATAAGTGTAATATAATGGTGAGTTTAGTAGCCTGTGATGCATGTGGTTATTTTCCTATTCTCCGAGAAGGTACAGGGGAAAAATCGTCTCTACTTTATATATTAGATTACAATAAAAACGGTTAATTTCATTCAGTTTATTTTTATTTATTCATTTTCATTTTTCAAAATATATTTAACCTTAAATTGTAGTATCTGTTACTTAATCTCTTCTCTTCTCGATCAGTGAAGGAGAGATCTTTCTAGACTGCGGCAATTTCTTCGTCTACATAACTATTTGCCGATTTTATAATTCATTTCTTTATGGTTTATTTTTATTTTTAACTAAGTGTTATGATACTATACTTATTCTTTTCATTCCTCGGTCAGTGAAGAAAAATCCTTCTAGACTGCGGCAAATTTTATTTTTTCACTCAGGAGATGGACTTGGTACCCCCCACTCTATCTATCCCTCTCTCTCTCTCTCTCTCTCTCTCTCTCACACACTCTTTATTTCTTTATTTACTTACTACAATACACAAAACGGTTAATTTAATTCAGTTTATTTTTACCTATTCATTTTTACGTTTCAAAATATATATCAAATTACAGTTTTTTTTGTTTTTATAACATGTTTCAACCAAAACAGGGAAGGCTGCCACTGCAAACGTAAGGGGCTACTGAGAATTAGGGTGTAGGTTTAGGGTATCATCCTAAGTTGGGAGCTGTGTAGCAAGATGTCTGTTTACATTAGTTTTTAACCTCTGCATGTCGGTACAGTCGGGGAAACAGGGAGCAGGGAGGAAGTTCCAGAGGCCGGCAGCACGAGGAAAGAAGCTATTGGAGTAGAAGGCTCTCTGACATCTGGGGACCTCCACAGTGAATGGATGGGATTTAGCTGATTGTCGAGTTGGTCGATGGTATTTACGTCGAGGGGGAACCAGGGCAGCCAGTTTATCTGAGCACAACCCATTGAAGTATTTGTAAAACAAGAATAAGGATGCAACATTGCGGCGATGGGACAGGGGCTGGAGCTTGGTTGATAGTGAGGAACCTATTAAGTTGGTGACTCTTTTTTGGACGTCTAAGAGGGAGAGACTAGTGGATGATGCACCAGCCCAGATGTGACAACAATACTCCATGCGTGGGCGGATGATGGCTTTGTAAAGATACAGGATAATGTCAGGTGTGAGGAGTTTACTAGCACGGTAGAGGGAGCCAACCTTCTTTGCTGCAGCCTTCGCAATGTCTTCAATGTATTTGTTCCAATTCATGTTGCCTGTGAATGTTAAGCCGAGGAGTTTGAATGTTGAACTGTCAGATAGGGTGTTATTTGCCATGACAATCGGTGGTTGAAGAGGTTTCTTGTAGTTATTGAAGGAAAGGAGCTTTGTCTTTGCGGCATTAAAAGTTACCAACCATGTATGACTCCAATCCACTAAAGCTTTGTGGTCATTTTCTAAGGATTCAGCCATTGCCTCGAATATGATTGCGTCCGTTTTGCTCACATGAAGAAAGTAAAGCATGGTGTCGTCAGCAAATATACCTGTCATCAGGGAGGTCGTTTATGAAAATCAGGAACAATAAAGGTCCAAGGATGAATCCCTGGGGTACACCAGCATTTATGCCATGTTGCTTAGATGAACAGCCATCGAGGACAACCTGAATCTTTGTTTTGGTAAGGAAGGATCTAATTATATTAAATATTTGCCCGTATGAGCGTATTTTTAGGAGAACCCCTTTATGCCATACCTTGTCAAAAGCCTTGGATATATCAAGTGCTACTGCCCAAGCTTCATCTGCTTTGTCCAGTGTATGATATATGCGTTCCGAGATGACCGTTAGGATATCCGCAGTAGATATCCTAACTGTATAGTATGTGTTACTTAATCTCTTTTCTTCTCTGACAGTGAAGTAAGAATCCTTCTAGACTGCGGTAATTTTAATTTTTTTCACAGGAGATGTATTTGGACCCCCCTTCTATCTATCTTTATTTAGTTACTACAATAAACATACTTTTATTTTTTTATTACTTTTTGTCGATTTTACAATTCATTTCTACTTTTGTGTTTATTTTTATTTTTTATTAAGTGTTATACTTATTCTTTTCTCTCCTATGTCAGTGAAAAAGAAATCCTTCTAGACGGTGGAAATTTTTATTTCTTCCCACGGGAGATGGATTTTCAACACATTAAAAACTACCATTGTTTATAAATTTTGGTAAATTCAATCTCCAACCAAAATGGGCACTCAGGATTAGGATAAAAATTGCCTCAATACGACGATGACCTTGGTAAGCTTCACGCATATTTTTGGATCACATTTACTTATTTCTTTTGGGGGTAGTTTTTACTATTTTGTTTGATTCAAAACATGGATAAATTCCATTTTACTCACCTAAAGTACTTTCAGGGTTCTTCTCAACTTCAACAGGCACGGTCCTGCTAGTAGTTTATAGTTTCTCATTTGATGTTATCATATATATATATATATATATATATTGTTACGTATGTGTTGCATCAAAATTAGAGAAATAAAATGTATTCCATATAAACATTAAGTCAAGGCGAGCAAAATCTATTTTATCCTGTGTCTTTATATTTGTCCTTTAAACTCAAGTAAATCATAGCTGAAGAAGTGTTAGATCCGGTTGAAACGACGCCGCTAACCCATCCCCTACCCTTGCACTTACAAGAAGCAAATCTTGCGTCCAATTAGCGACACCTCGCCCCGTCCCTAACCTAACTGAAAGGAAATCAGATGATGCAACTGGTCGCTGTCGTCTATCAAAACATTTACGAATGTAATTGACCTCGCATCAAAGGGACAAATAACGTCGCCTTTTAACTCTTATTTCCGATTAGTGACACACTCTCCTCCATCCTAAACTCTTAGACGAAGATAAATCAAATGACGGCTAAATACCTGGTGTCAGCTATTAACGTCCATGATTGCCGTGACTCAAATCAGTGCAAAGTGTCATCGCCTGGCAGCTCAAAGAAATCCTTCACACACACACACCTACCCCGCCCACGTATATCGGCTGAGAACATAAAGAAGCGAATTGGTGAATCGAGCAGAGAGTTCCTGCCAGCCGAAGATTAAACTGTTGCCGGTCGACTATGCGCTGCTTGTTATGAGAAAAGAAAGAAGGAGAAAATACTGAAGAGGAAAGAAAGCAGGAAGTTGAGAACGATCCTAACTCTATAACTGGGCTGGTTGTTCCGAGATTTTTCTTCTATACCGAAAGTTACAAAAAGGCTTTCTAGATTATTTCACCAAATCTGCCGTTGACTATAAACCTATTACATCGTCGTGAAGAAACGAATACACCCCCTGCGATAAGATTACATAAAGCTAAGTGAGACTTCCACGATCACATCCGCATATATGATTTCTGAACATTTGCTGCTTGAATTAGATTAATGTGAGTCATGACATTCATTGATCAGTGAACTTTACAACACCCGTGGAGAGTCTTGTAACAACCTTCCATATTCTTTAAGTGAGTAACCCTTATTCTTCCGTGATTTGTTTTGGACACTTTGCTCGCCATTAGTAAACGTTAAACAGTGTCCCTTTTCCCTTAAAATAGGACTTTGTTTTTCTTGCTATTTGTTTTATACGTGTTTATCCTTTCTCTTATTATTTTATAAATGAAAATTGTTTGAATCTAAACATGGTGTTTAGGTCGTCTTTTACGTGCTCGTTATTCTTGCTTGTTTTCTATGTGATGTTTTGCACTGGAGAATATCCTTCCCCTTGAATTCTGTTGATAATACTGGGACCAAGGGACCTACAAGCAACTTCCCGACACTTTTATATTTTGTTTATATTTATCATTGTCACGCGCTCGCCGCCGTGGTCCCGAAAAAGGCTGTGTGTCACAAGATTGGGGGCATTGTCCGGAAATATTTCCCCATACAGAATCGTCAGGCTATATATATATATATATATATATATATATATATATATATATATATATATATATATATATATGTATATATATATACGTATATATATACGATTATATATATATGTATATATATGCATATAGATATTATATATGTATATATATGCATATAGATATGTATATATGTATATATATGTATATATGTATGTATATACATGTATATGTATATACATATACATGTATATACATATACTTATATATATATATATGTATATGCATATATATATACATATATATAGATATATACATTGATATATATACATATATATACACATATATATACATATATATTTTTATATATGCATAGATATACATACACATATATATATATGTATATATATATGTATATAGATAGAAGGATGAAAAGGAATTAGAAAAGCAACGGAGGCAGATCTTTTTTCAATTCAGTTGCTCAATGCAAGGTATATTCCGCAAAAAAGCAATTTATTTAATTATTTTTTTCCTTAAGCCAGACTTTTCAAAGATAAAAATCTTATCATCAGAGAAAATTGCTGGGATAGATAAGTTGGCGAAAAGCCAAGATTTAAAATCTGAAAAAGTAAAACAAAGATTGTATCTATCTCTCTGCTCTATCCGGTATATTGACCTGTATACTTTTCACAATAGGTTTTCCCTTTCCTAAAAGTTCGCTTTTAGTTCTCTATTTATATATGTGTATATATGTATATGTATATATATACATATATATATGTGTGTATATATATGTATATATATGTATATATGTATATATATGTGTGTGTATATATATGCATATATATGTATATATGCATATGCATATATGTATATATATGTATATATATGTATGTATATATTTAGGTATATTTATATATGTGTATATATACATATGTATATAAATATTGTTATATATATATGTATATATATAGATATGTATATATGTATATATATTGTTTTATATATATAGAGATATGTATATATATGTATATATATAGATAGATATGTATATATATATGTATATATATATATGTATATATATAGATATATATATGTATATATAGATATGTATATATATGTATATACATATATATTTCTATTTATATATACATATATATGTATATATATACTTATATATGTATATATATATATATTTGTATATATATATATGTATATATCTTTATATATATATATATGTACATATCTTTATATATATATGTATATATATGTATATATCTTTATATATATATATATATGTATATATATGTATATATCTTTGTATATATTTATATATATATGTATATATATATGTATATATCTTTGTATATATATATATATATGTATATATGTATATATATATGTATATATATATATATATATATATATATATATATATATATATATATATATATATATATATATATATATATATATATATATTAGTCGGTATACTGAGCTTCCCCTTGGAATGTTTTCTCTTTGTGTAATTTTTTTTTGTTTCTTTTACCGAATCTTTTTTCAAATTTTATTTAGTAACCCGAGTCTAATTATGTGTGGTCGTCTTTCGGTTGTTGTCGTAGCTCGTTAACAGGTATTACTGAACCAATATAGGCATTCGTTAAGGATATAAGAAACTTGGTGTTGCCTCGGAATAAATATAAACAAGTATTTGTTTCATTATAGTGTAGAGAGAGGGGAGGAAACAAGATACTCGCTGTGGCCCTCAGATACATCGAAAATGTGTTTTATTATACATATGAGGGCAGAGGAGGCAGATTAGAAACTCGGCGTTGACTGGGTATACGTTGACTGGGTATATATTTAAAAATATTGAAAATCTTTAAAACTGAAAGCTCAATTAAATTTCTGACATTATTATTATTTTTTAAGTGAGAAATGGACAGACTGGAAGAGTAAGGGGTTGTGGGAGACAAAAGGGAGATAAAAAGGGTAAGGAGATAGAAAGAGATTAATTTTTAGAGAATGATGGTTAATACACTTTTTAACGTCTTCCATCTTGTTGTTTATGGACCCGGGGAGCGTTGGTTATCCTTGCTTGTTAGTAATGAATGAAAGAATTGCTATTACTAGTATTTACTATTAGTAATTTAATTTGCTGCTGAGAACAAAGATGGCGGGACTGTTTTAATTTACCTCTGCCGCTGATAACAAAGACGGATTTCTTCTGAAAAGATATTCCGAGCAGGATAAAGTATATTTGCAAAGAGATTAATCGAATTACATTTTATTCTTTATAAAAACATGGACCTACGTTAAAGAAAAAAATGTTATTCAGAATAAATGATAATAAAAGTCGAGAAATAGACCGACTTTACTTTATTATATATCTTCAACTTCTCTTGTTGCACTTGCTTTCCTCTTTTCTCATTTATTTATCAGTCGTCATTTTATCTTACTTATCGTATTTTCGTTTATCTTCTTCTTTTCTTTTAGGATTTTAAGTATTTAAAATCATTTTTACTGTATTAAACACATATAAAGAAAAATGTTAAAAAACTATAATGTATATAGCATTAAAGAAATGCCTCGATTTATATTCAAATCTCCAAAGATCTTTATTTGAAAATTCTATTGTTTTTTGTTTCTACTTATTTTTTTTTATTTTCTATTCCATTCCGTTTCTTTGTTCCCGCATAAAACACAAGTCTGCAGACAACTCACTTCTTAACTGACAGGTCGACTGAAAGTTTTGACAACTTCATTCGATCTTGAAGAACTTTAGCTGGAATAAGCATCGCCCTCTCCCAATCGCCATGTTTCTTAATCCACAAGAAAACGCCATAAAAATCGTAAGTTCTTCATTTTATTCATTTCTCTTATTGTGACATTCAAAAATGGCTCAGAAGATAGAACATTTTTCTGCAGTCGATTTTCAGACTCGTTAAACCATTCTTAACTCCTCGTCATTTATTATGCTCGAAGAGGCAGCAGCAGCGAATGTTGTTATTGCGAATCGACTCTCGATTGGACAAATCTTAAATCAACAGTTTCTTTCGACCAATTATCATTAGTCATTTCTAAAATCTTGCGCGTAGTATAAAAACCCAAAGACAGCTTTTTCTCTCTTTCCTGTTCTTCTTTCAGAGACAAGACACGTTACTTTTAGGGCCAGAAAGGCTCTCGACAATAGCAAACATATGATCAGAGACATTCACAAAGTACTATACGGTTAGTGAATCATACAAACAGACAAGTTCACATTCAAAAACTTTATCGCAGTTTGAGAATTGCGTTATGAATGTTGTGTCTAAGTCACTGCGACTTCAGATCCTAAAAAAATCACCTCCCTGGTTATGCCTTCCAAATTGTGAGATCCCTAACCATTTCTGAGGATAATTATCAGGTTGTGTTAGACCTCCTGACTGAAGAGTTTTTAGATCAGGAGTGTATTATTGACACTATCTTAGAGCAGATCCTTAGTTCAAAGCCCTCGTTGTCTGAGGACTATTCTTCAGTCAAGCATTTTTTGACGAAGGTGAAGGCATATCTCCTCGAGTTAAAAAGTTATTTTAACGTAGACTTTTTGGAAGAGGGAAGCTCAGGCCACAAAGTGCTGAGTCATGTGATATTCTCCAAGCTGCATGGAGTTTTCAAAAGGGGGATGATTCGTACTGTTGGGTCGAATTATCCTTCTCTGTGACAAATTCTCATGTCCTATAACAGCATTATACGAACCCTCCCTATAACAGAGCCATGTGCCGCCAGTGGCCCTAAGCCTGAAAGGCAGAAGAATCCCAGCTATTCCTATGCTGGGAGAGCTTGGAATATGACCTACAAAAAGGGTCCCTTTAGTGGAAAACAGACAAGCTTGGAAAATTTCAGGGTTGACTCAAAAGTAATTTGGTTCAAATGCAATTTTTGCATGACTAACGAACATATTTCTTTTCTTTGTAAAAAAATATGCTTCGTTAGAAGAGAAACTTGCACGGTGCAAATCGACTAATTTATGCACTTTGTGTACCAGTCGCTTGCATCCTGCTTCCCGTTGTCCTGGCAAGACTGATAGTCTTAGATACTCTCTCAAAACTCCACCGTATTTGACCCCTTATCACTTTTTCTTCCAGTTGCTATCAAGGGAAGACTACTCTTGCGAGAATTGCGGAAATTAAAGTTGGGCTGAGATGCCTAGATTCTAGACGAGTATCAGCTGTTCTGGAATGGTTTGTTTGCAGACCTTATGTTGCTAGACACCCTAGAATTTCCTAGGCACGTGGTGGACAGTTCATCTCTGGCTCACCTGGTGGTATTCTGTGATGCTTCTTAGAAGGCCTATCAGTTTGCTGCTTATTTTCTGCAGAGGTCCTCTGTAAATTTAATATTTGGCAAGTCAAAGGTGACCCCATTTGGCGAGTAGAACTTTGCCAACTTTGGAGTTGCTGTCTATTTATTTGGTGCTAAAATGTCTCTCTAATTTACTGAAGGCCTACTCTGGTTTTCTCTGATATCTCTATAGCTGTTGATGCTCACATTGTTTTGTCTTGGATGTTGTCTGATACTTTAAAGACTAAAAATCAGTTTGTAAAGAATAGGTTGAAATACATTAGGCAAAATGTGAGTGCGATAGAGGAAAAATACCTTGTGGATATCAGATTTAGATATGTCAACACTTCAGAGAACCCTGCCGACTTAATCACTAGAGGTATTTCTCTGGAAAAATTTAAGATTCAGTTTGGATTCTGGCTTTGTGGGTCTGCTTGATTGACTGGTGACTGCATCAATTGGCCTGTTAGTGAGCTGAATTGTGTGAGTGCCGACAATCGCATGGCCGTTTTATCTAACGCTATACAAAATGTGGAACCTGCTCCTGACGAAGGCGACATATTCGGTTTAAAGAGGTATTCTTCTCTTGCTAAGCTGATGAGGGTGGCTACCTATTTGTTTAAATTTGTGAATGAGTCGAGGAATATCGACAGGGATTCTGCACTATGTGCTAAGTTGCAGTTATTGAGGCATGTGCAGTTGTTGTTTCTTTGCAAGAAGAAGCAGTTTTTATTGAATCCTCAATATGGTCGGGTACCTCACTTGGTTGCTGACCTAAACCTGTTTTTAGAATCTGATGGTTTGATCAGAACCTGAGGAAGGATCGGTGAAGCCGGATTTTATGATTATGAGGTTTTGTACCCGGTACTGTTGCCAAGAAATCCACACCTTACTCGGCTTATGGTTTTAAATAGCCATTAGGAGTGTAAGCATCTGGGTATTTCTGCCACCCTGAACAAGCTTCGTTTGTCTGGTTTCTGGATACCAAGGGCTAGACAGGCGGTTAAAACTGTAATTTCCTCATGTAGTTTGTGTAGGAAATACAACTATTTCCTTTAGGTACCCTAAAGTAACTAACCTGCCTAAACATAGAGTTAATCTGATTCGTCCTTTCCTGCACACAGGGGTAGACTTTACTGGGCGTTTGTGGATACAGACGGACAGGGGAGATAAGAAAGTCTACCTGTTAGTGTTCACTTGTTTGAATGTCCGGACTATCCACTTGGAGCTCATCGATGATATGAGTACCCATTTGTTTGTGTTTGCCATGATAAGGATTATCAACATTTATGGTATTCCTTCACACTTATATTCGGACAACACTAGGTCCTTTGTGACAGGTTGTAATCTGTTTGAGAAGATCTATATCTCTGATGAGTTTGCTCATAGACTGGGAAAGTAGAATATCAAACACTTGACAATACCTATGTACTCTCCCTGGTTTGGCAGTGTCTGGGAGAGATTGATCAAGACTGTTAAACTGTGCCTTTACAAATCTATAGATCAAGGTAGGGTTAACTACTTTGATTTGTTGACAGAGATGACTGAAATACAGAATGCTGTCAATTCCAGGTCACTCACATATAGATGTTCTGGGGATTCGGGTTTGGAAATCAGCACCCCCAATAGTTTCATTCATCCGAATTATAACGGCGAGGTCTTCTTTAGAGCAGACAAAGACATTTTTGTGGATGAGCCCCCTGCTAGAGATAGCCTTGTGAGAGTGCTGGATTCGCAAGATCTGTTATTAAAGGACTTTTGCAGAGTATGGTACCAGGAATACCTACTCAGTTTGCGGGAGCAGAATAAAGAGTTGTACCAAAATAGTTTTGGAAATATGATCAAGGTTGATTATGTGGTTTTGGTGAAGAATCCAGCTAAACCACGGCCTTATTGGTACTTGTGTAGAGTGTTGTAACTGGTGGTGGGAGATGATGAGTGTGTTAGATCGGTGAGACTGAGGAGATCGGATGGTGGAATTCATAACCATTCTCTGAAGCACCCGTACCCATTAGAGTTGAGCTTGATCCACAAATCCTCCTAATGAAACCGCTAATACAGCAGTTGCCTCTGCCAATCGGTCTTTGGACCAAGAAGAACCAGTTGCGTGTGACTCTGAACTTAGTGTCAGACCTCGAAGATGCATAAGGACGAGATCTGACAACAAAAATTATTTTTTGTGGTATTAGGCAAGTGGAAGTGTTTTTTTCTTTTGTTTTTTTCTGAAGGTGTTTCGACTGTACATCGTTTGGTATTGAAACATCTTTGTGTTGTAAGATTTATAAGTGTCATCCAACTGCAGGTTGATTGCCATTTTATTTTAGGGGAGAATGTTGGAATTTTCTACCAGCAATTATATAACCCCCTATATATTCTGTATTATATTTATATATTTTGTATCGTATTTTATATTTACATATTTTGTACCCTGTATCATATTTTGATATTCTGTATTTTATACTCTCTTTAATTTACATAAAGTTTAAGGCCAGCGCTGTGAGACTGACTTCACGGATTCTGGCAGCAAATGCTTTCTTTTGGAATGTAGCCAGCTTTAGTAGTGGACGTGGTTCTCCAGCTCATTGATAGAGCAAATTTCCTAAGCGCTTCATTTCTTCAAAAACACTGACACTGTGAAATTTAACACAGGAGTTCGTTGCCGCATAAGTTTTGAGAATTTTCAACCTTTTCCGAAGAAGGACGAAGAAGTTATTGACTTTGACAAGATTGTTCATGCAGCGTTGGCATTGGAAGGCAAAGTTGTCGAGTTTGACACGTTTTATTCATAGCATTGGCGTTGGGAGAACATTATTCACAGAGTATTAAAGCCTTTAAACTGGCAAAGGCTATGTGTGTATTTTGATAATTGTAAGTACTCCCTTATATACAGGGCGTTACGGAGCCCTCCAAAAAGGAGCGCGCTCCTTTTTGCTGGAGCGAAGGAGAGGAGGGCTCATTTTATATTCAGCAGGAGTGGAGCGGGAGCAACTCCATTTCGGACTAAAGAGCGGTGGTTTTATTGCTCCGCGCTCCTCGCTCCAAAATTATTTGATTTTTTTTCTTTTAAACCTTAGTTTTTTATTCAGCAATAAAAAGGAAAAGAAAAGGTGCCGGAAAACTCGGCAACGGAAAACTCGGCAACGGAAAATTCGTCAATGGAAAATTCGGCAACGGAAAACTCAGCAATTTGGGCCAAGTAGGAAAATTCGGCAATTATCGAATAAATATCGATTGAAAATAAATTTTAGAACCGTAAAAATACAGGAGATATACTTGTAAATACGGGGCTACCCCCCTCCCAAGTGAAGAACATTTTTTATATTATTTTTTTAGTACTTGTGCAGTTTACGAACCGGGCTATTTTTTTAGATAAGTTAAATTAAATTTTTACGATATCTTTTGTTTATTAAATTGTTAGGTGAAAGTACAGAATAGTTAATAAAGCCCCCCTCACTCCATGTTAAGAATGGCTTTCTAAATAATGTTATTTCAACCTGGTTCGTAATTACGTTACGAAATTAAAGGTTTGGACCGGGTTATTTTTTATTTAAGTAAAACTTTATTTACTTAAAACAAATCTAAATTCCCTTCCAAAATAAATAGAAAAAATATCGGGTAAAATTTTCCTTTCCTAAAAAATTAGGTTGTTAATGTAATGAAAATTAAAATCGTTTTAAAATACTCCAAGGATTTTTCTATTTCTATTTTATACCTCATGAAACGAAAATTTACGTATAATCCTATACTTCGTCCGACATGTTCTCCTATAACTCTCAAAATATTAGCGATTTTGTCAAATATTATCTGTCCTTCGACCATTCATTGGCAGAATAGAACGTTTATGAAAGAAGGGACATTTTCATTATGGAGCGCTGAAAAAGAGCCGCTCCTTTTTATAGGAGTTTGAGCTGGAGCGGCTCCTTTTTAAAAATGGGGAGCGTGAGAGGAGCCAGCTCCAATTTTGGGCGTTAGAGCAGGAGCGGGGGCAGCTCCAAAAGTAGTGGAGTGCGTAAAGCCCTGTGTATATTTACTATTTGTTTAAACCTTAGAAGTACTTACTCTCCTCATATTTGTATAATATCATTTGTCGTTGGTTGAACCGACAATTGTCTAACTGTTTGAAAAGCAGTTTATTTTGCTTTATAGTAGGCAGCTTGTACGCTGTTTCTCCTATTTTATTTTGTTACAAGGTGTTTTTGGCCTTACAAGGGAAAAATTTCCAAGTTTTTTACTCTCCTCAGGACTTTTTTGTAAAATAAAATCTTTTCCTTTTGATTTCAAACACGACCACTTTTAATCTCATTTCTTTCCTCACCCTCCCTTTTATTTCATTCTTTTGTTTTTACGGGTTATTTCTACCAAGTCGTATTTATCTGAAAACGGATAAATTTGCAACACTCACGTTGTTTGTTTTAGAAGTCAGGAGTCACCATTTTATAGAAGCTAATCTTCGTATGGACTGTAAGACAAACTTCTATAATATTTTGTAACAACAAAACGGCCGTCAAACGAAAGAAAAACAAAGTCCTTTTATAACCAACAATGATATGTATTCATTTAAGTTACCTACACCGTTGGGTGTAGGTTGCCGAAACGTAAAACAGTGTCACAGTGAAGGAAGTAAGAAAGTAAGAAAGTTCAGCTGCTACATTTCTTTATATCTTCCCGTGCTCGGCTGTCCAGTGTATAGAGACAGGGGAAAGGATGTCTTCCTTCATTCGTGTCGAGAAGCTCCATGAGGCTGCTGTCTAAATCCCAAGGGGTCTGTAAGTAGTTCTTCAGGGTTCAAATTACTATGCCCTGAAGTCTGATTGATCATCGTATGACCAAACCACCTCGCAGGGGTTGCTTTCCACCAGAAAAAAAGCTATACAATGAGACGTCACAAAAACTCACATTTCAACAAACAGAAGCACACATTCGAATTTCAAAATCCTCCAATCGACGTCAATAAATCATTCCAGAAAAGAAGTCATAAACCTTTATTTCCATGCGAAAATCTATCCAGGGTGTTGTCTGAAGCGGCAGCGGCAGCGAATGTTGTTATTACATATCGAGTCTCAATTGGACAAAATTTCACATTAGCAGTTTCTTTTGACCAATCAAACATAGGTTTATGCATACACACTCTCCTTAACGAAACAGGCATGCTAATATACACACACATTCTTCATGTCTATCCAATTTACATACATGAAAACTCATACGGTGCCAGCCGAAATAAACACATGTACTCAATTTCTCCTTATACACAAAACAACCCCTCTTTCACCAGAACGTTCTTGGGGCTCTAATTCTACAAACTCTTTATATTTTGTTGTCTTAACAAGTTGTCAATAAAAATTAATAATTTTGTATGGGTAGACTGTATTTTCTTTTGATATTGTCCTAACATCCATATTGGTGACTGTGAGTGCGTTTTTTTCAACAACTACAGACTTTTTATACGACAGGGATGTAAAAATTCATGTTTTCCTTTGATTTAGCACAAATGAACCATAGTACTTAACTTTTGACTTTAAACTTTAATTCATGTCATAAATCGTCCTTACAAGTAATCCATTTTTGTTCATTCATTCCATTCATCAGTTTCAATCCTCTCATAATATTATTTATCATTTCAACTGACATCTCATGAACCTTTATCCTCGAATGGCTTTTGGCCTTGATAAGTGGTGACTCTCTAGAAGCAGCAACAGTCATCGAATGCTGTTTGGACAAAATCTCAATCAGCAATTTCTTTCAGTCAATCACAGGCACAGAAATATTTACATCCGCATTTCGTTCATAATATAAAAACCTAAACACACACTTCTTTTTGCGTTTTCTTTCAGACTCATCACACATGGGAACGTCCCTAAAAAATAACCCCGGGCTCTGGGTCGTAGGCACGGGCATACGCAACAAGAAACACTCACAAACTCACGTTCATGCATATACACTCACACTGCCAAAACAAAGGCTAACAAATATGCACACACTCTTTACAATGCCTACTGAACTTACACTTTCACACGTATGTTCACACTGTGACAACAGAATAAACATGTCTACCCAACTTTTCATACAGACAAAATCGTACTTCCCTCGACTTTGAACCCACATTCTCTACTAACTCTTCACTTTTGCTTGTCCTAACAAATTGTCAATAAAAATTGATATATTTTTGTCATTCTTTTTTTTGATAACTGAATTTTAAAAAAAAAGTCCTGTGTTAAAAAAAAGTCGGGAATTACTTTCTATTCGGTAGTTTAAAGACACTTCAAAATTACTTTCGAATTTCTAACGGTCACAAAGTAATACCTAGCGGAGATTATTTATGAATTAAAATATCAAAGAACAACAGGTAGGATTGAAACGAAAACAGAATGAACAGCATTAAGATTGCTGGTACTTAGAAAAGAAAGTATGAAAAGAAAGAAGAAATGAAAGTATGAAAAGAAAGAAGAAATGAAAGTATGAAAAGAAAGAAGAAATGAAAGTATGAAAAGAAAGAATGAAAAGAAAGAAGAAAAGAAAGAAGAAAAGAAAGAAGAAATGAAAGTATGAAAAGAAAGAAGAAAAGAAAGTATGAAAAGAAAGAAGAAATAAAAGTAATGCTCCCGTCCAATAAATTGATTTCAAATATTTCGTTGTACAGAATGTTATGAGCTTTTTTTAATATATGGAAATAAAATAAATTTGAATTATTCGGACTACTATTCTCCTCATCTTGTTTGTTATTTTCACATTTCGGCCAATGTAACCTCCGATCTTCTTCAGGTGCATCTTTTCAGACATGCGAATCTTTATGTCGAACTCGAGAACCTATACGAAATTTCGAACTGAACCCTTTGTTTAATCCATGAAGGTAGATTGTTTTTGCTTCATCAGCCATGACCATGTAGAAGTGTTAATTATTTAGGTTATTCTAGTTAGTATCGCCTGTAATAAGGTTTGAACCTTCAATCTCCAGAAGACTGTCACTTAGAACTGATTGTAATCAACGTTTTTATCCGTTGCGCCACGTGTCCGTGTACAATCCTTCCTACATGTGATAATAACTAAGAGCATCTCAATAATTAGCTACACTCACAATGTTTAGCATGGTCACGTTGTGTATGAGATTTCTTTATCAGTTTCAAATTAGCCTTCATCCCATCCCTCAAAAGTCTCTTTTATTTTTATTAAAAGCTAAAACATTTTACTGGCTACTTTGAAATACTAAAATACCCTTTTTTCATCCCAGATAAAAATTTAGCTAATCGCCTGGCTTGGGGAAACGAAACGTTTTACCGTAGACATGTGAAATCCACCTGCTTATTCCTGAAGCCAATCCATCAAACCAAAACCATTTTTAACACTTGTATGTGAAGACTACAAACCTTTGATCCCTCATGTTTGGGCCATCAAAAAAACATCAGGGTCGCACTTTATCCCAAAACAACAATCACATCACTTTTGCAAAAGAAAAAAGAAAAAGATGGAATTAAGAATGTTGACGGTCGTAGTCACATTGAAGTCCTGAACTAAGACGATTCATCTGGTAGCTGATCGTTCTTTGTTTTTTTTCATAAATAGAATTAACACCCAGAGTTTCTTCAGTTTTCATCTTGTCATCAAAGTGACCAAGATAATATGGTGCCTATTTTGATCCAAATGAAATATACTTATCCAATAATACTATCATCATCATCATCGATTTAACATACGGTTTACATGCTGCCATGTGTTGGGTGGCTTTAAGAAATTAACTTCCAAACTAAACTACTACGGACAGGTCTTTATTCACCCCTCTTTCTCCCAAATCCATTTTTATCACTTCATCCCATGTTTTCCTTGGCCTTCATATTGAACTGGACCTGCTACCTCAACTGTTCTGCATCTACTGACCTAAGAACTCTCATCCATTCTTTCAATGTGGCCATACCATCGAAGTCTCCTGTTCTGCAGAAATCTCCCTATACTGAGGTCATCAGAACTAAGCCTGTCTTTAAGACTCACATTACACATCCATCATATCATTCTAATCATTTCTCTCCATACAACGCATGACTGCAACTCTCACTGGCCAGGTTTCACTTCTATACAGCATCACACTGCGTACACATGCCTGATAGAATGTTGGTTAGTAAAGGCAGAATTCCCTGGACTTACTTCATCCATTTTAAACTCTTGCAATCATACTAGCACCTGCTCCACCCTGTACTCCAATCGTATCATCAAGGTAACAAAACTTCTCACCAACTTCAATAGTTTCGCCATCCAAATATACTTTGTCCACATCTGAGTTTTCATCTATTTCCATTCCACTTCTTGCATATAAACAGATTATCCTCTCTCAACCTACCAGTAATTCCACTGCACTTCTTGTGTACCCAATGCTTACAAGTATGACAAAAAAAATGACTTGCACCCGACTCCCTTTCCACAAACTGAGCAGGGGAGCTTTCCAACACTAAAACCACTAATCATCACCCTGGTCCTGGTAACATTCACTCTCAGACCATTATTTTCCATAGCATCTCTCCAAGTCTTTAAATAACAAGTAGGTTTTTCATTGTTTCACAGGCAAGTACTAAATCATTAGACAACCCATACGAAACTCTCTGGACAATTCTTCTAAGACATAAATGAAAACCAACAAACTCAGTACAGAACCCGGATGTACTCCTACTTTAACATTAAAGCTGTCACTATATGTGCTGTTAATTCGAACACTACTTTGTGCATTTCTGTGCATTGCTTGAACAACCTTCACCAACCACTCGTTTGCCCCTTGTTTATGCAAACACCACCAGGCAACCTCTCTAGGCACTGTCAAAAGCTTTCTTTAGATCCACAAAATCAAAATACAGGTTCTTCTTCTTATCAAGGTACTTCTCTTGCATGTAGTTTCAGAATATATCTTGAGAGGGGGGGGGGCTATCTCTAAAACTGTAGAAGTTTTTGAACAAACAAACAGACAAAAACTATGTATTGGGGGATTATTCGGACTACTGTTCTCATCTTCGATGTTATTCTCACAACGTTTCGGCCAATGTAACTTCCAACCATTAATTAAGGGTATGACTACATATCAACCAAACCATTTCATTATCACATCACTACAGTATAAATCTCTATGCATGAGTGGATGAAGTGTGTGAGGTGCACTGAAGAAAAATTCCTACCAGTAAAATACATAGCCCTGTTGTGCTCGCATACCCTTAATGACAATAAAAGTGTAAAAATTTGGGAATTTCCTTGCTTTTGTACATTTAGTGTATATGAATTTTCATCTTAACCCTATTAAGGGCATATGATTTCAGTATACTGGCATTTATCATGGAATGTCACTACTTTTGTAAAGGCTATGCCTCAATACAATGGTCATTTTTAAGGTTTTTTGGAATTTTCTGGAAAACTAAGGTATATGGTAAACTGAAATTAAAATGCCATCAACTAAACCCTAGAACCTCTATCACTGCCAAAAATCAGCTGAATCCATTAAATACAGGGTGGCACATACGTATGTACGTACACATAGATAACATGATTTCATGATTGAACTTTCTGGATCTCTGGGTTGCCTTGACTAATGATGCTGAAATTATACACACTTATAGAACCTATCAAATAAAAATTTTGTGCAAAGTTTTAACTAATTTGGTTTATTGGTTTTTGAGTTATGATTGATCAAAGAAATGAGATTACCAGCATAGGCCATTTTTAAGTCTATTAAGGGATAGAGCGCTCTCGCGCCTCCATTGATTATGGATTTAACAAAAAATAAGTTTTCAGTTTTTCCCTCCGTTTCTGTTTAAAACAAATTTAAACTGGTTAGGTATAATTGGATGGATCTTTTCAAAGTAGTAGTAGTAGCAGTGAATATTGTATTTATGTATCGACTCTTAATTGGACAAGTTTTCCAATTTCAGCCAATCAAAAAAAGGATAGGATATTCACTCCTAATTCCAGTGCATACCATAAAAACCTTAACACAGCATTTTTCTGCCTTTTTTTTGTACTTTCTGAGACAACACAAGTGCATACGTCACAATCTTTGTGGGGTGAAGGGCTCCTCGGCAAGCAGCACACATATAACGAAAGACTTTCACAGTTTACTAAACACAATACCAGAATATACATACTGTTAACCGAACACTCATACACAAGCTAGTACATACACTCTCTAAGAAAAACAGGCACGTTAATATACATGCACATATCTACATCTCTATTCCCATTTACACACACACACACACCTGCTCAATCCTTCTTAACACTCAAGACGACAGCCGAAACAAACATGGGTACTTAATTTCTCCTTACAGACAAAACAGCTCCCCTTTCACCAGAAAGTTCTTGGGACTCTCTGATATTCCGTATTCTACAAACTCTTTATATTTCGTTGTCTTAACAAAGTTGTCAATAAAAATCAATTTTAAGGAGGGTAGAAAGTGGACCTTGGGTTTACTTCCGGCAGTCTCGTAACTCTCGCTATCCTTATTTTGTCTTTTAGTCCTCACATTACATGAGCGATGTTTCTGACAAAGAGGGAAGAATTGGTGTCATCTGAGTCGGAATCTATCCCCCTAACACTTATCGTTGGCTAGTTTTTGAAGTAGTATTTTTTTATTGCAGTATTTGAGACAAAAGTAGAGTTCGTTTTGAATAAAGAATTCAAACTGAAATACAAATCCAGAAAAGTTATATGAAATTAAACATTGCAACGTAAAGAAACTTTCATATTGGATATTTTTCAACCGTATTAGCAAATATTAAGCTATAGCTACTTACTTGGTGTACACACATACGCATATACATAAATAAATCTAAACTCTTTATAGAAATGTAAAATTATGTAGTTTAAATAAAGCCGAACATATTACAAAATAAATCTTACCAAGGGTCATAACTCTTTAAAAAATATTGCCTGTTTGAGTTTACAAAGTGTAGTAATTTCTATAAGAGTTAAGTCCCTTGGAATGGTTTATTTTATAAAATGTTAGACTTTCTGATATATATCATTTTGCATTCATATGAGGCTGAGGTTTATTTTAAAAAGCAATTAAAATGTATAAATAGTCAGATTTTCACGCCGTTATGTCTAAAGTTTATTAAAAACAACAAAAAAAAAAGAACGGGTGTAATAATGTCAAACTTGAAAATTTGTGCCAATTTCTTTTTTAGAATTAGTATTATATTTGTAGATTTTATTATTATATCTATATGGTTAATGGTTGGGATGGGAAGGTTTTTAAACGTAGAGGGATAGCTATCCCCCAAACTTGGAATTTAAATTCGAGCACAAAGGACAAAGGGCTACATTTCTGAATCTTGAAATAGAGATTGACGAAGATGAATTTAGGTATAAATATAAGGTATGAATATAAGCGAGACGCGTTTAATTTCCATATTATTCGGATGTCATACTTAGCAATGTACCTTCCTTTACTTTTTATTGATCGGTTTTTAGTGAGTTTCTCACAATTCTCCGATGCTCTTTTAGTATTGATAATTATATTCCAACAGCACATAGGGTGGAACTGAACGGCAAATTCTTGGTCTTTTAGATAAACTTCAAATATGCTATCTGGGTATAGTAAATAAATTTGGATTTGAAATGGTAGCCAATGATTAAGTCGGGGACATACAGTAGAAAAAATTTTTGAAGATATGAGTAGCAGGGAACGCTTAGTCTTTCATGAACACCTCGTTCTACGATGTGGTTTGTGAAAGCACTTGAGGCCTACATATTCCATATGTTGCGTGACAACTTTCATGAATGTGCTATATGAATGTAGCAATGCAACCGATTTATAATTGGTGTGCTTTTAACTTTTAACAGAAAACATTTAGAATAAATTGGGTATAAAATTAACTTCAGAATATTTACATTTGTTATTTGCGATATTTTGTCATTCTCAAAAAACATGCCATAAAAACAGAAATGGATGAAAACATAAAAATAACATTACTTTCAGAGTAAATGTTCAATAGCTTCTATTGACATAAAAAATATATATATATATTTTTTAGTGTCTTATCAGAAGTTTATTTATCCAAAGAGAAATTAAAAATGTTTTAACAATCTTGCTACATTATCATAAAACCAAATTCTGATACCAGTCTCATATTTTTAATTTTATCAAACTTTGATTCCCTAAGAAAAAACTTAAGCAAATTTTGTTTAATTTCAACCCAGAGTATAATGGACAATCAGAAATTGACTTTTTTTTGTAGATAACAGAATATAGTAAAACAAAATGTCCACAGGTATTAGTTTGTATACGTTTTTAATCAGGAAATGTGAATTGAAATAAGCAGCACGACAAATGTCCCACGTCGTTTAGCACCATGACCATAATTTAAACAAGTCTTGCTAGCTAAAGCAGGCAAAAAAGACACCACCACCACCCCCCAAAAAAGTATTATCTGCCAATCTCTCAAAGAATTAATTCTAAACATGAACAAAACAGACCAAGATTATTATGAGATAAGGTTTTCGTTTTATTTTTATCTTGTTTTTTTACTACTGCACTGTCTCTTATTTTTAAATTATAATTTTTACTCTTATTTAAGTTGTGTCATTCGGATGTTTCTTTCTTTACGTATTTAAAATGTATATATATATATATTTTTTTTCTGCTAGTTTTTCCTCAACATACTTTTTAAATTGTCCTCTATACTATGGTGTCATAGATAGGTGTTCTCTCTTCTGACTTATGAAAAAAAATTAGCACCCTACCCACATTACTGACCAGCGACCGTCTAGACTTATTCTATCTACATATATATATATATGGAAGTTTTTTTTGTTTATTTTTACTTGTGGGGGCTCGGAAGTACCCGACTAGTACACGGGTGCAGGCTATCCTCTCTCGGAGTGTTGGACCCGTAAAACCTTATCAGGTCATCCATCTAAGATAAGGAAAATTCTTACAATAAAACCTTGCTACTAACTACTGATGTCTTGGCAGCAAACAATTGGGGAGAAAGGCCTCCTTAGTCCTGATCAACAACCTTCCTAGAGCTGAAACCTCAAACAAAAGATCCAGTTTGCAAACCTAAAATGGCTTAAGGAGTAGATGGGCTCTGCCCGGCCTTTGCACTCCTTCTCTGTCTATCATCCAGGCGCAGAGGTACCAGCACTAGGATGCCTCAAAGGCACCCAGTGCTTGGCCTTGTTTTCTGACTGGGCAACTTGGGGAAAGTTTTTTCATCACTAAGTCTTTGACAAAGTCTGGCACAAAGGTCTTCTCATAAAAATTAATATGGTATCACTGGACGAATATTTAATTAGATCCTTCCTATTCAAAAGAAAGATCCAGGTTGTCCTCGATAGCCGTTCATCCAAAAAAACATGACATAAATGCTGGTGTATCCCACGGATCTTGGACCTTTATTGTTCCTGATTTTCATAAACGAAATGACCTCCCTGATTACATTGTGTCTGAGATGGGTATATTTGCTGACGACACCACACTACTCTCGTCATGTGGGTAAAACGGATGCGCACATATCCGAGGCAATGGCTGAATCCTTAGAAAATGACCTCCAGTCTGTAGTGGAATGGGGTCATAAAAACGGATGGTAACATTTAATGCTGCTAAGACAAAACTCCTTTCCTTCAACAACTACAAGAAACCTCTTCAACCACCGAAAATAACACCCTACCTGAGAGGTCAACATTCAAACTCCTCGGCCTAACATTCACAGGTAACATGAATTGGAACAAATACATAGAAGACATTGCCAAGGCTGCTGCAAAGAAAGTTGGCTCCCTCTACAGTGCTAGAAAACTTATCACACCTGGCAGTATCCTATATCTCTACAAAGCCACCATCCAAAGAGTATTGTTGTCACATCTGGGCTGGTGCACCATCCACTAGTCTACCTCTTAGACAAGGTCCAAAAAGAGTATCTAATAGGTCCCTCACTATTCACCAAGCTCCAACCCCTGTCCCATCGCCGCAATGTTGCAGCCTTGTGCTTGTTTTACAAGTACTTCCAAGGAATGTGCTCAGGTGAACTTGCTGCTCTAGTGCCCCCCCCCCCAAAATCGACGTAAATACACTCGACCAACCTGACAATCAGCTAAATCCCATCCATTCACTGTGAAAGTCTCCAGATGCCAGAGAGCCTTCTACTCCAATAGCTTATCGAACTGCTGGTCTTTGGAACTTCCTCCCTGCTCCCCTGACTGTATCGACATGCAAAAGTTTAAAACTAATGTAAACAAGCATCTCGCTACACAGCTCCCAATTAAGAAAAAAAAAATTATATCTACATTTAAAAATGTAGATATAATTTTTTTTTTTTTTTTTTTTTTTATTTCAAACTTCTTAATGTTTTTCCTTTTTGTATTCTAGCCAAGCTTTTGATAAATTCATTGTGAGATTTTCATCTATATTTTTCACTTTTTACATTTCTTTTACTATTTATACACTCGTGCCATTCTTACCAAAATTCGTTATAGGCTTTAAATTTTAGTTTTACTCGTAGCTTAAAATCAATTAATAGGTACTATCGAAAATTAAGTTTTAAACAAAAACAAAAAAATTTTAAAGAATCGTTTTTGGAATCGGAAATCAGGGTAAAATTTTTCTGATTCCGATTAATTGTCTCAACACTAATGTCTAGTCAGAAAAAAAGCCCAGCTCCTGATTTTCAGAAACAGTTTTTTCATGCTCAGAATTGCTGAAGCATGGAACTGCCTGCAGAGACATTACATCCTTTAAAACCTTACAGAAATTTGCCAAAACTACATCTGATGCCCCCCTCCCCTCCATACACATTTGAGCATTGTACACAATGTCATTATATTAGCAACCAAGGTTTTGCCAGTTCAGGTTATTTAAGCTAAGTTTCCAGAAAGTGCTAATGATATACCTAGGAATGTTTTTAACTATATTTTATAAGGATTTATTGGCCAACTATGCAAATAGCTACAGCTCTGTATTTCAGTCTGGATTCCAACCCAATTTTCAGAAATCAAGAACATCCCCGAAAAAGGGTTTTAAACTACATTTGGTCAGCATAGATTCTCTTTCCCCAAAACGACAATATTTCTCATATCAGTAAAAATCCAATATGAAGCAAAGATCTCAAAAGAAAACTGATTCCAATTGGACACTTTTTAATAGGAAAAGGTAGTGCCTTACTGATTGTCCTACATAGATCTACCTGAATTGCTTAACTGATAGTAATCTAATATCAATTACAGAGTGAATTACACACACATTCAAAGTTAATCTGGACTAAGTTAACTGTATACTTCCGGCTGAAAGAACAAAGAACTGTTTATAAAAGAAGCAGGTAGAACCTCAGTACAAAGCTTCGTTTTCAATGGGAAAAATATTTTTCAATAAAGCAAACACTCTATCAAAAAGGTTTCATAATGAAAGTAGAGATTAAAAAGATTTCTAGCAAGCAATTCAATGTGGGTCTGAACAGTTGGACATTTTGAGAAAGAAAGAAAAAAAAGAAAAGAAAGCCTTTATTTGCAAGCCGAGCACACTTTCTTGGCAAGAAAATAGAAAATTTTATTAAGGCATTACGTGACTGGCTTGAGAGGAAATAATTGCTATTATTTACTTAAAAACTTTAATGGCGGCGACTTTCGTTATTTTCTTTTTCTTTCTGTACCTTCTGATTTTATTGTTAAACATTATCTTTTTACGCACGTGCCTAAAATTCAATGTACGAAATTTAGTAGTGAGGAAATTGGTAAATTTAAGTTGAAGAATTTCTTAGCTCAATTTGAGAATAGTATTACCTCTGTAAAATCCGAAAATGTAAAGTTATCTCTCTTAAGAGGTTTTTTTAACCGGCTACGCATCTCAATTGATTTCAAAACTTTCTCTTGAATGACAATTATGAAGTGGCCATTAATTTATTGAAAAAGAATTTCTTTCATCATTGATAAAATAATTAAACAAATTTTGGACTATAGTCCCGAATTTGAGCCTGACTTTACTAATGTACGGAAATTTATATCGGGTATTAATGCTGATTTGTCGGAACTTAAATCCTCATTTAATTAGCCATATAATTTTTTCAAAATTACCTTCCATATTTCAGAAAGAATTGATAAAGAGAACTAATTAAAAAAAAAATTTTTTTTTTTTTTAATAGGGGAAATAATCACATTCCTCAGCACCAGAATAGGTTTAAGTCACAACAGGAAAAATTTAGAAATAGCCATACCTATGAAAATAGTGTCTTTATACTGGAAAACTTTTCTGCAAAGGCCAGTAAATCTGCCACCCATTGTAGACTATTTTGTAAACGGACATTTTATGGGTCGCTATGTTAAATACTCATTTTAATCTAGACATTCTAGGTGTAAAGAACTTATGCCTTTTTTGTGCCAGCGCTAATCATAAAACTGAGTTGCTCTGTCCAAAAAAATAATCTTTCACTTGCATGTACATTCACAAGTTCAAGAGGTCACTGTGCAAAACTCCTTTGATAAAAAAAATGCGATTCTGCTTCTATGCACATGTGTACCAACACTGACATACAAGAGCAGCCATCTATTTTGCCGATAGTTGCAATTACCGTGTCTAAAGGAATGCATAAATATAAATTCAACTGTCTATTTGATATTTAGGCAGTCAGAGATCATATTTCTCTAAAAATGTAATGGAAAAATTAAAATGCAACAAAGCTTTATTAAGGCCTGTTGAGTTTGATCTTAATACTTTCTAAGCATCTAAGAAAAAAGGTGGTATTGGATATCGAAGTAAACAAGTGTAGTTCATTACCTTTAACTGTCCTTACCGACGACCATGTCGACATGAACTTCAAGTTCAATAATTTTGAAACAAAAATTTAACAAATGTAAACTATAAATTAGCCTTTATGTCTGACAAAGACAATAATACTCATGTCCACGGCCTTTTGGGTGTGGACATAATACAATCTATGAAAGCTATAGAAATGGTGGACTGCATAAAGAGTTATGCTTGGAAGTTTCCTCCTAGTATTTCTATGTTAAGTAACTGTTGATATCTAACATCATCATCATCATCATCATGTGATGCATGCACGGGACAATTAGCGTCACCCAGTTATTTCCCTTTTTACGAGACCACTGGAACTCTCCTGTTTGTGTAAACTTCAGTCTAATAAAAATCTCTTGTCTTATGGCACGTCTTTATATCCTTCTCTCTCGTTCTTGATCTTTCAATACTATTCCTTTCCGTTCATGCTTGTTATATATATATAACAACAACATGGTGTCAGAAGACTAAAAGAACCTATCCTAAAATAAGAAAAGAAAAAAGAAGTTGAAATCACACTTCGGAAAAGACGAAATGGAAAATTTACCACATCCTAAATACCTGGATTATAATCAAGAAAACTTAGCTGCAGCATGGATGGGAAAAAAAAAAAAAAAAAAAAAAAAAAAAAAAAAAAAATGGAAAAAAGAATTCAACTTCTTTTTGATAGTAACAGAAAGCCAGACAGTAAAAACCTCAATGTTTTAACTTGTATCGGTTTAAAAGGCTGTGACATTCACTCTATTGTGGATTTCGATTCACTCAAGGAAGAAATGAACCTTTAAGCAGTAATCGAAAAATTTGATGCATTTTGTGAACCCAGAAAAAATATAACTTTCCTGAGACACAAATTCTTCACATGTGTACAAGCGGATCATCAAAATTTCGACGAGTACGTGATAGAATTGCGGAAAAAAGCACAACAGTGCAAATTCGGCGATCTCACAGAGTCTCACCAGAGATATTCTAATATGTGGAATCAGAGACATGAGATTATGCGAAAGATTATTGAGAGAACCTAATTTAGACCTACAAAAAAACAATTCAGACAGGTCAGAGCACAGAACAGACAAGATGTCAATCAAGGATGCTGAATGCCACATCCGAAACAAGAGATAACGAAATCTCAGCAGTACATAATCACCACGACAGAAATGGTGCAAAAAATTATACAAAAAGCCATATGCAATCGAGACGACAAAACGAGCAAACCGGAAGCGATAGAAAGCCCGCAAAATTTCAAGCGCCAACTCAACACTACGTCACACACTGTCACTAGTGTGGTTATAATCATCAGAAAAATAAGTGCTCAGCATTTCACAAGATATGTGAAAAATGCAAGAAAAAAAAAAAAAAAAAAAGGACACTATGCAAAAATGTGCAAATCCAGAAAATTTGTGCATAAAGTGGATACATATTCCGACGATGAATCAGACGACAACACACACACACACTCAAAATGATCACTTCAAATAAATCCAGCGTGCACAAAATTGAAAATTTGAGACTCCGAAAGACATTTGGACAGTCAAATTAAAGTAAATAACTCAAACATAATATTCAAAATTGATACTGGAGCTGACGTGACATTATTGCCATTCCGAGTATATAAAAATATTAGACCAAAACCGCAACTACAAAAAACAGCGACTCGATTGTCAGCATACGACAACACAGCGATAAAAGTGCTAGAGAAATGCACAGCAAGTGTTAAACACAAGGGAGTAACGAAGCAAGTAAAATTCATTGTTGCTAAAACCAAATCAGACGCTGTTATAGACACAAAGACAACTCAAGATCTAAACCTAATTCACAGAATTTTAAAAATAAATTCGTCGGAAGCAAACGACATAACGAAAAAATATGATGACAGTTTCGGAGAAATCGGCATGTTGCCAATTACACATATCACAGTGAGTATAAATATAACTCCTGTAATTCATCCACCAAGATCGGTCTATTTTTCTATAAAGGAAAAACTCAAAAGAATGAAAAAATATGACAGAATTAGGTATCATAAAACCCATTAGTGAATTGACAGACTGGGTGAATTCACTAGTCATCGTTGAAAAAGCGAACAGAAAACTCCAACTGTTTAGAATTTTAGGGTCTAAACAAAGCCATAAAAAGGCAACACTTCAAGCTCCCTACAGCGGAGGATATCTTTGCACAGATGCATAATCCAAAATATTTTTCGAAACTCGATGCATCTAATGGATACTGGCAAATTCCAGTTGACGAGGAAAGCTCCCATGTACTAACATTTAACACACCTTTTGGAAAATATCGGTTCACTCGATTACCTTATGGAATCCACAGCGCCAGTGAAGTTTTCCAAAAAGAAATCGCAAAAATAATAGAAGGCATAGAAGGAGTAAGAAATTCACAGGATGATATTATAATCTGGTCCAGCACTTTAGAACACACAAACAGACAAGTTTTCGATGAATCCGAAAACATGGATTAAAATTAAATAAATCAAAGTATCTTCAATGCATCACAAATAATCTACCTTGGACATCTATTAACCAGTGAAGGGATAAAACAAAATCCAACTAAAGTGGAAGCGATCATTCACATGCCACTACCAACAGGCAAAAATGAACTAAAGATTCCTAGGCATGACAAATTACATATGTAAATTCTTACCAAACTACTCCAAAGTTACAGCACCATTATGACAGCTTCTGCAGAATGATATGTTATGGTCATTTGACAAACCAAAGCAATAAAAAAGATAAAAGAAATGATTACCAGAAAACCAGTACTACAATTCTATGATCCTGATTTACTAGTAAAAATAACTACAAATGCTAGTAAGCATCGGCTAGGAGCCATACACGAACAGAAACACAATGAAAGATGGTTACCTGTTTCGTTTGCATCTCGTGCAACAACGCAAGCAGAACAAAACTAATGTCCGATAGATAGTGAAGCTCTCAGTATAGTTTTTGCATGCAAAAAATTTCATCAGTTCATATATGGAACTCATTTCACAATCGAAAACGACCATAAACCGTTGAAACAAATATTTTGTAAAAAAACAATCACTAAATGCCCCCCCCCCTCAGGATCCAAAGATTTCTACTAGCATTAAGATATGATTTTGATCTGAATTACATACCTGGTAAAGAATCAATTCTATCTCATGCATACCTCGAACAAAGGACTCCAGAAGTATCAGATGAGGATATGAAATCGCACATAGATGCAGTAATAAAAAAATTACCCCATAACCGACACTAAACGAGTATAAAGAAGCCACTGCAGATGACCCGTCACTTCAAACACTCATCACATATACTAGAACAGAATGGCCCTCAAAGGATAAAATACCAACAAACATTACACCATCCGCCTCTGTTCGTGATAAGATATCAATCGTCAATGGTCTTGTTTTAAAAGGTTCAAAAATCATTGTACCTAGAAGCTCTACAGGAAATACATACCGGACATATGGGTATCCAGAAATGCACAGAGCGAGCCAAGGAATGTATATACTGGCCCGGAATTAACGCTCAAAATCAAAGACATGATTAACACGTGCTCACACTGCATTGATTACAAAAATCAACAACCGGCCGAACCACTAATAAGTCATGAAATACCTACCATACCATGGACCAAAGTAGGTGCAGACATATTTCACCTATATGGAAATTCGTATGTCACAGTCATTGACTACACAAGATTTGATTTACACTAAATAAAAGATTGCCAGTCAAAAACTGTAATAAAAAAAATAAAATAAACTTTTGCCAAATTCGGTATTCCACAAACAGTTGTCAGTGACAACGGTCCAGAATTCAATTCGGCTGAATTTAAAGAATTTGCAAAAAAGTGGCATTTTCATCACACGAAAACAAGTCCACATTATCATCAAGCAAACGGTATGGTTGAGAGGAATATTCAGACAATAAAAAAAACGTTAAAAAGAATCATTCAAAAGTGGTGAAGAACATCAATTAGCGCTCTTAGCATTACGCACGACAAAATTACAGAAGGGATCTCCATTCCCTGCAAATCAAATGGTGAATAGAACATTGAGAATAAATCTCCCAAACATACAACACGACAAAATTGTTCTCAGGCCACACGAGCAGAAAAAATCTAAAACTACAAAAGAACTCCCAGAATTAAAACCACACGATACCGTTAGAATTAAGTTCGATAACAATTGGTTTGAAGGGGTAAAATAATTAAGAAACTAGAACAACTTCGCTCATATTTAGTAGAAAAAGAAAGTAAGACAGTCAAACGGAACAGACAACACCTTAAAACAAAAAAACATTTGCATAAACGAAGTAGACTACGAAAATATAATTCCATATTTAGAGAACACGCATGAAAAAAAAAAAAAAAAAAAAAAAAAAAAAACAGCACTACAAAATTCGACACTCTAAAGTGACAAAACCACAAAAGGTTGACGAGTAATCCTCCCCTACGGGTACAGAGAAATATAATAGAATAAATAAATTAAACAAAGAAAAAAAAAAAAAAAGGAAGAGTTTGAAATCTGTAACATCATCATGTGGTATATGCACGGGACAATTAGCGTCACCCAGTTATTTCCTTTGTTACGAGACGGTTGGAACTGTGTAAAGTTCAGTCTAATAAAAATCTCTTGTCTTATAGCACGTTTTTACATCCTTCTCTCTCGTTCTAGATCTTTCAATACTATTCCTTTCATGCTATACCAACAACAGTAACTACCAGCATTTTTCATACGGGAACCAAATAACTCCAATTAAAGTTCAGAGAAAGCATTCTCAAATCATCCATGGCACCATCGTTTCTGGATATTCTGCATGTTCAAATACTAGAATAAATTTTGTCATGAACCCAGTTAAAACACATCCAGACACTCATTAAAATTGTTAATCAAAGTCAAGGGGAGCAAAATTTAGATAATATTCAAAAACTCTTTAGAATAATGTCTATCACAAGAAGTTCCCTTGGCAGAAAAATAAAACAAAATCTGTGCCTTCTAACCAGAGTAGATTTTTACGTTTTAAACAGAGTGATTAATAACCTCAAGTTTTTATACTCTCTAGAATTATCCTTAACTTATGCCCACCATCCTAGTATCATTTCTAACTCAAAAGGAGCTAGCAATGGGAAGATTAATATTCCTGATTCAAAGGTCCCAAATACATCTGCATATAAACAGATAAAGCGACATCCCAAAGAAGGGGGGAGGAAAAAAAAAAAAAGATCCATATATATATTTTACTAAAACAGTTATTACAAAAAAAATCAATAAATTTTAAAAAGGTTAAAATCCTAAATTAAAAAATAGTGTCTCCAACTTAGAGATTTTCTATCATACTTTTCTTTGTTGCAAAATAAAATAAATCCAAGTTTAGTGAACCGTCTCACTTTTAGTGCAATTTTCTGCCTTTAACAAAATAAATAAATAAATTTTAAAAAATCAGGTTTTGTGAACTTTCTCACTTTATGTAAAAGTCTTTGTAGAATGAAAAACAAAAGAAAAAAATTTCAAAACCTAATATTCTGTCATTGTGTTCAATTTTGTGAAAAAAAAAAAAAAAAAAAAAAAACTAACTTTACAATAATTTCCTCTTTGAACTCTTCTGAAATGTGACAAATTACATTGCAATGATTTCACATTCCAATTTTGTTCAGAGGAAGAATATTGAAAATGATTATGGAATGATTTTTCATATGCCTGTGATTGGATGAAAAACAACCAATCACAGGCCACTATTAAGAACCTTTGCCAGACTCCACATGAGTGGAGTTTTTCAAACTTTTGGTATCTTCCTTTTCCTGCTGCCGGCAAAAGCAGGACCCCTGCCAAAATGTCTTACTGTGTGCCAATTAAGGTACACATGAGTGGCCCTGAAATCCCATATCAGAAGTCTTTTGAATTCACATGGTTAACCATCAAAACCACATGGAACTGTTAACAGGACAATAGCTAAAAGTTAAGTCCACAAAAATACCTTTTCTTTCTTTTAAGTTATAAAATTTGATATAACTACATCATTCTTCTTTCTTGCCTTATCACTTGTTCTATAAGCCTTTTTTCCAATAAAGTAGACCAGAAATCTTGTCTTATATTTGGAACAGATACAAATCCCAACACTAACAACCACTATTCTTTCCTATCGTCTAACCATTTTGAAGAAAATAGTTCCAGCCAGCATTTCGAACTGCATAAAATACTACCACCATCACAAACAAGCATTTCAGTCCTTAAAACTAAAATGGTATACCCTCAACAGTATCTTTTAACACTGTTACAATATTTTGGTTGTGTTTGGAAATTTTTTAAATGAATATAGTTAACGAGGTTTATTGTTGTAACTGCAGGTGGGAATCCTTCAGATCTCAGAGATGCATCTTGGAGTTAACCTTTTTCTCTCCCTACAAAGGAAGTAACTGAATTGGTCAAAGCAGACAGAGAAGCATTTGCCTCAATGCAGTATTCTTTAGTAAGCTTAACTCTCCCCAATGATTCACTTAGACCTGTGCAGCTGCTATTGCGCCTAGGCAGCAAGCATTCCGTCGTTTCAACAGACATAACTCAGCTACAAATAGACAAACTCATTAAATAAAGTAAACCATTACACCTCCAAATAGATTCGCCAACGATGATTGAAAGCGCTTGTAAGCTACCAAAGATAAGTCTTTTGCATCAATTACATATTTTTTTTTTCTCCTGACAAAACTACCGAGCAAAATATTAAAAACACCTTAAATGATCACGAAGATCGAAAGCGCTCAAGATGGACGAAAAAAGAACTCTTGGATCTATATTGCATAAATTACCACCAGAGACCCGGAAACTTGCGCAAAGAGTTGAGACAATGATTAAACAAAAATAATGAAAAGAGAAAATTCCATCGTTTTCAGTCAGACATGTATTGATAACAACTTGCTGCCTAAATATATATGGTAAGCATAACTTTAAGAGTTTGTAACTCAAATGTTATAAACTATTCCAAATCAAATGTAATCATAGTTGAATTTTAATAGACTTTATGGCTCGCTTTTTCTTTAATACAAATTTAATTGTAAATTAATACAAATTGAAAAAAAAAAAAATTCCACAATGAATAACATTGGAACTATGATGCCAACGATGGCCGCTATGCTGGCAACATTCATGACAATGTAAAAAATGAAAACATCTACATAGAATAAAAATAATTCCTATTCAATGGGTGACAATTTCAGATTCTTAAAAGACAAAAAAAAAAAAAAAGTTTAAATAGTATAATTCACCTAATTCCATAGTGAATAACATCATTAATATAATTAACTCCTACCCCCAGAATCAAAGAATATAACTATTACAGGTAACACTTCAGTTTTTAATTAAATTTTAAGAAAAAATTCATAATTTTGATCAGAATGTCAAAGTGAAGAAATTCCACCATGTGCAAGTAAATGGCAGGAGTAACGATGACTGTCTGACCGTTTGTTATTTTGGTGATGATTCAGTCGCAGCAGTACACGACCTTTCCCCTCAGAAACAGAGTAGATCTTCATGATGGAGATGTCCTATGTATTTATCAGGCGCTCATCCCCAGATTTGTTATTGACTAAGACAAGGCATTAGATGCCTCTTCTTGGATGGCTGCGTGAGAAAAATTTTTTTATATTAAGTAGCTAAATCTAATTAATGATGTGCATGAATGTATCAACTACATTCCCTACCTACTATCTAGCAAAAACAGCCATGGGAACAGGCTTAGAACGATTGACAGGGATGCAGTTTTGTCCCCTTAATGTTTTCAAATATAACTTAAACCGACATGAAAATAAAAAATATAAAAACTTTTAAAATGCCTTTTCATTCACATTTTGTTCATTAAGCAGGAGGAAAATATTTTAGGTTTCATTAAATTTCACGTAAAAAGTTAATTTAGTAGGAATACATTTTAGAGCATATTTCTTTCTATATGTTAGCTGTATACACCTCAGTTAATAAATGCTTGAAAATCATGTCACTACATGGAGCAGCCGAAAAGTAAAGATTTTTTAAGGAAATTAAGGCAACTATATTTGAAATTATAGAATAACATTCTGACTCTTACCTAAGGATGTGTTCAAAAAATAAATGAAAATATATTTGTGGTTCATCTTTTAGCAGACATCTTAATTACCTCTTTGTTTTCTTTAATGCTCAACAGTTTCCACCAGTAAAAAAAACAAAAAAAAACAAACTTACTTTCATTAATGTATCTTTCGCATCTTATCCTCAGATATGGGTCAGAATGATATTCTATATATTTTTTAATATAGTTGACTTGAACTTCCTTACAAATTTCTGAGAAAAAAAAAAAAAAAAAAAAAAAAAAAAAAAAAATCGACCTCTAGTTATGTTTCTCAGCTGCACCATGAAGTACCCTTATAGTATTATAGTTCATAAATGCTTGAAAATCATGCCATTACATGGAGCAGCCGAAAAGTACAGTTATTGTGTATCCAGACACATTAGGCATGAGTACAAGAAATTCCCATGAGTTAATCATCCAGTTTATACTATGCAGTTCTCCTCACCCCAGCTAAAATAGTAGAGCAGACTCATCCCTTGCTTTGCAATCAATTCAATTTTATCATTCACTTAAGAAATGCAGTTGAGGCATAGAAATCTAAAATTCTGTCAGATGCAAAAATATTTTAGACAAAAGGGGATAGAATATGGAGATGCAAGAAACGGTTAATTGCAGATGTTAGATTTACATACCAATTTGACATAAAAAAAATAATCTTACTTAGATAAGTCATAGGATGAGGCTTAGCATTCCCTGCCTATTAAAAGGAAGCTCAGGCCTGGAAATCTATTTAATCTATGCTAAGATCTGTTGGTCGGCTTGGAGAACCTTTGTTTGAACGACAATTTATTAACACATTTGGACTTTGATGTAATTGCAGCTGTTTAATTGTCTACTTACAGACCAGAAGCTACTAAAATGGTTATCAGTCAGAATTAAACAGGTATTGTGTATTTACCTGTCGATGAAAAAATACCACAGGAGACTGGAGACCACATGAGATTGGTTGAAAGAAAATTCCAAATTTAAGATCCTAAGCCAATCTTGTAACTACCCAAATAATAAAGATGTGCCCAATCAATCTGCGTGCTTAGTGATGAAAATTCTATTGCAAACTTAAGCATAGCAGACCAACTGATGGACAAAGACGCTTATTTAAATCCTTGGACACATCTAAAATAAGATGCCAATTCAATTTGTGCATTGCGCAAAAAAAAAAAATATTGCTATTTTTAACTGAAATAGCAGAGACCGATGAAAATGCTATTTCAAACTTAAGCTTGTCAAACCAAAAAACAGCCTCTTATAAATGCAGTGATGCAGCTAAAAATATTAAAGACAATAGTTAACTTTGAAAACTCCAAAATCTCACAAGTTATCCATGCCATATAGGAAGCAAAAAAAAAAAAATGAAAAAAAAAAAAAGAAAAAGAAAAAAGAAAAGAAAAAAAAATGAAAAAAAAAAAGACAGTACAGGTTCTTCCAATTTACAATTACTTGCTTGTAGCTGAAGCATTCATTGTACAGCTGCTGCGAGCATTCATTGTACAGCTGCTGCGAGCATTCATTGTACAGCTGCTGCGAGCATTAGTCTGTGAAACATTATGGAGACTCAAGTTTAATTTAAGGAGAATGCAACTTGTAAGGGAGGTTACGTAGGGACTGCCTTTGTGGGAACATTGAAGATCCCAGATATGGCCAGCATTTGACCTGAAAGCAGTGAATAACCTTCAACCGCCGAGAAGAGACGTGGGGCTCTTTGGTACAACAATGGGATCTCGCATTTGCAGGGACCTATTACAAAATGGAAGATATAATTAGCTGCCCCAAACACTTGATGAAGGTCATTTAATTGACCTGGATGATGACACAATGGAGTTGAAAATTTGAGGACATGTCAGAAAAGTAGCTAGAAATGTAAACCTTTTAAAACAGTATATCAAGGACTAAAAAAATTTTTTTAAACATTAAAGTATTATTTTTTCCATATAAAAAAATAAAATTGTTGCAGGGCTATAGGCAAATTAAGTTATTCTAATTTAGAAAATATAGAAATTGCATACAATTGAATCTTTGAATAAACTTAAAAATAATCTTATTGCTCAAATTCAAGTATAGTGCAGTTACATCCCTTGAATAACAAGCAATATGATCTAATAGATGGAAAGAGGGGGCAGGCAGTCCCTTGACCATTTCATTTTGGAAGGTGCCACTGAGATGTGACAAAATATGTGCACAGATACATTTTGATCTGAATCAGTAAACCAGACTTATAACCAATTAATACATTGCATTTAGCTCTGAAGATATTTTAAGTTGACCGAAACTTCAAAATCAACTTTTCAATTTCTTTTTTGTAACTCACATACAAAAGCTATTTTTTGTTGTTTGTTTTTTTTAATTATTTTATTGAATAATCTTTATAAATTCAGAACTTTTCATAATGTTTGTAATCGAATTACTGGTCCATTACAACTAAGATATGAATGTCTAAAGAAATCTGAATAATCCCACCTATTGCAATAGAAACTTCCAATATAAATATATATTTTTTTTTAATAAATAAAATGGTTTTCTTCACCTTCAAGAACGAAAATGATCCATGTTATATAAATGTCTTTAATGATAAATAGTGATTAAAAATTAAAACCTAACAAAAGTAGCTTTGTGAACTCATGAATAAATGTACAGATGGTAAAAGATGATGTTTTAGATGAGAGAGACAGACCCGCCCCCCTTTTTTTTTAATAATAATCAGAAACATAGGGTCTCATTTCAGTCATGGCATCCCAAGATGGTTTGCAATATGAACGGTTCAGACCGGGACGATGAACAAAGGTACCTCCCCTGAAATAAAATAAAAAAACATTTTTTTAATCTTAGAATTATTTCAGTATATGTATAAGAAAAATGTTACATGAGAAAAAAAACTTTACATGGCTGAATAAAAGGTTTTAGAATATTTTTTAATACTAAAATACCAGTCAAAAAAAAAAAAAAAAGGCTTCGGCAGTGTTCACTCACTATTTGAATATATGAAAATATTCATATAAAATCATGTCAGTAATTTCATTTTTCATATCTAAATTATCATTTCTGATTACCTTTTTTTTATAGAGTAGATGATTTCTTTCCAAATTCATTTCAGGTAGCGGGGTAAGTCTGATTCGACTATTTGCTCTTTCACTTCCCCTCATCACTTAAAATGCTTTCGGCCAGGAAGGGGGGGGGGGGGGGTAGAAAAAGGCACACGTTTTACTCTCTGGCTTTTGCGTGATGGAATGAAGTATGCACACACACATTGGTCTTTATTATTGAGTGAGGAATATTTGCATGAGTATGCAGAAATTGGACTTTTATAGTATCAGGTAAAATCAGCAACTCAGTACCACTTGCCCCTAGGACTTGGAATCCAGTTATAGATCTACCTGACCATCAACATTCTGGCAACCCAAGCTTTATTTCTTGAACCATCTTGTCGACATACTGTGCAGTGTTATGACGATTTGAACTCAAACACAAATTATAAAATCATACTACGTTGCAAGTTCATCTGTGCAGCTTTCAAATCACAAAGTGAAAGACTGTACAATGTGTCAGTGCACTAACTACCATAATACTAACCATGGCGCATGGCGGGTACCTTACATGGCTTCAATCATTTTGCTCACATGATATAAGCATCACAAACTTGCAAACATTGCAAAGTTTTACAAATCCCTCTATTATCTCTTTATGTAATTTGTCTTTTTTTTTTTACATTTTAAATAAAAAGAAACTACATATGTTAAACTAAATTTTCAACAAAACTAAATATAAATATTAGCAGTGTCTACGAGACATAATTACTAACCCCCTCAGTGGACCCGTGGCACAACAGATATAAGTGTTGAGTAATAATCAGTTCTAAGTAACAGTCTTCTGAAAGTTAAAGGTTCAATCCTCAGTGCAGGCGATACTAAGAATACAATTACGAATTACGTAAGACTTATACCCTGTCATGGCCGACGAATGAGAGCAAGCTACTCCCATGGATTAAATAAAGGCTTCTATTAAAAATTCTGTACAGATTCCCAGAGTTTGACAAGATGCACCTGAATAAGGTCGGAGGTTACATCGCCCAAAATGTTGTGAGACTAACATCCAAGATGAGAACAGTAGTCCGAATAATATCAGATTGCTACGTTTTTCAGAGATTCTATTGGTTTTGGTGAAGCAGAGGAGATCAATAAAATCCAAAATAAAGAAAGGTTTACGGAGAGAGACTTACACACAGAATCTATCAGCAGGTCCTAACAGGACATTGAGTTGCTCATAATAAGTTGAGGGAGTTGTTGAGGCAGCAGAGGTATTGGTTTCATCAAAAGACTTAAATTCCATGTCACAACCGTTCATCAAGGCACTGGATTCCTGTAAAAGAAATTTTTAAATAAGTTTTTTTTTTTTTTTTTCTTCTCTTTAAAATTTCTTGTTTTTAGCATTTACTTTCCTAGATGAAATAAGCGTTCTGGGATCACGCTAGCAAAGTCGGTGATCATCCAAGAGTTTATCTACGAATATATATTACATTTAATTAAATATAAAATACTGCCCCACTCTCAGTTTTATTACTTTGAAGTATAAACCAAACTAATATAAGGGGAGACAACTTTATTCGTACTTTCATTTGTTAGTTGAAAAATAAAAAAAAGGCTTAGAAACAAAATTATTATTCTTTCTGTATAATTGCACGATTCCTCTTCGACGACAATTCTGTGGATACTACATGTTGGGGTGCATCAGCTAACAAAATTACTATTTGTTGTCTAAATGGTTCTCAGTCTAATGCGTAAACTGACCCCCCGTGGGTGTCTCCCTCCATCTGAGGCCCTGTCTGACTTTTGTTGCCCCCCTCCCCTCCAGTTTATATAATAATCGATGACATCATTCCATGTCAGTCCTTTTCAATTTCTGAAATAATATTTTTTAATTCATGGTTTGACCCAGTTTCATACTTATTTGATGAATTTGTATTTGTCATTGTCCATTGTTTGCCTTATTTGATGTTAGGCCAAAGAAATATAGCAGTTTCAATTGCATTTTTAATTATTTTTTTCATTACATGGTTTGGAGTTAAGACATCTTTGTCCGTGTTTCTAACCTAAGCTGTCCATCATCTACCACATCTTATTACATGTGACTACCCCCCCCCCCAAAAAAAAAAACCATGCCTTCCTGTCTGCTTATATAGGACACTGAGCATGGCAAAACATACAAATACAGGTAAGTATAGCAGTTCCATCATCTATCATACATACGAGTGTTGAAAAGGTAAGTTTTCAGCACCAATGCAGACCCCATGTTATAAAACGGGGGTCAGTCGTGATCCATCGGGTCTCCATTTATGCTTTATACTACATTTATTGTATGAAACGTGCGCATGAAAGGTAGACATACTTCCACAAGTAATGGGTTATTTGACCTTCAGGGTTGATAGAGATCATTTGCCTATCCACATGCCAAGTGTGATGGAAATGCAGTAATTTCTCATGCGTAGAGCAGATAGATAAACATTTTATTTGTACAGTTGAGCATGTGTACATAGTGTGATGATGCATGGAAGTGAAACCTGACCAGTGAGGGTTGAGGACATGTGTTGCATGGAGAGAAATGATACAAGAATGATACAATAGATATGTAATGGAAGTCTTAAAGACAGGCTTAGATGATGTGCTGAACAGGAGACTTTGTTGGTTTGATCACATTGAAAGAGTGCTTGGGTTAATGGATGTATAGCAGTTGAGGTAGTAGGGTCAGTTGACAGGGGAAGGCCAAAAAAGCATGGGAAGTGATAGGGAGGGATTTGAGAAAATAAGGGGTAAATACAAAACTGGCCAGAGATGGAAGTCAGTTTCTAAAAGCCATCCAAACATGTAAAACCGAATATGATAATGAGAATACGGGTCAAACAAAAATAAGAACTAAAATTAGGCTTGATAAATAGCTAGAAATTATTCTGATTAACATGAAGCATTCTATCAAGGTTTATAACAAAGAAATATTTTAACCTCTTGTCTAGAAAGTTGGTCAGATCCATTGGTAATTGGTGAGGCGTGTTGCACATTATCCACGCCGCAAGGTGTGGGCAAATTATAATTATAATTATTACAACTATTATTATTGCTTTCCGTTGGCATCTGATGGTTATCGCAGAAGTCGTCGTCATCATCCTCGATCATCTCATCTACCCAAATCTTATCCTGTAGAAAGACAAAAAAAGAAGAAAGTTTTAATACATAGATTATAAAAGTTACTGTCAGTAGTTGTATGTGTGGAATCTCCAAAAGCTATAGGCTACTTATGCCGTGGGAGGGGGGGGGGGGGGTAGTTTCGACGCCACAGCCTCAAAACCGCCATATCAGTCAAGAATGTGTCCTTGACAATCAGTCTGGAGTGTGGGCCATTATGACTGCAGTGTACTTGCTGTCAGGGTGAGATATGCTTTTGTGCAGTTCTAGGAGGTCCACTGTCCTGGAATTTATCTTCTCTCTTTGTGAAGAGGTTGTTTATGGCCAATCGCTAAAGCGCCCCTACCAGGGAATGCTGACAGGGTTGCTCATCTATTTTTGTGGGCCAATCCCTACTTCTGGCCTTGTGTCACACCTTGCAGTAGGAGGGAAGTAAATACCAGACTACACTAGCAGTGGCCACGGAGATTTCATGGTTAATCAAGAGGTTTTTAATTTTAGCGTTTTATTTATATAGCGTTATCACTTTCTAATAAATTATTTCCCTCTCATATAAAGATAAAAACCAATATAAGCTAAATTGGTAAATAAAAGGAAAATAGACTTTCCAGAAAAATATTTCATCATGCTTATATCAACATGTGTGAATTAGTCCCCCCCCCCCCCTTTCCATCTACTTTTTGAATGTATGTTGTTTACTGCTACTGAAGTGGCCAGCTCTGGCAATTTGTTAACATATGAAGGTAGGTATTATGCTTACTACACTATCAGCGGTACCCAGCATTGTCCGAGAATGAAAGCATCCCGATATATTAGAAGACAAAAACAAAACATAATAAATGTAATTTTAAATAGTTGAAAGCAACAAAGTCATAACAGTCGGGGTTTTTTTTGTTGTTGTTTTCTTTTTAACATTATTTTTTTTAATTTCTGAGTAAATTTTATCGTAAATTCCCCAAATTAAGTGCCAAGATTAATTACCATCATGGAATTCCTTGTAAAATTGTACTCAACTATATTTTACAAGGTTTTGTTATGAATAAAATAAAATGTCTTTTTTAAACATTTATTTTTATCTGATTTACTCAGAAACCCCCTCCCAATTTGAGCCCTAGTGATCCTAGATGGAATCAGAGTAAACTTTGAATTCTGTTATGAAAATCTTGAAAAAATTGAAACCAATTTGAATTTTTTTTAATTGTTAACAAATCAATTTATACAACAGCCAAACTTATATAGATATAAAAAATAGGTAGCAACAATATTAATATAAAAGACCCTTCAACATAATTTTTTGTCACAATTCCAGAATATAAAATTCACTATATCAACAGTGTTGAATCATTTTCTAGTTGGGCCTAAACAAATAGTTTGAAAATATTTATGACTAAATGCAATTTTTTTTAAATATTTACACATCCATGTGTAAATAGACACTAGTAGTAAATAACCATGACTATTTTTAACCAAAATATTGCTTTAATAGTTATTACACTTTTACAGAATCGATCGTTGCATAAAATCTTTAAAGACTTTTTAATAAATAACCATTCTCAGTTATTAAGTTTATAGTATATTTTTTATCAGTTTATTGTGCCATAGTGCAAAAAACATCAATCATTTTTATTTTAAGACAGACATCAGTAATACAGACATCAGTAATACAGACATCAGTAATACAAACATCAGTGCTAGAAACTTTTTTAATTTTTTAAAATACTAACGATTAATCAAATTTTCAGCTTCATTTTTTTTTTATTATTAAACATACCTCTTTAATGCTAACTGGGGGATTATGTTCAGGGTTAATTTTAAAGAGACCATTCAAATTAAAACTTTTCAATTTTTAAAATATAAAAGTTTTCACTTATACAAATTTCTATGAAAGAATTTATACAAAAAAGATTTTAACCGAAAAAAATCCACATGGATTGTATAAAATATAAATTGGTTTTAAACTATCAAACCTAAACGAAGTGAAAGTTTCATGAGATTAATTTGCTTTTTCTCTCACCTGTTGTGCAGAATGATAGGCTTCAGGGAATTTACTGCCACTTGTAGAATCAAGTGACCCTAAACAGCGACGCTTTTGAGTACTCTGAAACTAAAAATAAGAACACATTCAACATTAAATAGCATCGCATTACAAGTTTTCAATATGCAACAAGTTCAGAAAAAAAAAAGGGAGAAAACATTTATATAATAACTAGAAAAGCTCATGGTGGTTACTCACCAAGCTCTGGTTAGATTGAAGCTGGAAAAAGTGAGTTTGCAGAGTCAGTTAAATTTCCGCTCGCTATATCTCTTTCTCCTCTCCAGATTAAGTAGTATTACTACTGGGTTGTTAAGACCCTGCCCTATACGGGGCCAGAAAACGTTTCTCACCTGTCAGTATCCTATATCTCTACAATGCCACCATTCGACCATGCATGGATTATTATCACATCTGGGCTGGTGCAGCAACCACTAGCCCCTCTCTCTTAGACAGGGCCCAAAAAAAGAGCATCTAATCTAATACGTCCCTCACTATCTGCCAAGCTCCAGCTTTATCGCCTGTGTTTATTTTTACAAGTACTTCCACGGAATGTGCCCCACTGGTGCCTCCTCGACCCAAAAATCAGCGAACCCCTTCACTGTAGTGGTCCCCAGATGCCGGAAGGCTTTCTACTCTAACAGCTTCTTTCCTCGAACTGCTAGTCTTTGGAATTCCCTCCCTACCCGTTTCCCCTGACTGCACCAACCTGTCGAAATTTAAATGTAAACAAACATCTCACTGTTAAACACCCCACTTTGGAGCTACTGTGAATTTGGGGTCATACCTACGTATGACCCCAAATTCACAGTTCCTTAAGTCTCAGTGGCAAAGTGCCTTGTTTGGAGTGAATTTAAGTATTAAAAAAAATGTTTTTAAAGGGAAGGGGGGGGTAAAGAAAGTGGCAACAGAAGGACAATTTGACAGTCAATAAACAGAGAAAGTGACAGAAGCGAGGAGAGTGGATAGGCAGCATATAAAATAAGAGCAGGTTGGGGGGGGGGGTAGACAAACTTAAGAGATGGGTCATTTGGTGAGTTAATTGCAAATTAAAACAAAAGTTTGCTTGTCCCCCACCCCACAATCATAACTCACTCTTAGAATTGAGGAATATTTTAAATTATCTTAAGTGATTAAAATATACAGGAAAAAAAAACCCTGCAGGAAATAAACTTTGATTAACTCAGCGTTGTTCCTAAATTAGTAGCACAATGACCTACTACATACAACTGCATAGGTCACATTAACACTGAATTCTAAGAGGCTGAGGTGATACTTGGCAATTCAAAGCTTTTTTTTTTGTGGCTTAACACTTGTGAAATGTAGGTAAAATTTATCTAAAATTATTTCAATTTACTGACATGCTTTCAAAATGAAAATACTCTTCATTTCATAATTATTAGTTCAAAAACCTGCAGGGAGTTACCTACCCTTAGATTTGTTATAAGCTACCTTCAATGCTATTTTTTAAATTATCTTGTCACCATTTATGTGAAGATTAGGGTGTCGTGACAAATAATATTAGATATCAAAATGATAAAAAGTTTGCTTGTCTTTCTTTCCTCTTGATAAAACAGCCCCAGGAGGGGGGGGGGGGGCTATATTCGTTACTATGTTGACTGAGTTCTTACAAAAAAGATGGAAAAATTTGTTTTGAAAGGATAAATGGAGTTGGTCTTTACATCCCATATCAAATATTCAAGCTGAAAAGTAAAATGTCTTGTTGACCAAAACAGAATTAAAGAAATCTCCAAAACGAAACAAAATCGGTGACAGGATATTAGTTTGACATTTTCCGTCAACAAAAGAATGCATTCAAATCGACTGAACTTTTCACATTCAGATTCAGTGGGATTTGTACAGGACAGTGTCGAACTAATAGGATTTAGAAAGTCGAAAATTCCACACCACCATCACTAAACAATGAAAAAAAAATTTATGAATCAAGGGGATCGTCCATTGTGCGTTTAGGTGTGAATATGCTATTTCAAAATTAAGCGCAAGTCTTTTTATAGAGATGCTTGGAAACTTAAATTTGTTATTTTTTTTATTAAATAAGGAATTTATGTCAAGAGCAGACCCACCCATGTGTGGAAGGCAGTGCAAAAAAAACATTTTCCCAAAACAACTCCAACCAGTTTTAACTAAGTCAAAATTAAGAAAAATACACAGAATGTGCTGGAGGGGGGGGGGGTGATGGAACAAGTCGCCATTCTTTAATAAAACAAATAGTCATATAACTTCACTATCCTACATGAATCGTTTTAAGGCTTAGGCTTCATAGCAAAATTAACATTTACCGTTTTCAGCACAAACTGTTATAAAAAAAAAAAAGCAGGAAAAGAGGCAGAAAGAGAAAACACTAGAAGAGAAATAAAATCCAGCCAAATAATGACAAAAAATAAGGAGGTAAGGCTCTAGCGATTTGGCAGAAAAGAGTTTTCATAATTTTTTTTTTTTAAAGTGAAATCTCGCTAAAAAGCAAAGAACTTGCATCCCCGATAGAGATTCTTTCCAACTTAATACATACCATCCAAATATATACATTAAAGATAAAATCGCAACAAGTTTCAATTGACTTAAAATTCAATCTAATGATAATACAGCTGATTACAGCATATAATCATCCCATATGCAAAGTAGTAGGTATAGAATGGAGAGAGTGAATCAATATACACCTAAACAATGCTATACAAAATACAGATGGTTTATCAACAGAAATGACAGGTCAAAGAAGTTATTCTAGAACTAAAAAATCTTAGATTATCTATTAAACCTAGCGTGATGTTGATATGAATATTAGGATATTTATATCAACATCACACTAGGATTCTACAGTATTTTCTTTCCATATATTTTGAACAATCTTATCTTTATATAAACCTTTACAATGAGACTGCATTTAGTTTGTTTTATGGCATATATACACATTACCTATAAAACACGATTCATTGAACACGAGCTGTTATTTTTACACATAACTGTGGGTGGGGGGGCATTTATAATACCTTTCTCAGTTGTGGTACAGTGTAAGTGAATGCAATACATCTCACTGGGTTTGAACTCTGCTTAGATTCCATAGTATGCATTTGTATACATTAGACTATGTGTGTGATTTAAATGAAGCAACCTACCTCCATGCTTTCATCCAAAGCTTCTTGGCCATAACTTTTCCTTTTTTGTTGAATAAATAATCTGGCAGGCATGTTTAGCTGGAAAGAAAAAAAGAAAAGCTTATAACTATAAATGATTAAAAGATGAAAGTTTTTCCACCTATCCTAACATCAAAACGGCTTATGCTTATTTAATTCTATGATACAACATAATATTTTGTAATACCGTATATATAGTAATCTGAAAACACTCACAAATACCTTTAGGTATTCCTAATTTGCATATTTTTTTAAGTTTCTAATAAATTAATATTCTGTAATATACATTTTCATATTTTGTTATATATACGCAATAGTTTTGTCGATAGTAAAACGTCTGATGTTGCTGGGATGGGATGCACTAGACTTTGACCTTAGCCAAAAGGTCAAGGAACTATAAAAATAATGTTTTTATGCCTAGGCGAAAAAAAAAAAATTTATTTAATCTATTGTATTATCTTTTAATGGTGATGGGTAGTGTAGCATCGGTTTTGTTATCATAAGACCGTTCTCCCAGGAATTACCCTGTCCTTTGAGGGAGAGGGTAATATGTAGTATCTGTTCTGTTGTCATGAAACCATCTTCCCAGGGACTACCCTTTTTTTAGGGAGGGGGGGGGGATAATGTATCTTGTTTCCATACCATACTTGCAGGCATCACCTTTTATGGGAGGATCCTCCCAGGTATTACCTCTATTTTTGGGGGTGGGAGGGGGTTGTATCTGTTACGTCATGATACCATCTTCATTACCTCTTCAGGGGGGGGGGGGGAGTATTATATGCCCATTCATTATGATACCATTTTTTCAGGCATTACTGCTGAGCTTTTTTTTTGGGGGGGGGGGGGGGCAGTACTATCTGTTGTGTTGTCATGATACCATCCTCTCAGTCATTACCTCCTCCTTGGGGTGGGGGGGGGGGGATCAGTGTATGACGTTCGTTCAATTATATCCTCACAGCCTAGCAAAAATGTGACCAGAGGGAGCATATATTTGCTAATCTTAAGAAAAAAAAACAAAAAACAATTGCTTAGATCAAGATTAATCTTCCTAGTTGGATTTACTCCTCCCCCCCCCCCCCCCCAGTAAACCCATTTGCTAATTGATTGAAAACTTAACTTTTTGAAGGCAAAGAAACAGGAAAGAGTGCAGATTTAAACAATTAGAAAGTAGTCCCCCCCCCCCCCAAAAAAAAAACCTGCGAGTGCAAAAATTTGTTTTGCTGTTATAGAAATCGATATGTTAAGCGAACATTGAAATTTTCTTCTCACTATCCGAGTCACTAGGGTACAATTATCAATTACTGGGGATGCAACTGAAAACAAATACCTATACCAAGATCAAGCATCTCTTCTCAAATTAAATGTTATGAGCAATCCAATGGCAGTATTAATAAAGGTTAGTTGTTTTTTTTTTACATACAATATTTCCTAGAATTGAGCACATCTTTAACCTCTAGAATAAGATGCACTCTAAGCCAATCGATAAACAATTGAAAAATAAATAAACCTTTGGTCTGCAGAATGTAAATTTAAAATACAATGTACTTTGTGGGTAAATATAGTAGTTTTTAATTCAAGAAAATACAGTAAACAAATCTTCAAAAATAGAAAGTCATCCAAACACTAATAACTTTTAGTTTCAATTTTACGAATCAAAATAGATTAATGGAATTCTTTTTTTCTTCTTCAAATTCATTAAGATGTTCACTTTTTTGAAAACAGCATTAAATGCACTAAATTCAATGAATTTATTTGGAGAGTGGAAAGAGGACCTTTGATTTACTTTCAACAGACTCGTAACTCTCGCTTCCCTCTATTTTGTTCTTCAGTCCTCACATTCCACGAGTGATGTTTCTGGCAAAGGGGAAAGAATTACTGTTTACACAGCCGGCTGTTTTGAGCAGGTGGTATGTGGAGATTTCCATTCGTCTCATAGTATCTATCATTCAACTTTCAATCTATCCATCTCAGTAACTTTTATCCTAGAGTGATTTTTGACAAGTGGTGATTCATTTTTAAAAATACAACTACTTCATTTTAGCAATGAATATTCCAAAATTAACTCGAGTTTCCACCCATATTGGGTAAGAATTGATCTTGAAAAACTTTGTAATAAACTCAATCACATTCAAATTATTTCATTCGGAAACATTGAAACTTGTCCTACTTTTTATATCAATACTGTTGTAATTATAAATTTGGAGGAAATTTCATCCAAAAACACATACACACATACAATGTTTATCATATATAAGAAACATGGATTGTTTTCATACAATTAACAGCTTGATATAACAGAATACTAAATATTTGCACGTGGAGGGCGCATAATTTTTATAGAAATTAAAACGTTACCGTAATTTTTTTTTTTTTTTATGCCATTTGTTCAGAAATGGCATTTTCAAATTCTAAATTTTTTATTAAATAGAAATTATTTATTAAAATGAAATACAATGTCTTTTTTTACCATTGTAAAAGACAATGTATTGTTATTTCCATTTAGTGTGGAGTTCAAATAACAGTGCATTGACAAAAAAAAAAAAAATGTCTGTTACCAAAAAATCTATCTCCTCTGAACATCACTAAACAAAAATAAAGACTATCGATCAGGATTAAGCAGGTTTTTGATAAAATTGATTTGCCATGAATAACTAGTGAAACAGAATTAAATATTAATCTTGTATGAGAAATACTATTTAACATTTATATATGACCACTTTGGCTGGCTTTACTTTATATATTAAATATAAAGGAAATATTTTCTTATAGTATCTATACGTTGAAAGTGAAAGGAATCGATATTTTTGAAGAAAAACATTAGGAATTTTGATCATCCACAATTTGACTGGAAATAGGGAACGTGTGTCAAACAAATTCCCCAACTAACTGTTCACCTCCTGATTATCTGTTATCAATGCTAACTTGACAAAAAAAAATAATCTTACTCACCCATATTTGTACTCCCGACTGAGCTCCCTCCATTAGTTCCCATCCCCCCCCCCCCCAGTGAAGAGTAAAAGTAAGACAAATTACAAAATTATTTTATCAGAAAGCCAAGCGGCCCTTTATCTTTTTCCCCTGCTCAAACAAAATATTAATTCATGCTCAGAAAACACTGTAGTGTAATATCTGTTTGTATGTTACACTTAATCTAGTCAGTCCTCGGTCAGTTAAGGAGAAGTGCTTCTAGACAGAGGCAATTTTTTATTTTCGTTCCAATCCAGTGCCCCATTTTGAGGAGCTGGATTTCTCCCACATTAAAAACCGACCTTGTGTCTAACTTTGCCCTCGTGGGGAGGCAAGTAAATAGAAACACATTGTTTTGTCTGTTATTTTGTCTTTCATTTTCATTTTGAGCAAAATATCAACTTTGAGTATTTTCAATTAGACCCAGACTCCAGGCTCAAAGGAAAACATTCCTTTTCTTCGACTCTAATATCTTGCTAGTTCATTGGAGTTAAATTCTTTTAGAAATTTCTATCTTATTTATTAACTCTATTTTCACATTATGTTTACTCTGACTCACCATTTGACCTAATCCTACAATAACATGTTGCAAACCATTATTTCATTTTCATATTTAAGTTTGAAAGTGATTATTGTTATACGAATAGACAATAAGTCAATGACCATTATTTACATTAAAAATGGAGTTCATGGATACAATAATGGAACCGTCATAAAATACTGTGTGTGTAGAACACAGGAATAATTTTTTAATGTCAAAGGCTACAAAGTTTCTAGACTTTTTTTTGATAATTTATTTTAAATGTGATGTCACAAATTACTCAGTGACCATGTAAAATATGAAAGCAATTTTGAAACCTTTAAACTGTCAATTTGAAAGTAATTACTGGTTAGAATTAAAGTTTATAGGCAAATAGCCAAGTATTATGGTTCAATAAACCTAATATCCTTTTACATAGTATATTAAAAAAAAAATAATCGAATTAAAAAAGATGTAGCCATGAAATGAAAAATAAGCCAGAGTGATTATTTACATGGTTCAACAGTTATGCTCATCTTAGTGATTATAGCTATAGTCATCATACACTTCAGTCTTCTTGCTTGTTGAGATGAAGTTTTTAGTTGTACTCGTGGAAATTACAAAGTTGCCATAAAATGAGTAGGAATGGTGACAGCTAATTAGAATGATATTAAATATTTAGATTATCGAAAGTTCATTAACTGTAGAACCTTGTTTTAATCAAGGGAATTTTGTAAAAATATTAATTCTTAATATAAAAATCTTATTTCAGGCAATTAAAAGTGTTGGAATTGTACACTTTTGTATAAAAAAAAGAAAAGCTGTTTCAAGCACTGGCAGCCGATCAAATTCATATAAAAACCAATTCCTCAGTTCAACTACCATAAGGAAGCACACAACTAATACTTGCCTCTGTGATAGCACACAAGAAACTATCACAAATGTATTGACACAGATAATGACAGCAGATAAAAATACCTACACCACTCGTCTTACAAATGAAATCATTCTTTTCACTTTAAACGTTCTACAGAAAACAGTCTGACTAAAAAAACTTCCATTTCATACATATCCTTGTTGCTTAAACAAGGGAAAAATAAATATTTATTTTTTTTAGTGAATTAAATTGTTAAGTTCTTTTTTGTTGATATAAATGACTAAGAATTGTCGTCTGCTGGCGAACAGTCTCGTTAAGTGAATTCACTGAATCGAGTCAAAAATGGTTTTAAATTTAATATTCTTTTTTTTCTTCTTTATAATGTGTTTACATGTGTATTTGAGAATATTTGTCAATGAAAAAATTTTTTTTATATAAGATAGGAATTTTTTTCTTCTTTTTGTTAAAATTACTCCGGTAAGAGAAAATATTGCACATTTTTTTTATGCAATTATCTTTCAGTGAAATTTTTAAAAATATTTTTAGATTTCTTCGGCAAGAGAAATAGTGGGGCAGTTTAGCTCGACATTTCAAAAGGATTGCGCATTTTGTGATACAAGCATCAAATTTGGCACAAATGTACATTGATATATGGCGAACATTTCCAGATATTGAGCCACTCGGAGTTCTCCCTTCATGTCCGCCATATTGGAATTCAAAATGGCCACCATTTGAAATCTACATTTTCGATTATCTTTGGGTCTAATGTTGCTATTGACTCGATTCTGGTGTCCAAATGTATGTTTTGGGAGGAAAGGAATTTGATGGTTACAATCTGCATTGTGTATCTTTATAAATTAGCCAACATATTGGATTTCAAAATGGCCGCCACTTGAATTCTCCATGTGCGATTACCTCTGGGTCAAATATTTCTATAGTGCATGACAAATCAAAAAATCCATTTTTCAAAATGACATACTTTATTACAGTACTCCACTTAATTCATGAGATGAATATTCATCATCATGTATTTTTGACAAGACAACATTTTACTCAAAGTCTGTGAAGTTAAAATTGTTTTGACAAATTTGAGTTATTGATTAGATTCTGTGTTGTTCTAGGTTTGATATGGCACCTTTCATAAGAGATGTGGTTGATTAGTCTTCGCCATTCCTTCAATCAATATCACAAAATGATCAATTCGGGGGGTTACGTCTGAATATGCACAAAAATAGTGTGAACATTAACACAAAACAACGTAAACTTCTCAAAAGTAGCTTTCTCTGTATAACTCTAAAGAAAAATATCAATTTACTTCAACTACTAATTTTGATAGATATTTAATGACTTAAGAGATGTAAGTTACACTTCTGACATGCTATGGTGTAATATATAAGGTTAGGTGTGTATTGACATTCTACAATGGTCTGGTATTGAGGCTAGGTATACATCGGTACTGAAGATATGCGTACATAAACAGTGTCATGTTAACCAGTTCAGCACTGCCACAAGTAAATGAATGTTGTGGACTCATTTTCATGTGCAGTTTCCTTCACACACACAAAGGGCTGCGCACTTAAAGGCAGCCTTCTTGTATTTGCAGTATCTCACACATCCTTTCTGGCACTTGCGAGAAACCAGCTCAATGCAGGTGTGAGCTGCCTCAGGTAGTCTGGTACAGTATGATGTGTATTGACCTCCAGTCATTGACCAACCCCAGTTGGTTGGTGGTGGGAGTTCTGGTGCTGGCATCAGTATTTGACTCCACACATGTCCACCTTGATATACTGCCCTCTTGACATGTTCCTCTAAAGCTGCCTTCGTTGGAGGGATCAGCTGCACATTGTTCTTCCTTGCGAAGAGTTTCCTCCTGGCCTTGTCAATGTCCATGCATTTGCTGGTTCGATCATACAACAGGATCACGAACCTCTCGATGATACACATTGCACCATCTGGTATGTCACTTGGTGCGGAAGACAGCTGCATCAGTGCCTCAGTTAACTCTGGCAGTACTGTCCAGACTACCCATGCGGTCTTCTTGCCATGTCTAGCAAAGCTTGACACAGTATCGCATCCAGTTAAAGCGTGGAACATTAGCAGTGAATGAGCCTTCTCTGGTCCCAGTCCAGCTGCTAGGTATCGGAAACTTGGGCCTGTTCTGAATGCCAGCCATAGTTTGTATTCTGGTTGCAATTCATGTACCACAGACACTGCCAGCACCACACCATCGGTGTCTACAGTCTGAACCATTGAATGGTGTCCGTGCTTAGCTGCGTAAGATGCATGCAGCAACATCCGACTGTCAGCCTCTTCATGGGTCGAGTGAAGTCAGATCTGGTAGTAGTGGCTTGCTGAGCACTGCCTCTCCATCAGTAATGACGAGTTGCTTGTCCTCCTGGTCAAACCATTCCAAGAGAGCTGTTGAGAAAAACTTAAACAGCTCGGTCCTGGTGCTGTTCACTCGTAGGAAGTGCTGCCAGTTTCCCGGTATGGATGCGGCGGCCACCACACATCTCCGCACGCCGTGTCCCCGCTTTGCACGTGTACTACCTTTCAGTGAATCAGCAAGATAAGTATCCCAGATAAGATCCAGGCGTGACACTGTTTGTAGCTTAGTAGATATATATGGAATGAAGATCTGATATGTACTCTTCAAAGGTCTTTGATGCAGCCGGCTTCAGCATCTGGACGATAGCTGCTCCATCAAGCACTATACAGGTAGTGACAGGAGTCTTGTCTTCGCGTCGAAGATTTCTTCCAAACATGTGATGAGATCACTCTTGGTACCAGTGATGGTTTCCACCATCGGACATGCCTGGTTCCCATGACGAAAGAACTCAAGGTTTCCTTCCCTAGTCTGGTAGCCAATGTACAGGCATGCGAAGAGTTAACGGTCATTCATGACAGAGGTGAGCCGTTGCTGACCTTTGCTCTGGCTTCTTGGAGTTGAAGTGCTGAACACCTTCAGCTTGTTACGAGGTATGGGGTTGTCCACTGCCTTTGTTTTGTCCAACAGACACTCTCTGGTGAAAGCCTCGAACTGCTCTTGGTCAATCTTCTTGGCATTCATCACGGTGTCCATGGCAGCAGGACCTGCAATGTCCTTTGAATCCAGTATGACTAGATTCTGGCTCTTCTCCTTGAATCGGTTCCCCATCTCCTCTATTGGTTCCCCATCTCCTCTATTACACCAACGAGAGAGCAGACATTTCACAAATGAGGCCTGTACACTTGGAGTCTGATCATGATGGTGTGTGTCTGCTGTTTACAGTATTGGTTCCCGTCTTTGGAATTCTTTGATCACCCTAACAACTTCTGCCTGCAACCATCCAGCGACGAAGGGCACTAGGGTTGTCAGTAAGCCCAACTGCACCACTCTCATTCTGCTTATGTGCCTAGTCAGGCAGGATTGAAGAGAACACCCTCAGCGTTTTTTAACTGAAGCGACCTTCGCTCAATTTTCTGCCTATGTTTGGTAGTTAGCTCGGGCCATGTCTTTCAGGTGCACTGGTATCCACCTAGCATAGTGGGTATGATCTAGTGCATGAAACCAGGGGACCAGCTCTGTCAGAGCATCTAGGTACATCACAAACGATCCCTGCCTGAGAGAACGCACATATACTTGAACCAACAATTCTAGTTCCAGCACAGTTGCCCAGTAACAAAACTGGGGGATGTTGTCTCGTCTCTGGCGATACCAGTCTTCAAACGCAGGAAGGTCCTCTGCATCTCTGGTTTCTCCTAAACAGAAGTGGTTGTAGGCATGGTATTGCAGGATGTACAGTGCTACTGCAGTCACTTGATGTGCTCTTCTAGTACGCATAACATGAGATGCTCGCAAGAATGAGACTGCTATCCATCTCAGCTTGCACCCAACCGCTTCCTCTCAAGTGTCTTCAATGCCGCCATCTCGGTGTGAATACCACCAAACATCACCAATATGTGGTCTTCACCATAACTATCTGGCCACTTCCACTGTATCTGCTTGGCCAAAGCCAACAGTGGCTGATCAAATGTGATCACTGGTGTCTGTCCAGGATTCAGGTGTTCTACAGTATTCTTCACAACGTAAATTTTAAATGGTGGCCATTTTGAAATCCAACATGGCAGCTCATTGCTAAAAGATACAAAATGCAGATTGTTATCATTGGATTCCTTGCCCCCCAAAAACCTACATTTAGGCACCAGAATCGAGTCAATAGCACTTTTAGATCCACAGATAAGCGCAAATGTAGATTTCAAATAGCGGCCATTTTGAATTCCAATATGGCGGACATGAAGAGAGAATTCCGAGTGGTTCAATATCTGAAAATGTTTGCCATATGTCAATGTACATTTGTGCAAAATGTACAATAGGTTAGCTATACTGCCGCACTAAAAATGTTTTGTATTTGTTCTAAAATTTTTCAGTGAAAAAGTTTTGATTTGCTTTGAAGTAGAAGATAAAGGGGTTTTAAGTCTTCTCCAGTTAAAAGTTTTTCTTATAAATTTTGTTTTGTCAAGGGATTTCGTGACTGGCTGAAGGTAATTTTCTAGTTCAGTCACGTAAATTCTTTGGAGTTAAAAGGGCCTAAACCAAACTTTTTGTTTGCCAGTGCAAGCAAAGTGGCCCTATTCTTTTGGCTGCTGTTCAAGTTTTGTGTTAGTATTTTTCTTTGAGTTTCTTCCTTTTGGTCACCTCTGTGTTGAATTAAACTTTTTCGTTGTTGAAATAACTTTACGAAGGTTTTTTAAATTTTATTTTTTATTCCGTTTCATGCTTTTTGTTTTTAAGGTCTGTTTATCAGCGTCACCATTTTATCGAAATAAAATATAGAAAATCAATTTCTACATTTCATTAATATAATTAAAAACGTTTCACAAAAGAATAAGCAACACTTCTATAGCAACAAAAGGTTTATTCAAGGAAGTGAAAAGTCTGCTGCCGCTTCGTAGATGAATTTATCTTCGGTTGAAGGCAGCATCATGGGATGTCGGTGACAAAGGCAGAGAAGAAAATGAGGCGATTCGTCTTGTCTGGCACCAGGGAACTGTCTGCAATCTCTAAGGGACTGAAGTAGTTCTTTAGGGAACTAATATCAATGCTCCCTGATCGGCCAAACCACCTCACAGGGACACTGATACGCATTACGAAGTACACCTCATATATGACTGCTACACTCATAGCAACCAGCTTGAGACTGACAATTACTAATCTTGACACACGATAAACTTTTAATTTCATGATATTTTAAATTTATTTTGTTAATATAACTAAAAAATATGTTTGCATGGATTGATTTGTCATTCTTTTGATAATTGTTCATCCGTCCAAAAATGTTATTCCAAGTTTTTCTCTAGATCTTGGGTTATACTGCACGATAGAAATGTCTATTCGTCTATATGAATTGGCCCATGTTTTTGGCTGACCAGTAAGTTTAGCAGATTTTGTATAGTTTTTAGTGTTTGTTGGGCTGGAAGTCAAAAGAAATGACATCACTGAATGATTAGAGTCAATAGTGATCAAAACTTGTTTCAAAGTTGTATAGGAATATGTTTTCAAAGCATGCACCCTCAAGATGATCCTTCTAAATATGATCACCTTTTCACATATAGACAGGCATAACTGAAAGTGTTTGAAAAGATTCAAGACGACTGTGAGAAAAAGATGTTTTCCGTACAGTTATACGATTTTACTCAATGTCAATGAACGGATTATTATTCGGCTATAAGAATTTAAAGCCAGTTTAAATGACATTCTTAACATGGAGTGAGAGGGGGCGGCTTTGTTAACTATTCTGTACTTTCACCTAACAATTTAATTAACAAAAGATATCGTAAAAATTTAATTTTAAATCTTATCTAAAAAAATAGCCCGGTTCGTAAACTGCACAAGTACCAAAAAAATAATATAAAAAATGTTCTTCACGTGGGAGGGGGGGGGGGGTAGCCCCGTATTTACAAGTATATCTCCTGTAAAAACGGTTCAAAAATCTATTTTCAATCGATATTTATTTGATAATTGCCGAATTTTCCTACTTGGCCAAAATTGCCGAGTTTTCCGTTGCCGAGTTTTCCTAAATTCGTAAAACGAATTCAACGAAAACGAACGGAATTAGACGAAAGAAGGTACGCCGTTCCGAATGTTCCCGAAGGCCCCCCCCCCCATGTTAAGAATGACTTCTGAAACTTATCAAATTGTAAACTAACACTAGAAACGACGACCTTTTTACGCAATTAGAACAAAAGAAATAGCATTTTTTTTTCGAAGCAGACGACATATAACAAAAGAACATTTTTATCGTATTTGAGTTTTTTTAACTGTCTCTTTTTATGGTTAGGGAATTTTTTGTGTGGGGGGTCCGATTTTTACGATTAGGGAATATGGATTAGTGCTGGTATTAGGTTTAGGGGGTCAGAGTTTTTTGTTTTTTTATTGTTTTTTGAAATACAAGGAACTTTCTTTTTTTCTTCTGTAAAATTGAAATTGGGAGAAGGCATATTCGAGAAGGCCTTTTCCTTGCAGAACAAAATGCAACTTTCTGATTTTGACATCCTATGTAGTTTTGCCAGATTCATTTTTGAAGCACGAGAAAAAAAAAAAAATAGTACAGGCATGAGTTGCAAACGTTTCCAATCTGACCTCTTCGTGCTACCGTCGTACGGTTACTAATCAAACTTGCCACGAAAAAAAAAAAAAAAGAAACAGTTTTAACGGGGGGGGGGGGGGGGTCGGGATCGGGATAATTCGGAACGGCATACCTTCTTTCGTCTAGTTCCGTTCGTTTTCGTAGCATTCGTTGTACATACGTCATGCTTATTACGTAACGCCTGTAAATTTTTGGTCGTATTTCCCGAAACTGTACCAATTTCAAAAACATTTTGGAAATCGCAGTGGTTTACAAAAATTTTAGATACTCAAGAAAATAAAACTTTGAATCTTTCAAGTTTTTAGAGTAAAACAGTTGCACTAGTTGAAAATATATATATATATTTTTTAAAGTGAAAAAAAAAAGATATTGTTCGAAAGGAAGGGGGGGGTGAAATACAGATGAATAAATTTTTTATCCGCGTTAAAAAAAAAAAAATACGGAACTTTTTAGATGAGGATTGATAATTTGAGTGAAATTGTGCGTTAACGGACCCGTAAATTACAAGTCGACTGAAAAAGGTGCGCGCGATAAACTCACATCGCGCACATCTTTTCAATCATTTTTTGTGTTGCCACCCAAACTTACAGTTAGCGGTAGGATTGTTTTTATGACTGTTTAATGATCAGTTTATGAATGTTAAAAATTGATATATTTTATATTAGAGTTTGTCCAGGAACAATAATTATACCCTAGACTGTTCGGGACCATTAAAGCTTCATTTCGCCTGAAAGCGTATTATTTGGAGTACTATTCTCATCTGGGTTGTTATATTCACGTTTCGGCCGATGTAACCGCCGACCTTCAGTCGCATCTTGAACTCAGGAATTTGTACAGAATCTCGAGTCTTTATTTCATCCTCAGGTGGAAAAGATGCATTTGTGGAAAGTCGGAGGTTACATCTGTAGAAATGTGAATATAACAACCCTGATGAGAACAGTTACGAATACAAATTTAATTCAACTTTAAAAGGAAACATTTTTAAAGTTTACCCGAAGAAAATTTAAACTAAAAACAAGAACGTTTTGTTTTTTGTAATAAAGAAAAAAATCATTTCAGTCGATTATAGTTTCTATTTTGATTTGATTTTTTAAACAATGAAATCGAAAGATCCGGTTTACGGAGATTTGTTTCGGCGTACTTTTTGTGAAAGGTTTATTTCTTTGTCTTAAAAGGCAAAGAAAGCACAGCATATTTTATCAGTTCGATAATAAATAGTAAATACAAATTATTATAAGTAAAAGGAATCGGTAATCCTGACGCAGGTGAAAAGGTAATAAATGGAATATCGTTACCAAAAAAGATCGTTTTTTTTTCCTTTTTTGTTACTGTGTTGGTAATACCCTTAAATAAACGGTTTAGTTAGTCTACGGGGTTGAGTCTTATTTTTCTGTGGTTTTCTTTGTTTATCCCTAGCCTCGTTAACTAAATTAGCCGTGTATTTAAGACTATTGATAACAAAGAGAAAACAAAGAAATATTTCAGTTAAAAATAAAATAAAAAAGTAAATAAAGAATGGAAGGGGGACAAGAAAACAGACAAATTTCTTGATACTTTTTAGCACTGGATATTGAAAGGGATTTTTTTTTTGGTGTTGTTTTCTTAGAGAAAAAAAAATATATATATATATATATATATATATATATATATTTATGCGCGTGTGTTTACACGAACAAAGGAAGAAAAACTATGAAAAATACAAAAGAAAGGTTCATCAGGTTTTGTTCGTTTTGTTAGGGAAAAATAGATGAAGACGAATAATAACAATAAAAAAAAATATTTAAATAAAACCGTAACAATAATAAACGTCTTTTCTCATTATTGCACTTAATGGGAATAACTTAAAATTAAATATTTCAATAACCTCTAATTGATTTCTTAAGATACTAGAAAAAGTAAATAAGGAATAGTCGTACTTACTTATGTAAAAATATAAATAAATAATATTTACAGCAGCTGCTGCTAACAACGAAAAAACCGGCTTCTCTCTGTTTGCCGCCGAGACTGTTTATGCTGACCACGTGATTTACCTGACCGAACCTGGTCTGGCTGGTAAGAGATAAAGAAGCAATAGTTATAAGTTTTTCAAGCAATCATGTTTTTAATGTTATCATTCAATAACAAACATTACAACGAAATATAATTGCCAAAACAACCAATTTAAAAAAATAATAATGAAATTTTCACATTGATTTACGGCAGTTTTCAAGATGCAACAGAAACGTCTTCGGCAATTTTCGGGATTCAACGAAAACTTGCGAAGTATTTTGAAGGAAAGCGTGTTTTTTTGTTCGATACTTATATATTATTTTAACTCATAAAAATTATATAAATAGCAAAATTTGCCTTTTATTAATATCAGATAAGAAGCTATGTTAACGGAACAAAAAAAGAAATCGACTTGTTCATATTGTTTCGTCAGGTTTATGTGAACGAGATTTTAACTATTATTATAACGACATTTCCTTTCTCTTTCTTTCGAAAGAAAAACAAAGGTCAGGTTTAAAATCAGGCAGATACGAAGAACACGGAGGAACGCTGGCTACCGGTGGAAAAGGGTTGAATAAAGTGTCTACGAATGCCTGAAAGTGATACAATTTTTTTTATTATTCATATTAATTTCAGACTTTTCTTTTTTTCATATTAATTTCAGACTTTTCTTTCATCATATTCTAATAATTAACATAATATTTGAAAAATAATTTATTTGATTGTTTTCAAAACTTAAAAAAAAATGTCATTGAAGAAAATAAACAAAATAGAATAATCTTTTTTTTTCAAGCAACGGAATGTTTTGTTTTTTTATTTAATTAAATTTTTTTTTAATATTTAGTGAAAATAATGTTTTTGGGGAGTGTTAGGGTTAGGGCATTTTCATTTCTAATAAAAAAATTTGATTCCGGAAATTACTCCATTTCCAAGAAAAAAGGTTTTCACTATTATTTTTAAAAAATGTTTTGAGAACAATCAAATAAAAACAAATAAATTATTTTTCAAATAGTCTGAATTATGTTAATTATTATGATGAAAGAAAAGTCTGAAATTAATATGAATAATAAAAAATTGTTGTATCACTTTCAGGCATCCGTAGACACTTTCTTCAACCTTTTTCCACCGGAAGCCAGCATTCCTCCGTGTTCTTCGCATCTGCCTAAAATCGAAACGTTAGCCGGAACTGATGGGCCTTGCAAGCTACTCAGCGTCTGATTCGGTACTGACCTTCAGCTGGAGAAAAATTGGTCTGAAGTATTGAAAGCAATTCAGGCCGCAGCTGGTCTGTGGATCCGTAGAAATCTTTCTTTAAAGGGGAGAGCAGAAGTGTGCACTTGGATGAGGGGGAGACACACAGGTATCCTGGAGACAAGTGTTCCTTTTATTGTGAATGTAGACACTCTTTAAAGTTCTTCTTACGGGTAAAAGAAAGCCTCTCTGACACCATGCTGTTGTCCCGAAGGGCATTATATCGGGTTATGGTGAGAGGAATCGTTCAAGATGATAAGATTAAGGGGCTCGCTTTGGCGAGGGGGTAGCTACGCGCAGTCTGGTCTTGGGCGCCTGGGTCAAGGTACTTCGATAATGATGAGGCATCTCTGGCCTGGCTGGTGATAAGAAATGCACTCTGGGTCGGCAAGAAGCTTCATTCAGCTGGTTTGGTGAATTCACCGACTTGTGTTAGATGCGGTGACAGAGACGAAACAATGAGTCACGCCTTCTTTTATTGCCGCATCGTTGTGCCGCTTGTTAGGCTTGTTGCAGTGCTCATGGTTCGCATACTTAACGTATCGTCTTTTGACCTGGAATCAATGTATGTAGCAACTGGGCTCCGACAAAAGATAGACAGAAACGTTTTGTGTCCCTAAGCTTACTGCCGTTGTGAGAGACGTGATATGGAAAACTCGTATGAAGGCAGTCTACGGAGGTGAGACCTACACTTCTCTCGACCTTATTGCAATTTTCAAATATTACCTTAAAGCCCGCATTAAGGCCGAGAGAATGAGACTCTCTTCGGCAGATTTTGGTAAAAGGTGGGTGAGAGGCGCACGACTGTGTAGAGTGACTGGAGCTTAGATTGGTACTTAGACGTACGTTAGGTACAGAATATTGGGTTACAAAAAAGACAAGTTTGCTGTCAATTTTAGTTCATAACTTAACTAGTGCGTGAATGATTTCATTATGGCCCTTTTATTTTTGCCCTTCGCCCCCCCCTTTCCCCCTCATTTTAGTTGGTAAATCCCCAAATTGCGTGCCCAACTAGGTGACAGAGTGCTTGATTTGCCGGTGATGCAGGTTACCCTTCAATACTTTCGAAGGTGGTGTTGGTAAATAAAGCGTTGGGGCCTGCATCACCCCCTTTTTTCGATTTTGACTGGCAAATCTATGGCCCAGTGTGGAAGTTATTAATGGCGGGAGATTCAAAGGAAGAACAAAGAACAAATGGATATTTGGATATTAACCACAGTCGCGAAGGATGCCGGACAAATGGTTTTGCGATAATGAATCTCCCAACCATAGGTAGTGTGATAGATGCCTTTGTAACGGCACGTAATCTCACTACTGTTAGTATTCCACCATCGGACCACGTGTAGATTAAATAAAACAGTTTAAGACAAACAAAGAGAAATATTATTTAAACTTACCTTAAAGAAAGCGAAGGAATGAGTAAGCTATACAACATATACGAATAGGCCTTTTATAATGGTTAATAAAAAGGAAAGGAATAACATTTATATTAACAAAACAATTTATTTATTTAATATTTAAAAGAGATATATATGTGCGCGCGCGATGAATGTCTTTTTGTGTGTATAATGCAATATGTGTTGAAGAAACACGAGTTTGTTCGGATTGAAAGATTAATTCTTGAATTGAAAAGGGTTACCTTTCTCTTCCTCCCTCCTCCACACAGCTCGTTCGAGTTGGTGGGGGGGGGGGGGATCGCCGAGAGTTCTTTGTGTGTTCGTTCGTCTCGGAACGCTGAGGGGAAAAAGAGAGAGAGAAAAGGAACGGTGTTCTTTTATTGACTTCAGATCTCGCGTGGTCAAGCTGCCGAAATCCTTCGGCCACGTTGTTTTGCGAGATCTTGCGATCAGTCCCTGTTCTCCAACTAAGAGACGAAGAAAGACTAAGTAAAGAAAGAAAGAAAGAAAGAAAGAAAGAGAGAGTAACTAACTGTGGTGTTCACCACAAATCTGCGCATCTGCCACAATTTAGAAATGGGGTGTCTTTTCACTAACTTGCTTTTTTCATTGTAAATATTGTTCATATGTACATAACATTTTTATTACCCCCCACCCCCCACCCGTTGCATATTTCACATATATGGGTCTTAAGTAGGATTTTCATGGCGTGGATTCTTTTGGTGATTGGAGAAGGATGTATAGTATAAATGCAGTATTTTGGTGAATCATGGTCCTGAATGAAGCTAGCTAAGTTAGATTAGTTAAATTTGTTAGTGAAGACCGAATCTCTCCCTCCCCCTTTTCGGCCTTGTGCCACATTTTATAAATGTATAAACATTTGTAAATAAATATTGACTGTATTCGACGGTATTCGAGTGTAATAGGTTAATTTTATTGGATTACCGGTGGTGCTATTGTTTTGTACAAGATATACATTGTAATAAACCATCCTCTTTTAAAGACCTTACACTCTGGTTATTTTTGTTATTATAACTTCTAACCAAGTTATATCAGTTGGCGACGAAAATTTCGAAAACCAACCCATCAAAGATATGGTAAAGTCAACTATATGAACTGGCAAACAAGGATTCGAAACGAAACCAAATTTTGGAATATATTCAGTCACGCGCGTGCTTTGTTTTATTCAGTAAATACATGCAAGTCACATTATGAACGAAATAATCCAACTGATGTTGATTTAAAAATATCAACTGCAAACGTGGTTCGCTAATCAAATTCACACTACAAAGAGGGATTTACCTCTACAAGGTAAAAAAATAAAGCATCCAACAAACAGTTTTTATCGTCGGACGTACATGTGCGCTAACAAACAAGGATTACTGTGGATTTGTTTTTTTTCCCAGTACAACGAAAAGACATCTTTAAAAAAGGGTCGTGTCAAAGAGGAAAACCTTTTAAAAAAGTAAGAATACTTTTATTGTTCGATAAAAAAAAATGTATGATGGACCGTGACTCAAATTCGAACTCGGGCCATTAACATTACGAACTATACAAGACAAAAGTTCAATAGAATACTTTAGTAATAGTACATTCACTGCTATTACTTTTTCTAAAAAAAAAAAAAATTTTGTTCGCGTCCAGTTCTCCTGAGTATTTTCAATATGGAAAAATTAGTCGAAATGACTAAAATGATGTGTACGAGCCTGCAACAACAATGATAACAGCATCAAGAGTTGCAGCAACAAATACTACAACAGCAGAAAAGTTTTGAAAAATTCTGAAGAAGACCACCGGTGAAAGAAAACAGTTTTTTTCTGCCGAAGGAATTGCAAATTCTTTATCTGAATTTGTATACAAGCCTGATTCTGCCGTTACATTTCCAGCATATTTCAGACGATTTGAAACGATATTTACTAAAAGGTGTTTAGATTGGTCGGATGAAGAACAGGTAACCCTGTTATTACAGAAACTGGGAACAGAGGAGAATACCAAATATACGAACATGATATTGCCCAGAAAACCTGAGGAAGTTTCATTCGATAAAACTATTAATATACTGTCGAAGATATTCGACGAAAGAAATAGTCTATTCAACACTCGATACAAATGTCTAAACATTGTGAAAACAGATACCGAGGATTTTTTGGCATACACAGTAACAGTAAACTTTTTGGTTGAGCAATTCATGATAGATGAAACCCCCAAAGATGTATTCAAATGCCTAATCTTTGTTCAAGGGCTAACAGCCCCTAAGTACAAAGAAATAAGGTCTAGAATCTTAACAATGGTGGAGCAATACACAAAAATTACGTTTAAAAAAGTGACAGAAGATTGTCAGCATCTCAATTATGTTAAAAGGGATAATACCAAAATTGAGGAAAAGAGTGTTGCCGAAGTACAACGCATAACAATTTTAAAAACTCCTAAATTAAAAAAAGACAGGAAAATGTGAGACGTGCAGAAATAATAAGCATACTAAAGACGTATGTTTGTATAAGAACAAATTCTGTGAATCTTGCGGAATTAAGGGTCATAAATGGTCTGTTTGCCGCAAGAATAAGAAAAAGAATTTTGAAAAAGTAAACGTTGTGTTGTCAAAAAAGAAATCCAGAACAGTGAAAATCGAAAATACGTTGATGTACGTATAAATGGTTGAACAATCACTTTTTTACTGGATTCTGGCTCAGATATAAGTATTATTGACGAACAAACATGGATAAAAATTGGAAAACACAAATCATCTGAAACCAAGAAAATTGCCAAATAAAAATAATTAAAGGAAAATTAAAGTGCGATATTTCTTTCTGTGACAAAACTGCAAAAACAAAAGTATATGTGACTCAAGGGATTAATTCATGTCTCTTCGGAATAGACTGAATAGTACTGTTCAATTTATTTTAACTCCAAATTAACTTTTTTTGCAACAAAATAAACAGTGCAGAAAATAAAAAAATATATTAAAAATGAAAAATTCATGAATGAATTGAAAGAAGAATATCCCAGAGTTTTCTCTAAGGGTTTGGGTTTATGTACAAAGACAGAAGTCAAGTTTGAACTTAAGGAAAATGTCACTCCAATTTTTAAACCAAAGAGAAACGTCCCTTTTTCCTCCTTAGACGAAATTAACAAGGAATTGGAAAGATTAGAAAAAATGGAAGTTATATCTAAGGTAGACCATGCAAACTGGGCGTTGCCCACCGTCTACGTCAAAAAGAAAAGCAAAAAATAAGAGTGTGCGCCGATTTTTCAATGAGGTTAAACGATTGCCTGAAGGATCATAATCATCCACTTCCTTTGCCAGAAGACATTTTCTCGAAGTTAACTAGAGGACAGACTTTTTCAAAAATCGATCTATCGGACGTATACTTAAAGTCGACGAGGAATGCTGAAAATATTTGTGCATAAATACACATTAGGGAATTTTCAAACTAAATAGCCTTCCTTTCGGCTTAAAGGTCGCCCCAGCTTTGTTCCAGCAGATTATGAACACTATGTTGGTGGGTCTTGAGTTTGCTATCACCTATTTAGACGATATTCTAGTCAAAAGTAAGAACGTTCACGAACACAAAAAATACATCAGAGCTATGTTCAAACGACTAGAAGAATTTGGTTTCAAATTAAGTCCCGAGAAGTGTCAATTCTTCATGGAAAGAATTAAATACCTCTGACAAGTGAAACAGTGAAGGCAGGAAACCGGACCCACAAAGGACCAATGCAATTAAAAATATGCCTGCACCTGACACAGTTGCAAAACTACAATCGTTTCTCGGGTTGGCCCAATATTATCCGATCTACATTTCAAATATGCGCGATTAAACAACCCCCCTTAACGAATTATTAAGGAAAGACAAAAAATGGATATGATCAAAAGATTGCGAGACGGCTTTCCAGAAAATAAAAAAAAAGTCTACTCTCAGGTCTAACCTTAGTTCATTATGATCCTGTGAAAGAAATTATCCTTGCGACTTATGCTAGTGAATACGGAGTGGGTGCTGCACTGCTACACAAATATGAAGATGATACTACTAAACTGATCGTGCATGTTTCGAGGACTCTTCTATCGGCTGAGAAAAATTATAGCCAGATCGAGAAAGAGGCATTATTGATTGTATTCGGAGTTAAAAAAATACCATCGCTTTTTACATGGTAGATCATTTATACTTCAAACAGACCATAAACTGTTAGTAACTATATTTGGATCAAAAAAGGCATTCCTACCCACACTGCTAACCGTTTACAACGATGGAGTGTAACCCTACTGAACTATCATTTTAGGATGGAATACATCGCATAAAAAAAAACATGGGCATGCAGATAGACTGTCAAGATTAATCCCCAAAAATGAAGAAATTTTAGAAGAGACGGTTATAGCAGCACTAAAAAAGGAAGAAAAAATCTCAGGTCTGTTGTTAAACACTATCAGAGAATTACCTGTAACATTGGAACAAATAAAAAAGGAAGCCGAAAAAGATGATTTTAAATTTAAAAAAAGGACCAGACGAAATTGAACGAAAGGCAGAAAAAGGGAACCCAGATTTCACCTTTCTCAATATGCGACAACACTTTAATGTACGCAGATAGAATTGTAATGCCTCAATCTCTACGTAAAGTTATACTGAAAGAATTTCATACCGGTCATCCTGGCATGTCCTGGATGAAATCACTCATCCGATGCTATGTATACTGACCAGGAATGGACAAGGAAATAGAAAGTTTTGTAAAACTATACCGAGGTTGTCAATTGGCTGCAAGGGCTCCTCCAGTCAAAATAAATCCTTGGCCAAAAACGAATTTGCCGTGGACACGTCTAGATATAGATTATGCTGGACCGATTAATGAATTTTATTACCTGATCTTGGTTGACTCTTTCTCGAAATGGCCTGAGGTATTCAAGTGCAAGCATCCTACATCTAGGAACACCATCAGTGCATTAGATGAAATTTCCAGTCGTGAAAGTGGCGTGGTGTAGTATTACAAGTGCAAGATTAGCGTGCCAGGTTCAAGTTCGGTCGGGACTACTTTATCACTTTCAATAATAAATTTGGGAAAGGTATGAATCTATAAATAGTAGGGTAGACTTGGTTGTGTAACTACTCTAAGAAAAACATCTCCTAAATGGCACCAGTCTTTCTCCGCTTATCCTGATATTGTTTCCAGTCGTCATGGACTTCTTGCCACTGGACGAAAACAAGGTGGTTCATGAGTGGTGCGTTTGGGACTGTGCAACTCTTGCTTTGCTTTGCTTCACTATGAATACCCTTAGAAAGATTATAAATTGTCTCTAGAGACTGTAAGAAGGTTATATATATATATATATATATATATATATATATATATATATATATATATTATAAAACATAACCCGTTGATACTCCCCAGGAGATAAAGTATTTGTTTTAAGTTGTTTGAATCAGGAAAAAGTGAGTTTGCAAAGCTCGTTAAATATAAAAAAGACAAAGACAAAATCCAAAAGTACACTCTTTCTACTCACTATCTCTCTCTGTCTCTATCTCTAACTACAGATTAATAGTATTACTGCTAGCTGTGATATTCCCCTGTATTTATAACAGACTATTCTAAACTTTCCATTTTTTCATTATTTCCTTCGACCTTTAATAAAAACAGAGAGAGAGAGAGAGAGAGAGAGAGAGAGAGAGGAGGGGGAGAGACGGAAGCGAAAGTAATAGACGACGTATAGAATAAGAGCAGGTGTGCTCAGCATAACTCGGTGAGTTATTTGCAAATCACAGCTGATTAGAACAATTCAAATAGAAGGTTTTTTCAAACATAACACAATCCTGAACCTGTGGAATATTTTAACATGTATTTTGTGTGATTAAAATATATATGAAAAATTCCTTGGACGAACAATTGTTGATTCACCCAGCTTTAGTATAACATTAGATTAAGATCATTGTCACTAACTACCTAATACCTAGCAACATGCATCACTAACTGATATTTTAACTGCATGGAATTTCCATGACTGCTGCTTATTCAATTGATTATTATAATCGAATTCATATTTTTTTTAAAGATATAAGAACGAACATTCTTAAGATATGTCTATTCAATCTGCAACTTTAGGTAAATTCACATGGTATTTAAGTAAATGTTTGAAGTAGTATGTTATTTAGGTCTGAAATACTATTTCAAACATATGTGTGACAGTCCCTATTAATTTCTGCTCAAGGGAAAACCAGACATATTTTTATATTGGGGGTCAAGCGCTTGACGCAGGCTCACTATATGTTTTGGGGTTTAAATCGACCAGGGCTCAATCTTATTGGCCGAAATTCTTATTTAGCCAAAATGTGTTAAAAATTTCTTTGGTTTTGAAAAGTGAGGAGGAGAGCACATCTCGACGAACACTAGGAAAGAAAAGGGGTGGCTCCCAAAGCCATTTTCTTCCTGGTGCTCGCCTGGAACGCTTGTAGATCCCACTACAAAGATAACAAACAACATCATCTGACGTCTGTGACTTTTGAACTTTTTCTCCTACCACCTATATCTGTATGCATAAATACTTCATTTTTCCTGAAACATGCCTTTTATCTTGACAGAGCCTAAATAAATTACTTAGGCGAAATACCGATCTCTCCACACATGTCATCGTGTTTATTTTATTTTGTTCCATATAGATATTTTTGTTTAATCCTTTTGTTCCATTTTAATTCCGCTTGTAGATTTTGTCAGATTTTATAGATTTTGTCGGATTTTCATCCTCTTAATCTATCTCACACACACAGACACACACAGACACACACAGATACAGGCACATATATTACTAAAACTCTGATGATACTGTTTCTTATCTTCTCACCGTGCACCGGGTTTTGAATCTCAGTGTGAAAAAACCTTTGTCACATCTATGTGCACCTTGTTTTTGAAACTCAACAAACAACTACATTGCCCAAACCCACTCTATCTAAACAATAATAATAATAAAAATGCAAAATAGCAAAAAAACGATCAAACCAGGCGCCCCCCACAAAAAACAAATCGTCTTCTCCCTTAAGGCTCTGCTTCACAAATATCCGTTGACTTAGAAAAAACCTTGAAGATGTAGAATCCTTCCTCCAAGTAAAATCCCCAGATATCTTAGCACTATGCGAAACTAACCTAAACTCTTCAATCGCCAATTATCTTGATATACCCGAACACCACCTACTCTGCCATAAAGATTCAGATAAACACATGCATGGGCTCAGAGTCTATATTTGTAACACCTTTCCCTTAACTAGACAACATAGCCTAGACTCCAAAGATCAGGCCTACATGTGCTTTTGACTAACCATACAACATATGTTAGTTACCTATATTTACTCTATCGTTCCCCCTCGATCCAGGCCTGTACCCTAATTGACTATGTTTCTGATAGTATTAACACAGCACTTTCCTCGGATCCAAACGATCAAATCTATGTGTTTGGGGACTTTAATGTTCACCACAGCGATTGGCTTGGCTTCTCAAGCTCCACAGACCCAACTGATAATAACATACATAGTTTCTTGATTGCCTACCTCCCAGGTCGTGAGGACGAACAAGCTTTGCTTCTTGACCTGTTCCTGACAACACTGCCCGAGGTTTGAGTGACAGATGTCCATAGCCTAGAATGCCAATCACCTAGTAATAATGGTTTATATCACTATAAACTCCTGACCTCATATTTGAGGTCAGGAGAAGCGCCATTACTTAAAACAACCAGATACTACCAACGTGCTGATTGGGATCTCATCAGAGATGTACCTTGGTGTAAAACTTTTTCTCTCTCTGTTGAAAAGTGTGCAGAAGAAGCTACTGAATGTGTCAAATTATAGTAGCAACTGTCCTGATGCAGAAATTCGAAACCAATACCCACTCTCCTCAATGGTTCATTTCGACCTGTGCAGTTGCCATTGCGCATAGGCAGCAAGCATTCTGCCATTTCAGCCGCCATAAGTCATCTGAAAATAAGCAAACATTTATAACATCAAGAAACCACTGCAAAAGTATAATCGCCGTAGCTAAGAAAAGGTATACTGAGATGACTAGAAGTCTCATCAGTTCACAGAAACTAGGAACTCACGACTTCTGGAAAATCTATAATAGCATAATGAACAATGGACAATCGATAATTCCCCCCTCTGTCCAACCACCACGAAATTGCTTCCACTGCTGTCTCCAAACTTCACCTTGGACTCTGAAAACAGCCCCATTCTCAATTTCCCACTGCGGAAAATAAAACACACTAGATGACTGATCATCACCCTTTCTCATATTCTGGCTATCATAAAAAACCTTGACACCTCCAAAGCATGAGGACCAGATCTTATCCCTGCTATAAGTATAAAGAAATTCTCTGCTGAGCTGGTCCCTATCCTCTTCAAACTTTATAATAAATGCCTTGATGAATCTTGCTTCCCTGATCACTGGAAAATTGCCTCTGTATACCAGTCTTCAAGAACTCTGGAGAAAGAACTGACCCATAAAATTATCACCCCATAAGTCTCCTACCATTTTTTGCTAAAATCTTTGAATTCTTAATCAATCTAGTGATAGAAAATACTAAACTTCTATCTGGCAAACAGTATGGATTTAGGCCATCTCGTTCTACTGCCAATATCCTAATAGTCATCTCTGAACGCATATACCACACACTGAAGAAGGCATGTGAAGCTATGGTGGTAGCACTTGATATCTCCAAAGCATTTGACAAAATCTGGCATGAAGGTCTTCTCAGGAAAAATAACTTGTACGGTTTTACTAGATATATTATATTTAACATATAATTTATTTTTATAATCAGATCTTTTTTAGCTAAAAGGAAAATCCAGGTTGTTCTCGATGGCTGTACATCTAAGAAAAAAATCACATAAATGTGTGTGCGCCCGAGGGGTGGATACTCAGACCTATATTATTCCTGATTTTCATAAACGACCTCCTCAATACAATCGTGTCTGAGATTGGTGTATTTGTTCTATTCCCAGTATGAAGACATCGAATGCCCACTCATGCAAGACAATGGCTGAATCCTAAGAAAAGGATCTGTAGTAGAATGGAGCCAAAAATGCTACTAAGATAAAGTTCCTCTCCATAAACAACTACAAGAAACCTTTCCAACCACCGATTGTCATTGTCCATAGCACCCTCCCCGAGAGTTCAACATTCAAACTCCTTGGAATGACATTCTCAGACAACATGAGCTGAAATAAGTACATAGATACGTCTGCTGCAAAGAAAGTAATCTCTCTACCACAAAACTTTTTAAATCTGCCAATATCCTATATCTCTATAAAAATACTATTCGCCCATGCATAGAGTATTGTTGTCAGTTCGGTTGGTGCATCAAACAATAGCCTCTCCCTCTTGGACAGAGTACAAAAAAAGAATTTCTAACTTAATAGGTCCCGCACTGTCTGCCAAGCTCCAGCCTCTGTCACATCATCACAGAATTGCATCCATGTGCCTATTTTACAAGTACTTTAACGGAATGTGCTCCGATGAACACACTGCACTTGTAAACCCTCAACGTAAATATTCCCGACCCCCTCGACTAACAGCAAAACCCCACCCCGTTACTGTAGAGGTCCCTAGATGCCAGAAGATTTTCTACTCTGATAGCTTCTTTCCTTGGATTGCTTGCCTTTAGAATTTCCTCCCTACTCTCTGTTTCCCTGACCGTACAAACATGCATAAGTTTAAATGTAATGTGAACAAGCATCCTGCTGCCCAGCTCCCCACCAAGGCTGCCCCTCCCCCTCCTAAGATAAAAGTCTGACTCCTATCACAGTACCCGCTTAGCTTCAGTAGCAATATGCTTTGTCTGGGGTGAAAAATGAATTATATGGAAGAGCCATGATACAAACAGCTGTTTTTGAATGATATTATATATATATATATATATATATATATATATATATATATATATATATATATATAGAGAGAGAGAGATATATATATATATATATATAGATATATTGTTACAAATAAAGGGTAGTTGAATCGAAATTATCAGAGAAATAAAATGTATTTCATAAATATTAAATAAAAACGAGCCAAATAAATCTTATTCTGTGTATTTTCTATTTGTCCTTTGAACCCAAGCAAGTCATAAAGGAAGAAATGTTGTATCCTGTTGAACCGACACCATCTAACCCACCCCTATCCTTGCACTTAAGAGAAGCGAATCTTGCATCTTATTAGTGACACACTAACCCCGTCTGACAGGAGGTCAGACGATACATCCGTTCAACTGTCATCTTTTAAAACATTTGCAAACGTCGTGATCTCACATCAAAGGGTAAAATATCGTCGCCTTTTAACTCTTATTTCCGGTTGTTGGATAATGCCCCTATGAGAATGGACGTATCTGTTGGAAATCGTTGGTTTGACTTGCGCGAGTTAACACGAGTACAGTCGAGTGCAGAATAGGGCTTGTTCTCACAGTCAGAGCTAACAGACGTGACAAGGTTACCGTGTGACGAGACCCCAGATCAAGAGTCAGTCTACACCTGCGAGAGGTTCTGTGACGTCACTCGTTCTCGTGAGAAGCGAGTTTTCGTCAGTCTGATTCGGAAGGGGAACCGAGCAGGACGTGCGATTCACGATGTAAAAATAAGGGAAATATTTCCCTTAAGGAAATACAAGCGAGAGAAATCCTTTCCTCCCCCTCTCTATGAATGGTTAAGAAAACATTGTTAACTAACTACGATAAAGTAGTGATTTGCTCTCTCCCTCTCTCTCGACGTAGTGAATGACCCCCAGTTGAAATAACAACGCTTGTAATAAAATTAATTAAATTTAAAAGAAGAGTTTGTCTTCGGAGTGCGTCATGAGGCTTTTGTTGCAGACACGGACGGCATGGTTCACGGCAGGAAGAAAAGAACAAAGAATTCACCCACTAGACGACACATCACCCTCTACAACAGATGAGGGAGAAAATTAAGGTATGCAACACGGTTAGCAAAACCCTCCCCACCATCTTAAACCCTAACCGAAGGGAAATCAAACGTCGGCCAAACATCTCATGTCATTTCGTAACATACCCGAATGCCTTAACCCAAAATCAGGCAAAGTATCGTCGCTTGGTAACTCAAAAAATCCTTCACACACCACCTCTCCGCCCACGCTTCTTAGCATAGAATAGAAATAAAAAGGGAGTTAATGAATCGACCAGAGAGTTCCTGTCAGCCAAAGAGTTAGCTAACTTCATAACCGGGTGGATTGTCCTGAGATTTTCTTGTATACCGAAAGTTGATTTGACGAAAATAAAGGCTTTTTGAAAAGCCTTCAAAAGATAAAAAATGGCAATGGACATAAAGTGCATTGCCATTTTTTATCTTTTTTAACAAGTCGTTCAACGGGGAACGTAAATCATGCATATTATTTATATATATCTGACCTAGAAATGCTTGCAATTCAGCAACATTTGTCGGGATGGGCATATTTTTAATTGCACTAGACCTTTCTGGGTCGGGTTTTCTGCCTTTTGCATCTATAATATGTCCTAAATATTTTATTTTGAACATAAAAAATTCGCATTTATCCTCGCTGAGCTTAAACCCATATTCAGCAATTTTTTAAAAAACCTTCTTCACATGTTCAATGTGTTGTTCAACGGTCTCGCTTTTGATCAATATATCGTCCAAGTACGCCATAGAATAATCCAAACCCGCTAACATATTATCCATTATTTTTTGGAACAAACTTTGTGCTATTTTCACTCTGAAAGGTAGACGATTAAACGAATACAACCCTCTATGCGTATTGATAGTGAGCAATTTCGTACTCTCTTCCTCGACTTCTACTTGCAGATATGCATCTGAGAGATCTACTTTTGAGAAAATCTTTCCACCATTTAAACGGGCAATAATGTCTTCTGTGCTGGGCAATGGATATTCATGCGTTTTAGGCACATATTCAAGTCTGTTGAGAAATCCGCGCACACACGAATATTTTTATTTTTTATATAAACCGTGGGTGACGCCCACTCTGAATATTGTACTTTTCTAAGTACACCCATTTGTTCTAGGTGAACGAGCTCCTGGTCTATCGATCTACAGCTTTGGTTTAAATATTGGGGTTGCATTTTCCATTACCTCCAATTTTACTTTCGTTTTTGTGCATCTGCCCAAACCTTGTGAAAATATCCCAGGGAAATCTTTTTTCAGAGTCTTCTTAAGTTTTTCAATTTTACTATTTGTGTTTGGAGAGGGGGCCTTTACCGCGTTGAATGAGCTGATCGGTATATTCCACAAGTCAAATAAAGCCAAAAGAAATATTGCACATAAATTCTCCTATGAAATTCAGCTTTCTGCCAGTTACTCCTTTTGTGACCTTTTCGCTGCGAACCAATGTTGGTTTACCAATATTTTTCTATGAGTCTTCACTGATTATAGACAAGTCGCCACCAGTGTCAATCTGAAAACGAATACTTTCGTTGTTCATTTTTATATCAACAAATTTTATTTCATGATGGCCGTCGCCATTTTTCCTGGAAATGACATCATTTACAAAACTCTTAGTGCTCAACTTTTTTCTCTACACAGGTGAATTACGTGCCCTTCCACAAAAATAACAAATTTTGTTTTTAAAGGGACACTGCCTCTCATATGAAATCCTAAACATGAAGACATGTGTCTGGTTTCCGCTTCTGTGTGTTTTCCCATGTTTTTGGTTTCCACCTTTGTGTGCTTTCAAATGTTTGTTTTTTGAACCGTCTCTTCAGACATATCGGACCTGAGCCACGTCTTTTTCTTCAATCTTCGCCGAATCGTGGCGCATGCTTACGATTCTATTACATTCGTCAACCATCGCTTCCAACGTTAAATTAGGGTCCTGCTCGAACTTCGTAAAGATTCTCGCCCTTATCTCGGAATCTTTGCTTGAACCATTATCTGGGTCATATGTGAATTCTCCAATCGAATTCACAACCGTATCTGGAAAAGAATCCAGCTTGTTTTGGTTCTTGTGTTCGCTGGACAATAAATTCCAACATTTTTTCAAACCATTTTGTCATTTCTTTGCTGGTGTTCCACTTGTATTTTTAAAAGTTGGACCATAGTTTGCTGCAATTCCCCCATTTAAAAAAAATATTTTGTTTTATTTTTCTTCAGACAACAGTTGTTTAAAATACGCTGTAGCCTTTTATAAAAGAAGAATATAATACATATAAACAAAAATATCTTTTCTTCTCAAATCCTTTTAAAAAAAGTCACTGTCAAATTGTAACAAAACAATTTGGTTGGCAATTTCCTTTGGAAGAAAAAAATTGTTCTTACATGAGAAGCGTTTCCTTGTGTCTTTGTAATGTTACCATCGAGGGTTTTAAATCCACTGTTCGGAATTTTTTTTTTTACGTGAGTCCTGATTGAAGATCGTCAATTCGTTATGTGTTAACAAACTTGATTTTAAAATCGTAATCTCTCGTCGTCAATTTGTTATAGTGTAAGAATAACAATAAGTAAATAAGAAACCCAAGACAGGAATTAAAAGGAATAGGAATTGTATTAAGAATACTTAATTACAATAAGTAGGTCGCCATTACCGGCTCTAGGCAGACGTGCTATGCGGTTGCTAAGCGGTTCTCCTTGGTAAGGGAAAAGGTGTCGACTTCATAGTAACCTGACGAATCCATCCTGTCATGATAAGTGAATCCAAATCAGTCCACAACAAGCCTAAATATAGATAAATTTCGTTAACATTATGATTAAAATAAGTAAATGGTATTAATAATAATAACAATAATTATATTGTTATTATTATTAATACCATTTACTGATTTTAATCACTTACACTATTTTACTCCATTGCTATCAATAATGATAATAAAAATTAAAAATAATGACACAAATAATAATAATAATAATAATAATAATAATAATAATAATAATAATAATAATAATAATAATAATAATAATAATAATAATAATAATAATAATAAATAAAAAGATATTAGATTATACAGGGATGATGGCCTCCTAGTGGTAAAAAAACTCGAATGGACTAAAATGTGAAAAAATAAAAATTATTATTATTAAAGAGATGAAAATGTTAGGCCTCAGAGTAGAAATAACATCAAACATAAAACTAGTTAAATTCTTAGATGTAGCATTTAACTTGAATAAAGGAACGTATGAACCTCATACTAAAGATAACGCAACCCCAATGTATGTCCGCCCACTCTCAAATCACTCTAAAACTATTATTAAACATATCCCCAAATTAATTGAAAAGAGAATTAATAACAATTCCTATAATGAGGAAATTTTTAAGGCCTTTTCTAATAAAGCATTAAAAGATAGAAAATGTAAAAACACCCAAATTAAGTATATTAAACCAACAGCGCTTAAAAATAAACTTTAAAAAATAAGAACTAGGAAGATTATCTGGTTTACACTAAACACATGGTTACCATTAAACACATGGTTACCATTAAACACATGGTTAAAACCAAACTATGTAACAGATTCCTAAATTTAATTAACTTGCATTTCCCTCCCAATAATATCCCCCATCTTTAAGAAAAACACCCTTGAATTAAGTTATAATTGTTGTGAAAATTTAGAGAAAAAAAAAAATAATAATAAAATATTAAACGACAGCACTGGTACTGAATCCAATAATAAGACAACACAAATTAAATGAGAATGTCCCCTGCAGCAAAAATGCCTTTCCACTCAAATAGTCTACCGGGCTACGATTACAACTAAAGAAAAATCCAACCCAGAAAAATATTATATAGGAATTGCTGAGAATACCTTCAAAGAAAGATACATTAACCGTAAATGCTCTTTCAAAAATCTGGACTATTTAAAAAAAACTTCCTTCTCTATATACTATGTGGAATTAACCAATAATAATAAATCACCAATAGTTAAATTAGAAAAACCAGCACTTGCAGTTCTCTGAATTCACCCTGTTACCTATGCCTAAATGTAAAGCTTGAGATAATTAGATTTAGTGATGAAAGTAAACTTCTAAACAAAATACATGAAACCTCAATTAACTGTAGGCATAATAGGTCATACCTTCTCAGTAACCTGCATAAAACCTCTTGAACCCATAGTACCATTAGAAAATAAAAATTAAAAATCATAAACCTTAACTCAACCCATCATTCTATAGTCTCTAACCTATTTCCTAGAATTAATAACCCCCTCCATACAACCCTGTCCCACTACATATTATATACCAGTGCCCCCGATATATATATATATATATATATATATATATATATATATATATATATATATATAACCTTTACATTTTTATCCACCTACTTGTTCGTTTATGTATTCAATTATTAACATGCACTAGGATATTGAAAACTAGGTAAATTGTTGTCTTTTTAATCTACCCATACGGTCCTCCACACACATCACATACTAATATTCATGATTAATACCCATCCACATATCTACCCATTTACTTACCTATTCATTCACTCTTTTATTCACTTATTTTATCTTATTTTATTTTATCTATTAATTAATTAATTTATTCATTTATTCCTTTATTTATTCATTCATTCATTTATTCATTAATCTTTTTACTTATCTTTTTATTCATCTTTTTATTTATCTTTTATCTTTTTACTTATCTATTCGATCATTAATTTTATTAATGAACATATTCTATTATACTTAAGAAACTAATTTACTGCTCTATAACCCAATCATATGATATATAATATGTATATTTTAAATTCTTAAATTTCTATTAGGCTTACTGAATTATCAGTGTTTGTTTTTCGTTTTATTCTTGTAACTTTTAGTATTATTTAATTTAATTTAATTTTATTATTATTACTATTATTATTATTTTAATTATATTATCATTACTACTATCATTATTATTATTATTAAAATAGATTATACTATTATTATTATCATTATGATTATTATTTCTCATTAATATTGTTATCATTATTATTATTGTTATTAATATTATTGGTCCCCCGATTTATAAAATCGGGAGACCTATGTTTTGAGGCATTTCCGTCCGTCCGTCCGTCCGTCCGGATTTTTCTCCGCAACCATCCATTGAATTTCTCTGAAATTTTGCATGAAGTTGTAACTTTTGTCAGGTTAGAAAGTGACATTCTCCGATTTTTGAAAAAAAGTCTGGTTAGCCCACCCAGGGAGTAAAAAGGCCCCAAAATTGCAAAAAATGACATTTTTTGCCTCATAACTTTTCATCCATCCATTCAATTTCTCTGAAACTTGGCCAAAATATGGAGACAATTGTTTCTAATAGAAAATAAGTATCGCTGACCTTGGAAAAAATCTGGTTCGCGCCACCAGGGTGTCAAAAGCCCCCAAAATGGCAAAAAATTACCCTTTTCTCCCATAACGTTTGATCCATCCATTCAATTTTTCTGAAACTTGGCCAAAATGTAGAGGCAATTGTTCTGGATATAAGATGAGCATCCTTGACTCCAGAAAAATTCTGGTTCACGCCCCCAGGGGGTACAATGGGGGTCAAAAATGCCCCAAATTGCCCAAATTTATTGCCACATCGAGTCACATACAGAGGGGGAGCACGCATGCGCGGCTTGTTACTATTATTATCATCATCATTATTATACCATATCAGTAGTGCTATTATCATTATCATTATTATTATTATTACTGTTCTTTTTATCATCATCATCATCATCATCATTAACATTTTTGTTATTATCATTGTTATTATTATTATTATTATTATTATTATTATTATTATTATTATTATCATTATTATTTTGACTTCAACTTTTATTTTAATTTTAATATTATTACTTTTATTGTCATCACTACCATTGATATTATTACTGACATTACGATTATTTATAATGATGATTATTATTATCGTCTATTATGATTATTGCTGCTGTTATTATAATCATTAATTATTATTGGTAGTGTTACTGTTGTTTTCATTATTGGTGTGGTTATCACTATTTCCTAGATACACACTATTGATATCTCTGTGATTGTTGGTATTATTTATCGGTTTTATTATACAAAAAGATTATAGTTATGATCATTTTTATTACCAAGACCCTTGCATTTATTTTTATTTCCATTATTATCATTATATTCATTTATTTTTATTTTTTATTTTTATTTTCATTATTATTATTATATTATTTTATTTTTATTATTATTATTATATTATTTTATTTTTATTATTACAGTCATTACTATTGTTATTCTAGGGAAATTATTTATTTTGTAAACCTTAACATGTAAGAGCACATGTGCATGTGTATGTATATATATATATATATATATATAGGTGTGTGTGTGTGTGTGTGTGCGTGTGTATGTATGTATGTATGTATGTATGTATGTATGTATGTATGTATTGTTATTTCCTTATGAACCAATCAATAATATTTATTTACAAAGAATAGATAAGGTAAAGAGATTATTATTATTATTATTTTTATTATTACTCACTATGGGTTATCACACAAGTCATCGTCAGTGATTGCTCACCGACAACAACAGGTGGTGTTCCCTGGAGTCTGAGTGACAACAGGCCTCCCCAAATTTCCAGTACTCTCCACCTCTTTTCGATAACCACTGCAGACAACCTTGAGGTATCGAAACAGCCACTTACCATCGATTGCTCGCTAGTAAAGACCATTGGTCTTCTCTGGGATTTAGGTAGCAATAAGCCTCCCCAAGGTCCTAGTATTCTCTGCACGCTTCCAGTGGAGGTCTGGTTAGTGCTGTCCCTCCTCGGTTTTCTCATCCTCCTTGACCCTCTACAAATCTTTTGTATGTTGTCAGCCTAGGCCGGCACCATTTTTGTGGGGAGGGGGGGGGGCTCATGTTGTTTCTTGCAATTTCTGTTCATTGGTTTATTTTTGTGTGGTGTCAACTGAGGCCGGTGTAATTTATTGAGGGGGGGAAGCTTATGATGTGATGTTTCTTGCAGCTTCTGTTCCTTGGTTCGTGATGTGGTGTTCTTTATGTGGTTTTGTTTTCTTCCTGTTGTAAATTCCATGTGACTGGTTATCCTTCGTAGCTTATACGGGTTGGTTTCTGCATTCGAGGATTTTCCTTGAGATTGCAGCTGTTTTGATCATTGCTGTTCTTTGTATGGTCTTAGTGATCCCTTTGATTTCAATTTCTCCCAGTCTTTTTCTCCAGGTTTTTTATGACTGTTCTTAGTGCTCCTACGATTATACTGACTTTCTTCATGCTCCATATTCCTTTCAGTTCTCTGGCTAGTTCCATGTATTTGTTTCGGTTTTTCGTCTCTTTGATCTTCACTCTGTGGACTGCTGGAACAGCGAAGTCTACGATTTCGCAAGCTTTTTCTTTCTTGTCCATTATTATAAAATCCAGTCTCCTTGCTTGCATGAGTTTGTCTGTTTGTATATCCATATCCCAGAGGATTTTGTGTTTTTCGTTTTCCAGTACTGTTTTTAGTTTACGTTTGTACCATTTGTCTGCATATACGAAATTCAATCGTTTTCATAGTTCCCAGTGTACTGCTTTCCCTTCGCAGTCATGTCTGTTCTTGTATTCTTTTTGAGTTAGTTTGCTGCATTCACTTATTATATGATTTAGTGTTTCGTCTCTTTGCTAACACTATCTGAATTTACTGTTTTCCTGGGTTTTATCTATTTCAGCTTTAATGTAGTTTGTCCTAATCACATTGTTCTGTGCAGTCGTCGGTAAAGATTCTGTTTCTCTGTTCAAGTGTCTTTTTCTTAGCTCTGCCCAGCAATTTCTGTTGGTTTCTTCTCTTGTCAGTTTTCTGAAGCCTCCATTTAGTTGTTTTTCTTCACGCTTTTCTTTTCTGGTCTTTTTGTTTCTGGTCTCTGTGGTTTGTTGGGATGGTGTCTCTTGCTACAGTGATGAGCCTTTCCGTGTTCTGGGTTATGTATTTCTCCAGCTAGGTGTCTGAGTTGTTCTTTAGTCCAACCTATGAATGGTCCAGAGTATCTTATTAGTGATACTGCCCATGTGTTTATTCCTTTTACTAGATTTCTGCTATATAATTTCGTTTCTAAGAGTTTCCTTGTTTTTCTCAGGTATTCTTTTCTAATCTTCTCTTTCATTTCTGTAGATTTGATGGTGTCTGCTTTAAGAACTCTCAAATATTTATAACTATCCTGTTCCCCTAGTGCCCTCATCTCCTCTTGGTTGGGCAGTTCCATGCCATCTGTCGTCTCAAGTGTTCCTCTTTTCATCTCTAGTAGTGCACACTTTTCTATTCTGAATTCCATTTGAATGTCCTGACTGAAGATTCTGGTCGTATTCATCAGCTTTTTCAGTTCCTTTTTGCTTTTTGCAAATAGTTTCAGGTCGTCCATGTACATCAGGTGGTTTATTTTATGTTCTGTGTCTGTAAACTTGTATCAGATATCACATTTTATGAGTATGTAGTTGAGTGGCATCGTGACTATCATAAACAGTAGTGGTGATAGAGAGTCTCCTTGGAAAATGCCTCTCTGTATGTTTATCTCAGTCAGGTGTTGAACTCCAGCTGTCAGTTCTAGTCTCCATGTTTCCATTGCTTTCTTAATAAGATTAATAATCCTGTATGGTATCTTGTATATTTTTAAGCATTCAATTTTCCATTCTTGCAGGATTCTGTCGTAAGCTTTCTTGTAGTCAATCCATGACATGGATATGTTCTTTTTCTGCTTTTTACCTCCTTTAGGATCTTTTAATCTATTTATAGCAGATCATGCGTCCCTCTTTTCCCTTACCGGCATCAGTTTTGTCTATCGGGGAGCAGTCCACAATTGTTATGGGATTGGTAGATTTGTTCTCTCAGTTGTACCGTCAGGATTTTCTACATTGTTGATAAACAAGTTATTGGTCTGTAGTTGCTTAGGATCGTTCCCTTTTTTGCATCTTTTTATATTACCGGTGTCCTTCCTTCGGTCATCCACTCTAGTATGTCTGTTTTGTGGATACATCCTCTCAGTTTCTACGCTAGCCTTACATGTAGGGTCGTGAAGTTTTAAAATCAGTATGCATGTATTCTATCATGGCCTGGTGCTTTCCAGTTTGCCATTTTCCTTAGGGTTGTCTTAATCGTTTCTTCATTAATTTCTGTTTCTGTTCCTTCTTCAATTTCCTGTAGTTCATCTTTCATGTTTTTCAGCCACTTGGCATTTTTGTTGTGATTTTGAGGCTTTTCCCATATCTTGCTCCAGAAGTGTTTTGTCTCTGTCAGGTCCGGTTTTTCTGTTGTTCGTTCTCTGTTTACGTTTTTGTAAAACTGTCTTTCATTGTTTTCAAAGGGGCTGTTCTGTTTGTACTTTTCCAATTTGTATCTATATCGTCTCAATCTTCCTTCTATTGCTGCTATCTTTTGTTTTAGTTCCTCATGTTTCTTATTTAATCTTTCCTTGTGGTTCACATTTCTGCTCTTCGATCGTTTCCTGTTCTCTTTTATCCTGTTTACGGTTTTAGCTTCTTTTCGAAGTTTGTTGATCTGGGTTTCCAGCCTAATTTTCCATCCAGGCTTTGTCGATCTATTCTTTTGGACAGTCTTTTTTCTCTTTTTAGTTTCATACTTATTGATTTTGCCCCTGTATATATCAAGTTGTTTAGGTATGTGATAATATCTGTTAAGATGTACGCGAGGAATCTGTTTACTTTCTCTGTTTCTAATTTTAACTTCTTCAAATCTTCGTCCCTTAGGGATGGGCGTTTTGTTTTGTTCTCGGACATCAACCGTTTGATGTTTTCCACTTCTCTTGCGTCTTCTTCAGTGAGTTATGTGATTTTGTAGTCTTCGCCTTCTTCAGTTTCAGTGTTTACGTTTTGCCCGTTGACTTCATGGGAGTTTTCGTTAAGTGGTGTTTCTTGATCTGTCACGCCATTTCTCTTTTGTTTGATTTCTGTTAATTCCATCTCTGAGAACCACCCTCTCTTGAGGATCTGTCTTGCTTGATCTGCTATTCTTTGTTCCATTGTATGGTAGTCAGTAGAAATGTCCCATAGATCTTTCATTCGTTTCTGGTAGCCTCTTTCTGTAGGGTGGCGGCTTTTGTAGTAGCATTCCATTACAAGTCTGTTCTCTTTTGTGGTCCATTTCTTTCTATAGGTTTTTTTTTCTTTTCATTCCTGCTTTCTTGTGTTTGGTCCGTGTCCTTGTTATACCTGGAATTAAAGAGGTTACTTATCTGTTTTTTGTCCGTGATCTTCTTCCTGAAATTAAAGAAGCAAAGATTCGCAGGATGCAAACCGGGCCCTCTATGTTTGCCATCGAGGTTGCACCTGTCCATCAGCTTGTATTGTTATTATGTTGCACTATTCATATTTTGGTGCATGTAGCAACACCAGGCCCAGGTTTTATCTGCCTGTGATCCTGTCACAGGGATAGTGTTTATCTCATTTTCATGAAGGACAATGTTCACTATCACACATACATGAAGGGACATTTACGAAAAATAAAACCTTTATATATATATATATATATATATATATATATATATATATATATGTGTTACCTAACTACTTAGTATAAGTTTTCTAGGCTACTCCAAATAAAAATTCCCCTCCCATGTTTATTGGATGAATTGACATCTAGTTATCAAACGCGTCTTGCACCGACGTGATTGTGAATTTAAATGTCCATCGCCTCCTTATAAAATAACGGAAACTTTTTTCGATCACGTCACTATTAATTTTTTTATTTCAATTCCTTTCAACTCAAAGCAAAGCTAAAATAATATATCTCCCGCCCTGAAAAGAAATCTCCTAAGCTAGAGTTATTAGTTAAAAATAAACACCAGAATAAATAAAATTTGTATAGCTACCAGAAGAAACGTTTTTATTATTATTATTATTTACTCACTAGGAGTTATCACACTGGTCATCGTCAGTGATACCCCACTGCCAACAACCTGTGGTATTCCCTGGGGTCTGAGTGACAACAAGTCTCCTCAGACTTCCAGTATGCTCCGCCTCTTTTCGTTCATCACCGCTGATGACCTTGCGGTATCGCAACAGCCACCTACCACCGATTTCACGGTGATAAGGGCCATTGGTCTCCTCTGGGGCCCAGGTAGCAACAAGCCTCCCCACAGTCCCAGAGCTGTCCACGCTCTTCCAGTGGAGGTCTGGTTTGCGCTTTCCCTCCTCGACCCTCTGTCCATAATTTTCGTGGTGTCAGCCTATGCTTGCGCCTCTCTCTCGCGGTTGTATTTTCCCCAGTTCTGTTGTCTTGTGCTTCCATGTGTTTGTTCTCCATTCGTTGCTTATGTGGGTTGGTTTCCGTATTCGAGGACATTTCTCAGGATTGTAGCTGTTTTGATCATTACTGTCCTTTGTATGGTCTCAGTTATCCCTTTGATTCCTATTTCTCCTAGTCTTTTCTCCATGTTTTTGGGGACTGTTCCTAGTGCTCCTATGATTATTGGTGTTATACTGACTTTCTTCATGTTCCATATTCCTTTCAATTCTCTGGCTAGTTCAGTATATTTGCTTCTTTTTTCCGTCTCTTTGATCTTTACTCTGTGGTCCGCTGGAACGGCAAAGTCTACGATTTTGCAGGATTTTTCTTCCTTGTTGATTATTATCATATCCGGTCTCCTTGCTGTTATGGGTTTGTCTGTTTGTACATTCATATCCCATATGATTTTGTGTTTTTCGTTTTCTAGTACAGTTTCTGGTTTGTGTTTGTACCGTTTTTTTGCATATTCGAAATTCAGTTGTTTGCACATTTCCCGGTGTACTTCTTTCCCCACGCTGTCATGTCTGTTCTTGTATTCCTTTTGGGCTAGCTTGCTGCATTCACTTATTATATGATTTATCGTTTCGTCTATTTGTCCACACTATTATTATTATTATTATTATTATTATTATTATTATTATTATTATTATTATTATTATTATTATTGTTGTTGTTATTATTATTATTATCATTTGTGTCCTTATTATTATTTTTATTATTATTATCATTATTAGCAGCAATGGAGTGGAAATGGTGTAATAGTTATTGTTATTATTATTAATACCATTTACTTATTTTAATCATAGTGTTAACAAAATTTATCTCTAAGCTTAAATAAAAAATAAGAGAAAAATAAAATTAAATTAAACGGCGTCCGTTATTTGACAGACCCCCTTTACCACAAAAAAACAGACAGATGCTCTTCCTTCCCCTTCATGTTTGTTGACCCACTTTCTTCCCCACACACATTTCGTTCAAACCTTTAAACCCTTCTTTCCCCATCTATACTTATGATCTGAGACCTTGAAAATATGTTATAAAAAGATTAACCTTTTAATCTTTTAACTCTTCACCTCAGCTTACAAACGTTTTTTTTTCAATTGTTTTAAATTTGACCATGTTACCTCCCGGTTTTGAATTATGCTTTTTGTTTTCCTTTTTTTTCATTCTTTCCCAATATGAACATCTGAGCGAAAGATCAGACATTTTCCGCCTGATGAGATCTTAGTTTCTAATAACTATTGATCGATAACATCGACATGCCAGTGTAGCGGCCTTTTTTTACATGTCTGAATAAATAAAAGAAATTATATAAATAGCTCTATTTACTATTGAGCACTTTTTTATAAGCCTGGGTGAAATTCTGTGGATTTTTATCCTGTGAATGTCTACTTTACCTGGATTACTATATATATATATATATATATATATATATATATATATATATATATATATATAAATATTTGTTATTGTTTATTATCTATGTACGTATACGTTTCGTCTTTTTTAATCTGGACTCATCAGCATAGAGATATGACTATTCACTACCGGTCAGGCGATTCGAAACCCTGGATTACAAGTATTTTTCAACTTAAATCCAACATCGCTAACCGCTCTGCCAATTTAAATAGCTGATCAACAATGATAATTTTAACACTTTTAAAGCGGCTTGACGTCCAGGCATTCTACTTCTGTTAGGGAAGGAATGATGCATTATAAAGCAAGTGACGTCATGCTGTGTTAGTACTACCATTACAGTGCTCTACTTTTTTTACGAGGAGCGACAAATATAAATATTTGTTATTGTTTATTATCTATGTATGTATACGTTTCGTCCTTTTTAATCTGGACTCATCAGCATAGAGATATGACTATTCACTACCGGTCACGCGATTCGAAACCCTGGATTACAAGTATTTTTTAACTTAAATCCAACGTCGCTAACCGCCAATTTTAAATAGCTGATAAACAATGATAATTTTAACACTTTTAAAGCGGCTTGACGTCCATATATATATATATATATATATATATATATATATATATATATATATATATATATATATATATATATATATAATGCTTTTACAGGTAGCATATATTAATAATTAAAATGTTTTATGACTCATGAACAGCTCCCTCCTCTTTCCACTCTAACAAAATTAACCCAGACGGATTGAATATTTTTATTTGTAAGTCACATAATCTTTTCTGACCGTTGTAAAACTGGTCTGCTTAAAACTGGTCTGCTTAAATGTAAGTGTTGCTTACAATAAACCTCTGAACAAAACAAACCAGTTTCTTTCTCTCTCTTTCTCTCTCCCTCTCTCCTTCTGTCTGTCTCTCTCTCTCTCTCCCTCTCTCTGTTACTTGTTATTGACATTTCTATTAAAATCAATGTTGTCAGTGTAAGAACAAACCAAATGGACAGGAGTGTTTGTCTCTATTTACTTGCCTCACCACAAAGGGCAAAATTAGACACAATTCAATTTTTAATGTGGCAGAAAATCTAGCTCCTCAAACAGATACTACACTTTGAAAAATGTATTTGCAAAAAAAAGGAACAAATACAATTTTTGCAAGGCCCTCAAAAGTGTGAGAAGTGGAAGCAGAAGCAGTGGTCATCCTCTGTCCATCTTACTCTTAATTAGACGCATTTTGACCCATTTGTCCAACCACTGTTCCGTTCCCTCTTTCACTATTTGTCAATCAGTTTCACTTTAACAGCAATCACCACAATACCACATTTACTCTATAGACTACCCTACTTAAAATATTCTCAATGGTTTAAAATGATTTTATTTACAAAAAAATATTTACAATTTTGTGAAACACGATGGGGAATGGGACAACAAAACAAAAACAAAAGAAAGAAAAATAAAGAAACCAAATAAAATCAGGGGCAGATTAGTAAGGCTCTTTCTACGCGTAGACTGCCCACTGTTTTCCGATTTGTTTAGAACCGAAAACAAGCAGATCACTCTCTCAGTGGGTTTGATCCGAGACCAAAGGCCGGATATTGTTTGTCTATTTCCAAATCACCCTTCCCCGTCTGTTCTCTAATCTTAACCACTACAGATATCAATGTTACACACTATAGCTTCCTCTCTCGGTAGAGTGCATACATCTGTCTAGGCTCAACAGGACAGATAACACAGACGGATACATTCCTGGGCTGCATTCATTCAATCTATGCATTTAGCAATGCAAATCTTATTTCAAACTTCAGCATGACAGATCGACTGACGGACAGAGCGTCTGATAGAGATATGAGGACACATCTAAAATTACTAAATTAAAAGCATCTAATATAGAAAGTTATCTTATCGGATTTTAAGATTCAGACTCAAATAGTATTTTAGCTGACAAATTAAACTGCTTCTGACTGGTCATTTTTCATTTGTTATCTTTGTACCATGTTATTGGCAATATAATAATATACTTTGCTACAATTTATTTACAGAATGATAGTATTATTTTAGATTAACACCCTCAGCTAAATCACCCCCCCCCCCCAAAAAAAAAAATGAGATTCTATTTGTTTTAGGCGATTACATGTGAACACTCTGAATAACTTAGCAGAAAGAAAAATCTTAAAAGAAAACAATTATTTGAGAATTTAAATTGGGGGATCAGTTTTGTATATAAATTAAATGTAATATGATTCCCTATTTTCGCGTTATTCTCGCATTTTAGGGCAGATAATATTTGTTTTTTTGTTATGGGAAATAAATTCTGTGCACATTTTTAGGGGGGGGGAGAGTTCTATTTTTTACACGATTATGTTTGATTTTACGACCTTGCCAGTTGAAGTTAAGGTTAGTAGTAAAAATAAAATAATTAACTGCTTTTAAAAAGTTAGAATGACATAGAAATGGGGGAATCATTTTACTTTAAATCTATATACGAAATTGATCTCTCATTCTAAATTCTAAAATAATTGTATTTTTTTCTTCTGTCAAGTTTTTCAGGGTGTTCACACAAAAGTATAATCACATTTTTGTTTGGAGGGGTAGCTTAGGATGTTAATCTACAAACTTACCAAAATTACTTAGTCTGGCCCAGTTGACTGATAATATGAAACATTTTTTTAATGATCACCTAAAAATCAAAATCAACAAGGACGATAACTCATTTTAATTGAAGAATACAATACAATTTGTCTACATTATAATTAAAATTTTATTTTTGGGGGATAAAAATTAAAAACTAAAATGACTTCACCAGCAACACCAGGTAGGTACAGGTATTAGTTAATGAAAGTAGTTTTGTTTAGATTATAATTTGAGTTGTTTTATGACATATCAACCCTTTTGGACTATTTAATACTGCAATACCATATCTACTGTAAATAATTAATTGATTGATTTGCTTTCTTTGTTTTACAACATATCAAACCTTTTGATGTTATTTAATGACACAAAACTTCATCTGGTGGTGAGGCCCGATTTGGGAGCCTTGGGAAATATTTACTTTCGACAGAAATTATTTTTCTTCTTTAGTTGTACAAGAGACAACTCTCTAGTTAAAAATAAGATTCATGGCCCTTTCTCATTTTTTTTTTTTTTTTTAATGATGATCTAAAAAGAATTTTTATAATATAGATTATCTTGGCCGGACTGAGTAAGTTTTTAAATAAACTGTAGCAAAGTATGTTAATATATTGGCAATAACACAGTTTAACAATAACAAGTGATAATTTGCTAGTCAGAAACAAAGTTTGATTTGTCAGCTTGAAGACAATTTAGAGACAACTTTTAAAATCCGACCAACATAATTTTATAGATATAGATTAAAGGCTATTTAGGTGCAACTTTTAAAATGCAACCAACATAATTTTATACGTATTGTTTTCTTTTGTAAATCAAGATAATGCCAAAGAATTACATCAACTATAATTTAACTAAAATGGATTTTATCTTCTTTGAATATATATATATATATATATATATATATATATATATATATATATATATATATATATAATTTATTTGAAAACTATATGTTACATATTTCAGAATTGTAGGGAATATGGCTGTATTGGGATTGGTAGGGGTGATGTAGATTTGGTTGTGGTATGTGCAATATATCCGGGGGGTGTTATGTTATATATATATATATATATATATATATATATATATACAACATAACACCCACCCACCGTGGATATATTGCACATGCCCCAACCACAACTACATCACCCCTACCAATCCCAATAGAGCCTAAACCCATATCTCCCTTAACCCCACCCACCACAAATATAACATTAATCAGTAGATACCCCGTCCCCATAAAAATTTCTAACATGATAAATTCATGATTCCCCCTAATTAAACACCTAGAAATATAACTATCACCCACCCCAGAATTAATGGAATTATAGATGCCTGATACCTAACCCCCCCTCCATCTCACACAGACCCTATAATAGATTCATAAACTTTATTAGATAAAGCCAACAGAGTTAAATAACTACATAAACCCAACACGAATGCATATGATAATGATCGTTAAAACATTAGATATCCCTTAGATGAACCCTTTCACTGACAAAATATACCCTCCGTCAACATCCAGCCACTACATAACAATTAATCCACTCAAATACAGATCTCCCCATATATAAAAAATATTATAAAAATATTTTATAAAAATAATTTTTGAAAAAATAAAAAAATACAAAACTATAAATAAACAAACAAATAATAATAAATTAATAAATATAAATCATGATAAATCCCACCCAGAGCCTAATCAATAAACTATGCCACACAGTTATCCCTAAAAATAAACTTACCTTTGAAGCAGTTAAATAGACAACACCCATCATAAATAATTAAATTAATTTTAATAAAACTTAATTACGATTAAAACCCATATATTATATTTAACCATGACCCGGTACTTCCTTCAAAGGGGGCACGTCAACAATGCACCGTTTTAAACGCTGAATTCAGATGACACCCCCCTTTGTTTTCGTTTTTTTTTTCGGGACAATCTTTAAAATACAAAACTATCGATGAATAAATAAATAAGTAAATAAAATGTCAAATAAGATAAAACCTTTTAAAACACAGCACTATAAAGTAAATAAATAATAAATAAAAAGAAACTCAATGAATCACATCCAATACATAAAATTTAATGTATCGCTTACCTCCTTTTGTGATTGTCTTAGTGGCATTGCTGGCTTTTTAATTACTTTGAATTGCCTCCCTTTATTGGAAATCTATTTATTATCAAGTAACCTTGTTTGAATTTTGGACGATGTTTGGAATACTTATCCACACTCAGGTGTAAATATGTAAGAAAAAATTTATATATGAAAATATAAAAATAATTGATTTGTCTTCTATATCAAAGCACTTTATTGTTGTTATTATATATATATATATATATATATATATATATATATATATATATATATATATATATATATATATATATATATATATATATATATATAGTCTCGGAAGTTTCTCAACCATTAAAATTATATAAAAAAAACTTTTTAAAAAACTTTAAAGAAACTTTTTAGTCTCAAGTCGTTCAGTGGAAAATAACTGATGTAAGTCAATTTATTTTTTACAGTTATTATATTAGTTTGCTTCTAACATTATTTAAGGGATCATCAGTTGTTTACCATGAAAAACTGTTTCGGGAATTTAAAAACAAGACAGTATTTAATTTCATGGCTTCCCAGCAGAGTTGATCAGACCCCACTTCCCTTAAAAGACAAAAACATAAACATTCCGTATACTAAATCTAAGTTTTATTCCATATAAATGTTTTGCTAACTTATATTAGTTATTTAAAAAAAAAAAAAAAAGTCTTCCTTACCTGTGTTGTTCGTCTGTCTAATAAAATTTATCAATTACTTACAAAAATGTTGCTGCATTTTAAAGTGTTTGGACGAATCCATTACACTATTATTTAGGTGATTAATGTTATCTTATTTTTAGTTTTATATTATAAATATTAAAAATATCAACATATCAAAAAAAAAATATATATATATATACATATATATACTTTTAGTCCCTCCCCCTCCCCCTCCTCCTTCTTTGTTGTCCATCTCCCCGTTGTCATCAACCTCAAATAAATACTAATCTTCCTTGTCCACTCGCAGCGTTTCCAATCTGCGTTCACAAGCCAACTGCCGATTTTTTTCTCTCACTCACAGCGTTTCCAATCGGTGTTCATAAGCTAACTGTCGATTTTTTCTCTCTTTCTTCTTCTTCTTCGTTGCCCCCTCACAGCGTTTCCAATCGGCGTTCATAAGCTAACTGTCAATTTTTTTTCCTCTCTTTCTTCTTCTTTTTCTTCTTCTTCTTTGCCCACTCCCATATATAGGCAGCATCTTCTCTTGCAGGCAGGTATTGTTGAATATAAGAGACAACTCATGTCTAGATATTCGAAACTAAGATACTATTTTTTATTTTTTCTAATTATTATTGTTATTATTATTTTCTCTTATCACTATTATTCTATTTATCGATTTTTTCTAATTATTATTATATATATTTTTTCTAATTATTATTATTTTTATAATTTATTATAATAATCTTCTTTATAATAATTTTTCTTATTACTTAAATTGAATTTCTCTATATGTATTCTTTATTTGTATTTTTTATTTTTTTTATATTTCTCTTATTTTTTTATATTTATTTTTATTTTTTATTTTACTTATATAATTTGGAATTTGTTGTCTTTCTCTGGTATTTTTTTTATATATGAGTATATTCATCTACCCATCATCATTATTATTATACGTTTTTCTAATTATGATACATTTTCTTTTTAAAATAGACTTATATTTTCGAGTTATATCTTTACTTCTCTATATTTCCTTATTTACTTTATTGTAGACTTTTTATCTTCTAATTATTTTATACTCTATCTTATTTTCTATTTGAAATAAAATAAATTCTTATATTTTTATTTATTTATTTTATTCTTATTCATCCTTTATAATTTTATTTCTCAATTTTACTTTCTTTTTTTACCTCATCGAGTTTTATTATATTTTATTTTATTCTAACATTATTATTATTAGTAGTAGTATTTTTATTCTGATTATTATTAATATTGTTGAATCTAACTATTGTTTATATTTTGTTTCCTTTATTTATTGATGTATTTTTTCGCTTATGTATTTTTTCTCTTATATAATTCCTTCTCGATTCAACCTATATGGTGAATGCTTTGAATGTTTTAAATGTTTGATTTGTTATTCAATTTGTTGTCCTTTTACTATTTCTGAAGTCCTTTCACTGGTGTTGTCTTTTAGTACTGAAATCTAATTTTTTTTCTCAAGAGACTTCTGTATGTGATGTTATAAAAGGTGCTGACAGAAAAGACGTTTTGGAATCTTCAAAAATAATGAAAAATAAAATATTTCTAAAAAGTCTTGGAAATGATCGTATGCCTAATAATAGTTGGTTTTGAATTATTGGAACAATTTTCGATTTTATTGATCTCAACTAACTGAAAATCTTAGAGGCCTTGTACATAAAGACCAGACGTCCCACAATAAACAACATTAATTATGAATTCAGTAAAAATATTTTAAAGTTCCTAGACAAAAAAAATAATTAAAATAGCCTCTATGTTTAACCCTTTTGCAATATCGTAAATTTTAAATGTTGTAAAAAATTTAAATATTGTAAATTTTAATCAACCATGTGCCTAACACGTGATCACATACCAAATACGGAATCTAATCACACATACGTTATTTTAAAACATTATAAATTTACCGCACAGTTCGAACTTAGCAGCCATGAATATGCAAGTCCAACCCTCTACCTTAATACGATTGAGAGAAGTCAATCGAAAGTACTCAAGAACAAAACAGCTATGGAGCCTACATCTGACAATTAGATAGGAATACAAGAAGGATTATCCGGAGGATCGAGAAGATCAAAAAAAGATTGATAAAACAAAAACAGTCTGTGATATACAACAACGTATGTCTAAATGAAAACATGCTGCCTAAATACACACACACATATATATATATATATATATATATATATATATATATATATATATATATATATATATATATATATATATATATATATATATAAAGAGCCAAAACAAAAATATTATTCAACACTGAACATATTTATTTGTTCCTTTTCTCAATATGTTCAACCAAGAGCTAATTTTCCCTTAAACCCAGTTTTTTCAAAAAGAATACTTTTCTCGTCATAGGGGTAAACCAACCTGTGTTATAATACTGATATCCTTGAAAATATAATTATAAATTTTATAATAATTCTTGAATATATATATATATATATATATATATATATATATATATATATATATATATATATATATATATACATATATATATATATATATATATATATATACATATATATATATATATATATATATATATATATATATATATATATATATATATATATACAGGGTGGGCCAAAATAAGGGTCCTATCTTTAAATTTGAATAACTTGAATATAACTTCCACAAAATAAAAGTTAAACTCACCAAACTTTATGTGTGTGTAGATTGACCCTTCCGAGATTTTTTGAAATAAACAAAACAAATTTTAGCCGAAAAACACTTCTTAAAACTTACAAAAACTAAAGTATTGTTTTTTACATTGTTTTGAGTTTTTTAAGCAAAAATAATGTTTTCTAAATGAGGGTACGTTCCTTAGGGCTAATACGGCTCATGCTTGCTTCGGAAGGGGTCCTTTACTTATTCTAAAAAAAAAATTTTTTTAAATCAATAAATAAAAAAGTTATGAATTTTTAAAAATAGGACCCTTATTTTTGCCCACCCTGTATATATATAGTAAAATGATCATGATCGAACTTAAGATGCTTGATGGGTATGAAAATATATCTAGCCGTCAGAGCTCGATATTCATTTATTCTGCATTCATCATGATGTATAGCAATAGATCCTGGGTTGATAACAGAGGTAACGATATTACAGATGCAAACAGAATCGGAAGATATCCAGTCTTTTCCCATCATCCCTGTCTAAAGTTAAATGAAGCCAGCAACATTGAAGGCTCATTGAATAATGCTATTATTAAACGCTATTATTAAACGCAGTTAGTTTCAATTACTGCAAGGTTTATTCTGACCTGAAGTGTTAGCACCTGTCAGGGTCTTATCTATACATTAGGTAGAATCGATCATTTACAAACTATTTATTTACATATTATTTGCCTAGAAACCAAAACAAACAAACTTATAAACCATTAGTAAACAAAAAATATCTGCGATTTCAATATAAAATGACTTACAAAATTCTGTAACAACCAACGATTAATTTAATGCTGAAACAGAATGCCTACTGAAAATAATGTATTGATTATTTTGATCTCTCTGTTTTACGGCATATCAAGCCTTTTTATGTTATTTAATGCTAAAATACTATTTAGAACCTTGTCCAATAAGCAGCAGAAGCAAGCAAATGTTTTAAAATACCGACTTTTGATTGGACAAGAATCTTAATATCAGCATTTTCTTTTGGCCAATCAGAAGTGCAGAAAAGATATACCTCTGCAATATTTTTTAAAAAAAAATGTTACAATATTTCCCGCCTAGTGCTTGAAGCTGATCTGATTCATACACAAACCTAAATCCCCTAGCTCACAAATCAGTCTCTTAGTTTATTTCAAATCTGCCCAATAGAACCAGGCGGCTAAAACTCTTCCTGCTAACCAGCAGTGACTGCCAGCAATACATGTAACAAGAAACTACCACAAATTTATAACATAACAACTTTATTTTGGTTGTTTTCCAAGTTGTTATTTTAAGTATTTGAATCTGGACACATGCTAGATTTTTGGTGTGCATGCACACACTGCCCAGATCCTTCAAGCTTTGGTTCTTCCAATCTTAGACAAAAAGTCTGAAGGTTTCACTGAATAACATTTCATTTAGTTGCGTAGTGTATTGCTTTCGATGTGGAAGCTTATTTCCAATTAAAACAAGGCCGGGTTACTGGTTGAGTGTGTATGATGCAGAAAACCCTGAAATAATGTAATGAAACCAGCACACCGAGGATTCACCTCGAAGTACCTTCAAGATGTATTTATCAATAGCAAACATCTGCAGCCTTTAGGAGAAAATATTTCAGAATTTTATAAATGTATGTAAATACATTAGAGTAATTTCTCATAAAATGGATACACAAAGTTGTTGCTTATATGTATGAAAATAAAACAATAAAATTAAAAATCAATAATACAGGGCAAATATTTATTTTTCATAATCATTATGAAACGTAAACTCTCCATTTCTTTCTATAATATGAACTTCATGGTATTCTTGAGATATGTCCATTCAATCCATGAATTTAGTTATAAAAATGCTGTTTCAAAGTTTTTAGATAATTCGGTGGTTTGGTAGTTTTGTTTTACGGCATATCAACCCTTTTTGGGTTATTTAATGCCGAATCTGGTATTTATAGTAAAAGTTTTTATGCTTCAAGTTCTTTATATCTTCAAATGTTTAATCATCGTTTTTGGTTTGGTAGTTTTGTTTTACGGCATATCAACCCTTTTTGGGTTATTTAATGCCGAATCTGGTCATTATAGTAAAAGTTTTTATGCTTCAAGTTCTTCATATCTTCAAATGTTTAATCATCGTTTTTGGTTTGGTAGTTTTGTTTTACGGCATATCAACCCTTTTTGGGTTATTTAATGCTGAATCTGGTCATTATAGTAAAAGATTTATGCTTCAAGTTCTAAAAATAAAATAAAAAAGGGGAGGGAGAAAGGGAGAGGGGCTGTTGTATTTGTTTTTGGTTTTGTAGAACATAATTAAGTTTTACAAAAAAAAAAAAAAAAAAAAAAACGTCAATGTAGGTGAATTTCGTCTCAGGGAGCCACAGGGCAGCCTGATTTGGTATCACCAGTTAGATAATTCAACCAAACTGTAGACACATATATATTGAGTAGTAGAAGAATGGTTAGTTCTGATGGATGGCCAGGTGTTGCTTTGACATCATGTAGCAAAAGCTGAAATCTTGCACTTTTTTTCCCCAGTTATACTTAACCCCCGTAGCACGGCTGTTGCAAAATTGCAACAAGTCTACCACCTCTAATAGCAGACGATACTACATGCGTAGACACAACAGTACAAATATACACAATGAATTCAGCAATTGATAAAATGACAATTGTCCATGAGCGAATCGTCAACCTCATTATAAATTCAAAATGGCCACCATCACAATATGCAAATGAGATAAATTTTACAATTTATTTTGATAGTCCTACTTATATGCTACAAATTTCATATACCTTGTTTGGACATATGATGAAAGGTTAAGCTTACAGTCATTTTTAAAATAAGTGTAAAAAAATAATTTTTCTACAAAAACACTACCCGGGCTAGGGTGTGGCGGTTTAGTACAGTTAAATGGCCTATTAATACCATGGTCCACATGGTATTTGTCTGGTAGGATAAACAATAAAAGAATTGAACCATGAAAGTATGTTGAGTGGTTTTTGCAATGTACATGGGAGCCAAACAAAGATGGCAATCAGTAATGGAGGTAACATGCAAAATGCTGTTACGTATACTATTTGCTGCAATGATTGAGATTTCTCAAACAACGAACAAATTAAAACTGTGCACCAAAGAGAGAAAAAAAAAACACAACGTGAAATGGGTCTGCAAAGGACAAAAAAGAGGGAAAAATAATAAGTAAAATCTTAAATAAAAAGTTAAAAATGTTACTGCACACTTTGCTACACGATCTGATTTAAAACAAAAATGACACACACAAACAATTAATTTTTAATTAAAATAGTTAATAAGAAAAAGAAAAGATAATTGATGAAAATTAGACATCAAATTTTGCCTATGAGAGGAGGAGGTTTATCGGGGGGGGGGGGAAATTGAGAACATTTATGGAAGCAGCAAGAGCTAGTGAATGTTATTTAAAAAGTGCAATCTCTCGATTGGACAACATCTCAATCAACAGCTTCTTTCAGCCAATCAGAAGCGCCGATATATTGACCTTCTCATATTACAATTTCACACGTAATATAAAAACCCAAACACACAGCTTTCTTTTTAATTTTTTAAAGTTTTTTTTTGACTCGACACATGTGAGTATTTGGTCTCTTAGCTAGGAGCCAAGTGTAGTATCTGTTCTGATACTACACTTTATCTTCTCTGTCGTCGGTCAGTGAAGGAGAAGTCCTTCTAGACTGAGGCATTTTAAATTTTTTCCCAATCCAGAGTACCCCTTTTTTTGGAGCTGGATGTTTCCCTACATTAAAACCTGACCTTGTATCTAACCCTACCCTCGTGAGGAGCCAAATAAATAGGGACACATGTGAGTATGTCCCTAAAATACAGCCTAGGCCACTGGGCCAAAAAAGCACGCGGTAAATGTAACAAGAAACATTTACAAACTATTAAACATACAAGTTCATGCATATACTCTTACACTGACTATATTAAGGCAAGCATACATACACACACTGCCTACATAGCCTCCTAAACTTACACGCAAACTCACACGCAAACTCGCACTGCAACAGAAGAATAAACATGTCTACTACTCATTTTTTTTACACGGATTAAATTATAGTTGCCTTCACTTTGAACATTCTAAGATACTGTGAACTCTCATTTACTACGAACTCTTCACTTTTGGTTGTCCTAAGAAGTTGTCAATAAAAATTGATATATTATAGTATGGATCGATTCTGTCATTCTTTCTTTTAATATTGCTTTTCACATTGCATATTTTCTCCTATTTTACAAGGACATTTTTTGTATCGCTTATTGCTTATTGCTTAATTGTCACTTCAAAACGGTTATAAACATTAGGAGAAAGAGAAAGAAAAAATCTGCAAGAAACTTCCAGTTATAGGATCAAAAATGACGATTCTAAGTGATTCACAGGATTTAAATGAAGAGAAAACCGGTTTTCTGATTTGAATTCTGAATCACCAGAAATCGGCTGATTAAATGAAATCGGATTTCACTAAATCATGCCTATATCTTTTTTTATGTTTATTGATTGTTTCGTTTTTTTAAATGCGGTATTGAATTAAAACCTGCTCCAGCTCCCCCCCCCCCGTCTCTCTCTCTCTCTCTCTCTCTCTCTCTCTCTCTCTCTCTGTAAAGAGAAATGAACGAACAAAAGAAGAGTATGGGCGCGGTTATATCCTGTCCTGTTTTACTGGTCTTTCCGGTTTTGCTTTTTTGTTTCGGTTTTGTTGTTTTTATATTGTTTTTTTTTTTCTTAGAACAACTCCCCCTCTCCCACCTTAATGCAAACATACTGATTTTGTGACTGCATTTCTGATTGAGGTCATCATTTTTTTTCTCATAAAATGGTGTTTTGTCATGTAGAGTAGAAAGTGGACCTTGGATTTACTTTTGCCGTGCCCCCTCCCCTCGTTTAAAACGGATGTTTGATATTTGAACAGCTCGGCTCGTCTGACATAAATCAACACAATTTCATTCTTCCTGCGCATATCGTCATTCCACCAACGAATCAGCCAACAACCCCTGTGACCGGAACTCTGCCAGTCGACTCAACATTATTCTGCTACGACGATAACAATAGACCAGACTTCGTCTACAATGACAAGGAGTTTATCGCCTGCCTGCCTGTTTATCATCATTGCCTACAGATTGTCTCCTGACAGCCGTAACTACCACAGCAGCGACTGAGAAAATAACAGCAGCAGTAAGATAAAAAAATTCAACAATTCTCAGTGAAAGAATAGAGGACATTTCGACCAGGATAATCATCCTCATTCGACGGTAACGACTCAGCCTTTCTCTGTCGATTCACTGAATCATGAACTCTTTTCCAACAAACTTATATTTCTTTTAAATAAATACCACTTTTATATTTTGTTGCACACATGAGTTTGTTTTTCTTCGTTTTTGTTGTTTTCACGTTTATCACACATATCTTTCATTCCATTTTATTTTCTTGTCATTGAGTGTCGAGGTACGTTGGACGATTGGGCCGTTGTACGTCCCTGTCACCCCCGCCCCCCTACTATACTTTCGGCAGTTTCATAATTCTTGCTTCTCCCCTATTTTGTCCTTTAGTTCCTACATCCCATCAGCAATAGTTTTGACAAAGAGGGAAGAATTGCTATTTTCTGGGTCGGCTGTTGTTTTGAGTGGGTTGAATGTGGAGGTTTTCAATCCTCTCATAGTATTCATCATCATTCAACTGTCAATCTATCCATCTCATTAACCATTATCGTCGAGGGATTTTAGACCTTGATAAGTGGTGACTCATTAGTAAAAAACAAAAATGATAAGATTTTAGAAAAGTGGTTTCCCTGGATTATATATATAGAGAGAGATAGAGAGCAACCTTTTAATATAACCAGACAGTCTCTATGCTTCTCAGCACTTTTGACCTTGGCAGCTGTGCACGGATGGTTTAGTAAAACGACTATATTCGAACATAAGATGCTCAAAATCTCCACAGAGATGTGGACAAAAACATATATATCCATCAGAGCTCAATATTTATTTATTCTGCGCTTCTCAACCTCGACATGCTTAATGGTAGATCTAGGGTTGATAGCAGACATGACGATATTACATATGGAAAAAGAATCGGAAGATATCTGGTCTCTTTCCATCACGTCTGTCCAGAATGGAGGGACACTGGACACATGGAAATCTCATTCAATAATGTCATTAATCACTGAGTGACATGCTATCTACTCGGCTCTGTCATTAAATTGTGCAGCTGTATTAAAAAGACAACAGTTTATCCATATTTGACTTAACAGACATGAGTATGGTGCATGCATGTGAAAATGTGAATGTGCATCTGTGATTCAGTGTTAATGTGTATGTGCTTGATTGACAATGTATGTGTGAGTGTGAATCTTTGTGGAAGCGAGTGTAGGCATGTATGAGTATATGAGTAAATGTGAGTGTGTGCATGTGTGAATTTATATGTATGAGTCAGTGTGTGCATCTGTGAGTGTGTGCATGAGTAAATATCTATGTATGAATGTATGTATGGGTGTGTAAGTATCTTATTTTCTTTCTATCTTTTTGTTTTTGCTAGGTATGGAGCATCCTATCAGATGCCAGACATTCATTCGCTATTTCAGAGACTCCGACCGAGAGATCTTTTTAAGATTCTAACCGTCCCTTATTGGGAATTTTCCCATTGAAATAAGGGACGAAATTTCGATCCGCTGTATAAGAAAAAAAGGCTTACAAAGTGACTTGACAAGAAAGAGAACAAAAAATGGTGTAGTTAATATAGAGATTTTATATAACTAAAAGGAAAAGGAAGAATGAGAAGAAAAGTGTTGCTTGCAAAAAAGGGTGGTATTTTTGTGGACTTAACTGGAGTTTCGTCTGTTAACTTCTCTCTTGGCCTGTGTGGTCTTAGTGGAAAGAAATATATTCAAAGGACTTTTGTATATGGGGCTTCAGGGTCGCCCATGTGCATATAATATACACAGAAAACATGCCTGCTTGATCAGGGAGGGCACTGAAGAGACACAGCAGTTTACGTCTTATTAGGTCGAGCACGCAAAGAGGAAAGAGGAAAGAGGAAGATACTTAAAAAAACGCTCACGTGGGGTTCAGCCACGACTTACGTTAAAAGAGGCCAGAGCACTGGAAAATGAAATCATGCTTTAAAGTAACAAACAAGATCTGTCAAACAGTCAGACTATGGGCATTTTGACCCCTCCCTTCACTTAAAAATTCACCAACATTCAGGAAATCAACCAATTTTAATGAAATTTTCAGTATTTATTAATTAAAAATCACTGAATATAATTAAACAATTACTTTATTAGAAATCTTGGTGTAAATGTATTATTTCGTGTAATTTGTGTAGGCTAGACAGCAAACATTAAATTAATACTTAATAAAATGATGTTGTCATAAATTTTTTAATTTTTAAAACATGAACATTTTTCTTTGAAAAATAATTTGTCTGATTTAATACTCAATGTTTAAATAAGTTCATTCTTTCCGGATTATTTTTAATGTTTGAGTTGATTGTTGTGACAATCTGGTCTACATCGAATGAAAATACTAGTATCAGTTATACTGCATGGAAATATCTCTTGGTTTATAAACACAAGACAAATTCCCCTTTTAGGGAGTTTTATTCTTTATATGAACATTTCATTATAATTAGTTTTAGCTGAATAATATGAGTTGCTCTCATTTCCAAAAATTGAATGACGTTTCTTGATTTTTTTTAACAAAAAACACCTTTACTAAAGTTATATCACAGGGTACTAAAAAAGCGCATGAATGTATTTTTTTTATGAAAATAAAGCATCGTAGATGTTAACAATAAAAAAATATCTTTTAAAATATAGTTCTCATATATTACAAAAAAAGCCCTTGAATTCCGTATTAATAACGATCAATAGATTAAAACATTTTAATAAATTTATTTATTTAATAAAATATAGTTTCTGAAAGAAGAACAATAAAGTTTATTTTCAATAAAGTAACATTTTGTCAAAAACATTTTAATAAAATACAGTTTCTGAAATTGACAGTGATTTTTATTTTATAATTTAAAATGTTATAAAACGAACATAATAATAATAAAACTATATTTTATTACAATGTTATAATAAATGTTTTTTAACATGTTTTTAACTTAAAAATAAATCAAACAAGAAAGATTACGCATTCATTAAAGTAACACAAAATCGATAATTCAAAATAATTAATAGAACATTTATTGAAATAAATTAAAATGTGTGATTTTCTACAACATAGTAAAAATTTGTAATAAATTAAAACAGTCATTTGGGGGGGGGGATTTGGATGAAACTTATTAGTTAGTCTAAAATTGTATATTTTATCTCGAAATAAAATTCTAATTTTTTTTTTAAACTTGAAATTTGAACTTTAATCACGGCCGTCGTAATATAATGCAATGCCTTATCTTTGAACGCCATGATGGATTTTTTAAAAAATGTCTTTCGTTTAAAAAAGGAAATACGTTTGAAAAAATGAAAAAGTTAACAATGATCTCCAATTGAATGAATAATCCTTAGGAGGGTAGCCGTTTTCTTCTTATGGGAATAAAATCACAAATAGGAGAAACAATTTAAATATGATTTCCAAGTGAATGAATAATCCATGCTGTATATGAATTGATTATAGACGAACGCATGCGCATTAATTTACGGTTAACTTCCGGTCCTGCTTGATCGTGGGTCTAAGAACCACGACCAATGACACCACCACAAAATCTCGAGTCAGTTACAAGGCCTGCTACTATTACGACGGCCACGATTCAGCAGAGGTTCTAAAAGTTGGCCTGTGATTGGTTGTTTTTCATCCAATCACAGGGCACATAACTAACGATCGCGTTATAATTTCCAATACTTTTTAAGCGCAATTGTTTATATCTCTCTTGCACTTGGTTCACTGGGTATATTCACCAGCTGTTCTGCATATTTGTGAGCGTGTGTAATTGTGAGTGTGGGTGTATGCATGTGTTTGTGTTAAAACTGAAGAAAACCTGTTTTGCCGTTGATTAAGAGTTTGATTTAATTACCACATGTTAAAGTCAATTATCTCTTTCTCTTCTTCTCTTCACTTCTTCTTTTTTTCCAATATATAAACTTATCTTGTGAAATTTTCAAAGTCAGATCCAAATCGCAATCCGTCTGATATATCGATACTGTATTCGAATTAGCCTATTTTTCGTTTCTTCCTTTCACAAATTTATTTTATTTCACATCAGTTTCCTTCTGAAAATATTTATTCTGACTAAAAAATATTTTAACGTGGACACTTTTTTCTTTACTCACCGATTATTCTTAAACAATAAAGGAAGGTAATCATGTCATGAGTTATCCCCCCTGATTTCTGCAAAAATATTTGTTTTTATTAATAATCGATTAATGTCTTTAAAACGTTTACTACACACTTTAATTGTTTACTATATACGGTTTTAATTTAAACCATAACAAATTTGCAAAACATAAAACCAAGGTAGCCCCCATTCAGTTCACTATTTTTAGGGTCTTTATTTATCCTTGTTTTTTCTTATGCAACTTTCAATTCATATATCGCTGCTTATAAATCAATTAGATTCCTTCGCTCATTATAGTGAAAGGAAGGTAACAAAGATTTTCCTGGAAAGTATCTTCCCTTAATGGATGCATATGACCATGCCAAATACTGTAAATATCTGACTCAGACACTTGATTACAGTCTTTCATTGTGTTTGTACATGTGAAGTAAGTATCAGTTCTTTGAAATAGAAAGAAGGTGTGTCTTAACGTCATTTCATTGATTGTTTTGTGTTGACCAGGTGGGCGGTTTCAGGTGTCTAAAAACGTGTTTCATTTAGCATACACAATACATACTATACACACTCTTTTAACACCTTCAATAGAACAAAATGAGTCAATCTAGTTATTCCGAGATTACAACATTTTTTGTGTATTTCCTGCAACTTTTCTTTGGTGACAAGTGCACTGCACTGCACTGTGCACTTGAGAGTGTATCAGTTGGAATATTGTTTTTTCCCAGGTTAGTGCATGATGTCCTACTCTTATCATCCTAATTCCATTGCCTATCTCTCGATCTTGCTCTTCTTGATTTTCCCATGCCATTTTGTGTCCAACATGCATGAAATTAACAGCTAGCTCATCTGTGACTATCACGAAACATGTGACCACTTTTTCACAACTTCAATTATTGTATAAGCCCCCTTTTCTACAGAAGAATGATTTTGTTCTGTTTTTGTAAATATACTTGAGAAGAATGCGACGAGAGGGTTTGCTTAATTCAGAGTGGCTCTAATGGCAGTCTCAGAAGCATCAGTTTCTACTATCAGAGGAACGTTTTTATCAACAGAGTATAATAAGACTTTTTCAATTTCTTTCTTGAAGATTTTGAATACTTTTACTGATTCTGAATTAAAGAGGAATGAATTAGCTATTACCAAGAGTCTAATCTTGTCAAAGATTTTGAATACTTTTACTGATTCTGAATTAAGGAGGAATGAATCAGCTATTACCAAGGGCCTAATCTTGTCAAAGATTTTGAATACTTTTACTGATTCTGAATTAAGGAGGAATGAATCAGCTATTACCAAGGGTCTAATCTTGTCAAAGATTTTGAATACTTTTACTGATTATGAATTAAAGAGGAATGAATCAGCTATTACCAAGGGTCTAATCTTGTCAAAGATTTTGAATACTTTTACTGATTCTGAGTTAAGGAGGAATGAATCAGCTATTACCAAGGGTCTAATCTTGTCAAAGATTTTGAATACTTTTACTGATTCTGAATTAAAGAGGAATGAATCAGCTATTACCAAGGGTTTAATCTTGTCAAAGATTTTGAATACTTTTACTGATTCTGAATTAAGGAGGAATGAATCAGCTATTACCAAGGGTCTAATCTTGTCAAAGATTTTGAATACTTTTACTGATTCTGAATTAAGGAGGAATGAATCAGCTATTACCAAGGGTCTAATCTTGTCAAAGATTTTGAATACTTTTACTGATTCTGAATTAAAGAGGAATGAATTAGCTATTACCAAGGGTTTAATCTTGTCAAAGATTTTCAATACTTTTACTGATTCTGAATTAAGGAGGAATGAATCAGCTATTACTGGCAGGTATAGCAGGACGCTAAGATTTGCTGCCACATGTGCGACCTACCTGCAGCTACTTGGTCAATCCCGAGTTTCACTACCTCACTCAGAATGTGGATGTGGCCATCAGTGTTTAGACTGAAGCCCTCAAGGAAAAGTGGGGGATCATGACGTCACTATCACTGAACTTCAGCAACGGACTCCAGCATTCTGACGGCATCAGATAGACAATCATGTATTTTTCTCTTTGATGTCACCTCGTAGTCGAATCCTGAATCTTTCAATTCCTTTTTAACCTTTTTTACCATCTTCTTATTGATGCTGAGAAAGTTTGAAACCTCCTTATTTGTTCTTCCAATGCAGATTCCACAAATATGGAGGTTCAAGATTGAGCAATTATTCTGCAAAAATGAATGGAAATGTAGGCACCGTTTCCATGAAGGTAAAACTGACAATGAAAGTAAAAAAAAATGCTTAAAATTAGCAGTTGAAAATTGCAAGCGCATATCGTCTGACTTAAAAGTTTTATCGCAGTATGAAAAGCTTAGCAATTTGACCTTTTCTCTTATGACCCTAACCTCAAATGTTGACAGGTGATTTGCGAGGACTTGTCTCTCGCAGGTGCATTGCCCAAGGCAAGTTGTATAATAGAAAGGTGAGGAAAAGTCAGTAAATCATTGGTGAAGTGAAAACAAAAACATATATTGAACAGCACTCAGTAGAGTGCATACTTCCACCATAGCTCAACAGTAAAAATAAAAATTACAAAAAGTTCAAACAATTCATTTTTATACTAAACTAGAAGAATACTCTTTCCCAGGACGGTTAAAATGAATTCCCTCAACGGAACAGTTTTGCACCACTTTTATGTCAACCCCTTACGAAGATTAAAATCAAAGTATACTAAACCTTATGTCTAGAATCCTTATTCTAATTTTGATCAAAATCCATTACATGATTTTGATTCTATAAAATGTCTCAAATTTAAGGCTTAAGCTTAAGGGATCCTAAGAAGAAATAGAAATTCAGGGAATCTTGCTTATGACTATAGATCAAATTCAATGCAAATTCAATGTATTTGAATTTTCAAATGTAAGGTTGTGTCCACATTATGTCGCCTAAAACCTCTTTCAAACACACCAAAGAAATTGAAATTTGGAGAATATTTATGAGTTGATGTCCAATATCTATTGTTAAAATTTCACAAAAACCGGAGGTATCCAAATTTCCGTGAAGGAATTCCACCCCTTTTTTACCCTTTTTGCATAAAACTAAATTAAACTAAATATAGCTCACATTTGGACCTCTTAGACCTAGCAACTGTGTTCCAAAACTCATAATGATCGGTTAATTAGTTTAGGAGTAAATCCTATACATACAAATATGTAAAAAGATACTCATACCTAACGTTTATATAAATAGAGATGTCAGTGAACGTTTGTTTCCCTATGGCTTTTTTTGCTATATACTTTAATAACACAAAATATATGCTGAAATATACTTTAGTTCTGGGATTCTGTCATGTTTGAAAAGAGAATTATGTTTTAATTTTTCTTTTTAGTGTCATCATCTAATTTACATATGTGCATCTGTACACGCCACAAACATGCATGTAAATTAAATGGCAAAATGAGTATCTTTACTTCTATATAAGAATAATAAATAATATTAATATTTTTATATAATAATAATAATAATAATAATAATAATAATAATAATAATAATAATGAAGATATATAATAATGATGATAATAATAATAATAATAATAATAATAATAATAATAATAATAATAATAATATAAAAGTACAGAGACTTATTATTTTTAATTATGCAAGAAGAATGTCTTGAAAGATATGTCACAGTTTATATATTTTTGAATGAAATCAAAATAAAATAAATAGTTGTAGTTATTGTGACCCAACAGGTTATGGGTACGTCTAGTAACTAAAAAAGCCAATTAATTCTTAGTAAATTGTCTCCGAAGCATATGTAGAATTTATGTGCAATTGTGTAACATTGTGGATCTGGCAACAAGAATTAGAAACCCGGATGAAGGCATATCGGCTTGAAACCAAATATGGAGAAAAAAAAAAATTAAAGGCAAAATCAAAACGAGAAAACAAAAGAATTATTTTGGAAAGAAATCGGAAATTTTAACATTCTTTTGTCCGTGACGTCAATAGTTTGAAAACGATGAACAAAAGAATAAATATGTTTTTGAAAAAGAATATGGTTGACAAAATGGGTCAAATGTAGATCGGTCAGCAGCACTGATGTCAAATCACACAAGTAATTGTTATTTAAGAGTGTGAACTATGGGTCATATTGGAGGAAGAGAGTCTGGCAGACAGACAAATATGTCAGGAGGTGAGAGATCATCACAAAAATCTCGGGGCTGTTTGTTCAGTGCTGTTTGAAAGTGCTGTCTCAATCCATAGACAAGTTTTTTTCAAGCAAGCAATCTGGAATAATATTTGCATATTAATATGACAAAAACATTTTGTCTTTAAAAATATACTTTATTATAAACTAACTAACACTGTGGATCCATCTCTTAACTAAGATATAAAGTAGGATTAGAGTCTCAAATGTTTACATTTTTAAGTGTTCGTTCCAAGCTGGATACTAATTTTCCACCTCAGAAATATCTCTCATATAAAACCAATCCCTCCCCACATCACATGACCAATCCTAACAAACTATAGACACCGTATAATCGTTTAAAGTTTGCATATCAAAACGACCCTTCAACATTGTTTTACTTTGACAATTCAACTTCCAGTTAGGTGCTGGTGTGATCTTTCCCTTTTGTACAAGAGATGACATCCCAAAGTATTTTTAAAAAACGCACACTGTCAGCCGCCGTTTGACACTAATCATGGTGTTATATTAGGATTAGAGTTATATCAATATATATATATATATATATTAGATTTCTTGAATGTGAGATGATATATATAATTATTTCCACAATCAGACAACGCCGCAGCCCACAACCTATGAAAAGAAACAAACCGGAAGTCCTAGACTCGAGTTTCGCCCTCCTTTGGGCTCATCAGTAGAACACATCCGAACTCAGGATTCGAAACCCGAGTCACTACATGGTAAGCGAGTACTCTGCCACTGAGCTACCTCGCCACATACAAGAATGTCTATTAATTTACACAGATTAAGCGAACCGCGGCGATGACCGACTGTGGAATATACCTACTCTTTTCAACAAGGGGTGTAGTCATCCAACTACTATGAACCCAGGCCGATGTCTCACAAGTAGGATTTTATACTCGCTAGGACGATGTCATCCAACAAGCTAACCAAGCGAGCAAATAAATATTAGATTTCTTGAATGTGAGATGATATATATAATTATTTCCACAATCAGACAACGCCGCAGCCCACAACCTATGAAAAGAAACAAACCGGAAGTCCTAGACTCGAGTTTCGCCCTCCTTTGGGCTCATCAGTAGAACACATCCGAACTCAGAATTCGAAACCCGAGTCACTAACACATCCGAACTCAGGATTCGAAACCCGAGTCACTTTAGTGACTCGGGTTTCGAATCCTGAGTTCGGATGTGTTCTACTGATGAGCCCAAAGGAGGGCGAAACTCGAGTCTAGGACTTCCGGTTTGTTTCTTTTCATAGGTTGTGGGCTGCGGCGTTGTCTGATTGTGGAAATAATTATATATATATATATATATATATATATATATATATAAAGTAGAGACGTTTTTCCCCCTGTACCTTCTCGGAGTATAGGAAAATAACCACATACATCACAGGCTACTAAACTCACCGCTATACTACACTTATTCACTCGAGCGTGTTTTAGTAAAGTTGTTATTATTTTTTCCAACCTAACACTAAATATTATATTTGGCCCACCATCAACGTCTCTCCGAAAAACCAACTCCGTATAGGTGGTAGCAAAGACTTTTCCCCCTAACAATTGTGTACTGTGACTACACTCATCGACACCGGGTACTAATAAACACAGTTTACTTTTCACAAAACAGTCCGTCCTTATTTATTATTTGCCTGGTATTAATTTACTACATAATATAAAGCAATACGCAAACAAATAATGACCGCTCCCGTTCAATCCGATGATATTCCGCGAATATCAGATTACGTTTTTCCTATTTCTAACTATGATTTCCACATTTACATTCATTCCGGAATTAAGCCAATGACATTAACGAACACAGTTCCTGCAACATTTATTCTACAAATATGGCGGCTACAATTCCTTCATTAAATCGACTTCCTACTTAATTCAATAGCCGCCAAGATACTGTTAGACCCCGACACATTTATATTTTCAAACTCATATACCTTTAACCCTTCTCAAATAAATGACCTAAATCGTGTCATTGTTGAACTTCATTTTTCGTCGCCAGAAGCTGCCAGTAAACAAGCTTAGCTTAACTGGCCTTTTTCCCCATGTATTTTTCAAGTTGTAACTGTGGCGCAATGGTTAAGAATGGAGGTTTCATTATCGCCAGTATCGGCGTTCGATCCCATTCTGCTTTTTTAATTTTTTTTTTTTAATTTAAAACATTCACCAATACGGTAGAGGGGGGGGGGGGGAGGAAGAACAATAGGCGATTTCTTTTTTATGCAATAGGTAGTACTTTCTCCCGTGCAACGCCGGGCGACGGGTTCCGCTAGTATATATATAATTACCAGTGATTCAGCAATTTGATTCAACTAAGAAGCTTTTTTCTTCTTTTTAAATAAACAGATTTTAGTGTACTAATTTCCAATATTGTTCAATTTACACAAGTCCAACTGACATGTCCTAGTATTAACGAGCAACACCTGTTGATGTTAAAGTGAATGTTTTGGGGGGATATCTTGTGATAGTTGTCACCATTCTTGTTAAGCATATGTTGTCTTCTATCTTTTGTATTGAAGCAGATTCCTGTTGAGGCATAGTACTCTTTTGTTATGTGGATGAACAGGCTGGTAAGCTGAAATGAGACATTATTTCTTGCAACAGTTTTTAACATTCCACCCCAAGAGATGGCAGCTTGATTCCCATAAAAAAGTGTTGTTTCTCGCTTGGCTTTCTTAGGAGACAAGTTACTAAAACTAGGCCGACATTCATTAGCTATTTCTTTCATATCATACCATCAACATTTACTTAAATTAAAGAAATTCAATATATATAAAAAGTCTGTATCTCGAACCTTTGTGATTAATAACTTTTATTCTGAAAGATCATATTTGATTCTGACTAGCGATTTTTTAAATTCTTGCACCACGTTCTTAAACACTAAAAATGTAATTCGATTTAATTTCTTTCAGAAAATAATTTATCCAACTCGTAAATATTTTTTGAATAGATGCCATGTTAAAAATGATTTTTTGTAATTACTGGTTGTTAATCATATCTCGAGTGTTTCATTAGCTACTGACAAAAGTGGGAGGAAATGAAAAAGTTTGATTCTGGCCTGAGATATTTTTTAGATTCTTATTTTAAATTGCAGGAAATAAATAGTCGACCTTTTAGTTATTTGTAAAGAGGACGTCAATTTTATTTTTACATTTATTCATAACCCAAATAACTTTGTTTTTTTTTTTCAGTCAAAGAAATCCTATTTCAGTCATGTAAATTATTCATGAAAGTAAAAAGCAATTGGGATTAACCCCAAGAGATGAAAGGAACTTTTGAATTCTACTAATATATACATTCAATATACGTGCATTGATGTTCTGTGCGTATATAGGAGGAAAGAGCAGAAACGCTGATGTGTATGATACTAATGATAAATTAATGTATATGTTTATTTCATGTGTATATATATATATATATATATATATATATATAAATGTAAGTTGAAGTAGCAACAGCAACTGTGTAAGCTGTAAGACATTCATAGAATATTGATGTATGTGCTTATTTCATGTGTATGTGTAAGCTTCACATTTACTGTTCGAATATGATCATTAGCAGCACCTGATTTTCGTTTCTTTTCAGTTCCAGCAATAAATTCAGTATATTCACACGTGTTTTATATTTTTCCTTTGCTTGACCTAAAGTTTGTATTTTGCTTCCAACCAAATTATTTCACTAACTTTTAATACTGAGTCCAGCAACTTTCTGAGGAATTTAACAGCTGATGTGCTCAGTAATTTAACAGAACCTCATGTGACAACAAATGAGAATTAGGAGATACTAAAGCTATCTTGAATATTTCAACTCAGTTATGACTGCCAAATGTTACGTCACACATTTTGACTGGTGTAAGAGCCCCCAAAAATACACTGTATGATTTTAGCCTGTGCTTTTTTGCAAATAATAATTTGTTTTATGATTTTTACGATAATAAATAATAAAAATTGAATTGTAATATTTTACAAATTATTTTTTTCATTATTATTTTGTATATACTAATTAACAAATTCTTTGCATTGTTTCCAAGCCATGTATTATTTTTACTCCTACACAACATTTGGCAGCCATAACTGAGTTAAAATGTTCAAGATAACTGATACTATGTGTGGGTGTAGTGTCAAAATAAATTATGTGTCTCCAAACCTGGAACGTTGGTGATCGTCATCCAAACAAACAAATAAAACTTCTGTTCATTTGATGCTGTTTATTACACATGTATACAATAGTTGAATCTGTAATGCTATTATTTTTTCTTTACTAAGAAGTCACCACTTATCAAGGCCAAAAGCCACTCGAGGATAAGGGTTAATGATGTGGATGGATTGTCAGTTGAATGATGAAGAATATTATGAAAGGATTGAAAATGATGAATGGAATGGACAATATTTGAATTTTTATAAGAACGGTTTATGGAAAGTATTTGTTTACATTGGATTTGAAGACAACCATGTTGTAGTCTACCTCGGGGAGCTAAAGTGACTAACACTTTGGTACAGGAGAGTAAGTGGAGACATGATTGAGGTGTAAAAGATAATGATCAGAATGTCTTACAAGAAAGTAGATAGGGGAATTAGAAACAAAAAGAAAAGAAAAATGTTAAAGAGAAAGAAAACAAAGGAAAAATGATAGAAGATAGAAAGTACCTACTTTTCCACACACTCATACACACATATATACACCAGAGGGCGCTCAAACCTAATTATCTTCACTTTCGCCATGCTCTCTCTTTTCTTTCTTGCCTCTCTCGACAACACGTGTGCCTAACGCAGTGCAAAATCCAAGGTATGTGAGACACATTCTCTGGACTTCTTTACACTCACACACGTACACATTCTTTTCAGACTTTCTTAGACATGTACATGTTTTACGCACACAATCCAACTGGGAGCAAGCCTTTAAATAAATGGTATTTCGAACATATCGTCTTCGTTTTGTTCCTTGTTTTATGTATGGTTTGTACGCTAAAATATACAGGGTGTTTCAAAAGTCTTGGGAACATTACAAATGCGTATATCTCATGAACTATTCCAGGTAGAAAAATGAAACTGGTGCCATTTTAAAGCTTGCTTAATCAAGTTTTTGGTCATACTAATGATTTTCGTGTTATCTTTCCAGGTGCAGTAATGGCGGCTCTAAACAAGACAAGGCATTTTGCGTCCTCCAATTTGCAAAGACTGAATCGTGGACATGTGTTCAGCGTGCATTTCGCAGGAAATTTAAAAAAGAAGCCCCTGAAAGGAAATCCATTGTCAGATGGCATGCTAAATTTTTGAAAGATGGGTGTTTGTGCCCAAGTAAGCGAACAGGTCGCCCTTCAACTTCAGAAGATGCAGTTGAGCAAGTTCGGACAGCCTTTCAGCAGAGCCCCCGTAGATCAGTGAGAAGAGCCAGCAGGGAACTTCAGCTTGCTCCAGCAACTGTCTGGCGTGTCTTAAGGAAACGACTGCAAATGGTACCTTACAAGCTCAAGTTGGTCCAAAAGTTGAAGGACACTGATAAGCCACTTCGCCGTGACTTTTGCATTGCAATGCAAGAGAAGTTGGAAGATAACGGCTTTGATGACCGGCTTGTTTTTAGCGATGAGGCGACCTTCCATCTGAATGGCAAAGTTAACAAGCATAACACTCGCATATGGGGTACTGAGAATCCTCATGAACTTCTTGAGCACGAGTGAGATTCACCAAAAGTGAACGTGTTTTGTGCAATTTCCAAGAAAGGTGTCTATGGACCGTTCTTCTTTGAAGAGGCAACTATCACTGGTGAATCCTATCTCAACATGCTGGAAGACTGGTTAATGGCTCAGTTGGAACAAGCAGAATCTGATGACTTCATTTTTCAACAAGATGGTGCACCACCACACTGGAGTCTTAGAGTAAGGCAGTTTCTTAACACAAGGCTGCCTGGTAGATGGATTGGGAGATCTGGGCGAGGTGATGACGTTCTCATGCCCTGGCCTCCTAGGTCTCCAGATCTTACCCCGTGTGACTTTTTCCTTTGGGGCTTTGTCAAGCAACAAGTCTATGTGCCGCCCCTTCCAAGAGATATTGACGAACTAAAGGCTCGAGTAACGGCAGTTGTGGGAACCATTGACGTCAAGATGCTGGAACGCGTTTGGCAGGAAATGGACTATCGACTAGATGTCTGCCGTGTGACGAATGGTGCTCATATTGAGCAACTTTGAAGATTCCCCACAAAACTTGAAACTTTAACCTTTCCAACGGTACCAATTTCATTTTTCAACTCCTAATAGTTTTTGAGTTATTAAAAATCGTTATGTTCCCAAGACTTTTGAAACACCCTGTATATGGGAGAAGGATGCCTAAGCGTCCACAAAAAAGAGGGGATAAAAATAAGAAAAATGAAAAAATAGGTAGCCATGATAAATACTCGTTCATTTGTTATTTTCATCTTTCTGCGCATATTTTTTATAACATCAAATTATTTTTCTTTCCTTGAACTTTTTACATGATGGAAAATAAAGTGTAAGGTTTTTATTTAGATTCCATCAATCAAAGAATACAAATTCAGTTTTTAGAAAATATAGTTTCTTTCATTTTTTCAACATGTCTGCATCTTTTATTCTGAGTTTAGTAAAAATGTATAACTCTACAGATAACTGCCTGATGGTTGAACAATAATTAAAATAAACGAAAAAAACATGGGCTTAAAAATGTATTTCTTTTAGTGCTTACGTTGTAGAGAATATCATTATTAATTTCTTTTCGAACCTTTTTTTTTACTTAAGAAACGTATAAAGAGGATTTAGAACAAAAATGACACAAACGTTAAAGGTTAAAAAAATGTTTCTTTTATTTTCATATTTTTTTGAATTACACCAAAGCCTTCAAAATTCTATCATCTGTGATCGCCATCAAATAATAAAATGTCTGATTCTCATGTTGCCAGATGAAATACAGCTGACCATATAAAGAAATATGAGAGAAGATCTAAATGTTGAGCTGGACTATGATCCGTTTTCAAAGTTATCTGGTACTGCCATATTAAGCAGATTCTCAGCTCAAAATTTGTTGGTAAACACTTCATATGCGAATTGGCTTTTGCAAGGAATAATTTCAGTTTACCTGATGACATTAGTAAGACTTTAACATATCAGATATGTGTGTTTAGGCTATAAAACAAAGGAACATGAAATTTGGTAGGAATAATCTCCTAACTTGGAGATTGTCCTAAGAAGTATAATGAGCGATATATATATATATATATATATATATATATATATATATATATATATATATATATATATTAGCAGGACAATCCGACGTTGCTCAGGAATTAATGAGGAACACTATGTCCTTTTTCACTATGTTCATAACATTGTATTACTTTATTTCTTTTTTTCCTTCTTTTTTTTTTTTTTTTTACTTATCTCCGTTTAGCCCCATAACATAGTCAGAAGAAACTGAAATTTTGAAAAACTTTTTGAATGAGTGTCTTATACATGTGGTTTAAATTTCATTAAAATGGGATATATGTATTTGAACATTAGAGAGAGTACATAGAGATTCTGTACATTGAGGGGCACATAAAGATTCTGGACCACTTCCATTGTCTTCCCCGGAAAATTTTATATATATATGATTTAAATTTCATCGAAATAGAATATATTTTAAAATAAGTTTTAAGAGAGGTTCTGTCCCCCATAGCTCACTTAGAGATTCAAGACCATTTATATTGAAAATTTTACATAAGAATACACTTTTAGTTTTATGTAGATTCTCAGACCTTTTCGTCTATAGGGAATACACAAACATATATCGACATTATATATATATATATATATATATATATATATATATATATATATATATATATATATATATATAATGTAGGTTTTTATAAGGAA
>OY744518.1:148981322-148983822 GCA_963556195.1 Sepiola atlantica | reverse complement strand
GTTGCAAGTGTTAGATGCTCGACCAAAGAAAGGAGGCCACAAAATAAAGTGAAAATAGGTTTGGATTTATTTGGACCAATCTAGGAGTTTGTTTCCATTTGAGATGAATTGAGTATCTTGTAAAAAGTGGGACCCATGCTGGTATCTTTAGGGTTAAAACAAACAAAAAACAAACAAAAAGAGAGAGCAAAAACTCACACGTGTGAGATCACGCTATTACGCCATTTTAAATGTATAGTGTAGGTGTTTTCAAGACACTTTAATCCAAGAACTTTTTACTCTTTGTGAATTTTTCTGATGATTTTGTAGTGTTGCAGAGACGATATTGACATAAAAATGTTGTTTGGCACAAGACAAATGAAACGGACCGTAAAAAATATATCTCACAGAAATTTTATATTTTTGGAAATGTGAAAAAATAAAAATAATAAAATAAAACCATGGTTATTGGAATATAATATAAACTGACTTATATTTTGCTCTGTTCTCAATAATTGACAAGCATTGAGCTGTATCTTCAAGGGAGACTACAAAGTAAAAGGAACTGATGGTATATGGTAATACATATATTGTCATTAATAATTATATATATATTGCCATTTCATCCATGCTTCAAGTGTGAACTTTTTATTCTACCCTATTTTTGTAACCATGTGCTACACACACCGGCATATCAACATTAATCGTCGATAACATCAAGACGAATTTCAACATGACTGCGATAAATATGTCACAATCAAGAAAGATTAAACGAAAAAACAAGAAAAAATAAATATGCTTATACTTTTGACAAAGGTGTATATCATCGAAAGTGCTTAAGTTTTTAGAATAAATAAATAGTTTATTTTAAAAAACATAAAAAATGCGTTGTCAATCCAGGTTTTTCAAAATATTCTCCTTATTTTTGCCATTAAATCAACGTTTGAAGTGTGGATTTTTTATTCTATTTATCAATATATATATATATATATATATATATATATATATATATATATATATATATATATATATATATATATATATACAATATATATATATATTCTAGAGATGAAAGATGAAAATAAAAAATTGTAAAGATGCAATATTTATTAGAACATCAAAAGTTGAAAGCAAGGCGCTTCATATCCTTAATCCATAGAGTTTCAAAGATAAACTCTTGTTATTAGAGGATAGGGAATAGCCGACACTGTAATTGTAAATATTATCGGCAACATTTTACTTCGAAGATTTTACATGAAATAAAACAAAATAAAGACTAAAAAGTAATATATATTATATATATATATATATAATATATATATAAATATTATATGTATATATAATATATATATATTATATATATATTATATGTATATATTATATATATATATATATATATATATATATATATTATATGTATATTATATATACTAGCAAATATATGCTCCCTCCGGTCGCATATTTTTGCTAGGCTGCCGCATCAGAAATGAAGGCTCACGCGTAAGCCAATGGAGCCCCAGTCATATTTCTGTGGTGGTTAGACATTGATTTTCTGTGTTTATGACAAAGAATATTTTTAGTTGAAAATAAAGAAAAAAAAATTCGACCCTACCCCGATTTTTGTTGTACCCTCGCCCATAAATAGAAAGACTTGTAGTTTATAAAGAAAGAAAAAAATTTTTTGTACCCCCCTCAATTTTTTTATATTACCAGTCATTGAAATATTTTTTAGTTAAGAAAAAAAAAAAATTTTTTTGACCGCCTTCCCCCAATTTTTTTATCTTCCCCCCCCCCTATACATGTAAATATTTTTAATTAAAAAGGAAAAAAACAAACCTAACCCTAACTGTAACGACGGGGTCAAAGTTAGCGTGGGTCCTAAAATGAAAAGGCACAAAAAATCAAATACAGTGAACGCGCGCGCGCGTGTGTGCGTGTGCGTGTGCGTGTGTGTGTACCTTTTTTTAATTAAACAATTTGATTCTACAATCAGTTGTATAGTTTTCCAGTACAATGTGTTAGTTTATTTTGTTGACATTAAAGAAAAAAAATCACATCTTTTTTTTAATAAATAAAACATGGAATCATAAATTCTGTTGAGGTCGTGAAAAAATGATAATATTGGATATGAAAGTATTAAGAAATCAAATACAGTAAACACGAAAAAAATTTTAATTCTCGGAAAGAAAAAGTTTACCTGAACAGTGTGTGGGTGTGTGGGTGCGCACGCGCGTTTTTATATAGTAATTTTTAAATCAATTGTTATTTTAATTAAACAATTTGATTTAATAAATTTGTGTTTTAAAACATAATGTCTAAGAATAAACAAACTCAGGACGGTTTTAAAAATGGAAAACTGAGCACGGTGTTTGCCAGCGTTGTTGTTTACATGTTTAACGTGCCAGATAAACGTCGGCTGCTTAATCAAATCGCCATATTTAATTACCGGAGGGAGGGAGGGCATACTGATTCAACAGCCAATCGGCTGCTCAATCAGATCGCCATATTTAATTACCGGGGG
>OY744518.1:148816322-148973822 GCA_963556195.1 Sepiola atlantica | reverse complement strand
AGCTCACGACCTCTCACAGACTGTCACTTTTCCAACCCTATTCCCTGATCGTGCGGACCAGCAAGCCTCACTTCTCGACCTGTTCTTGACCTCACTACCTGAGGCTTGTGTGGCGAATGCCCATTGCCTGCTCGGAAACTCTGATCACATTGTGGTAATGATACTTATCACCTTAAAAACTCGTCCAAAAGCTGATGAGCCGTTGCTCAAAACGACGAGAAACTATGAGAAGGCTGATTTTGAATCGCTCAGGGATCACATCAGCGACGCCCCATGGAGTGAAACCTTCTCACTCCCTGCTGATCAGTGTGCAAATGAGCTAACCGAATGGGTCAAAGCAGGCATTAATGCTTATGTCCCCACGCGAAAATTCTTCAGCAAACCCACTCTCCTCAATGGTTCACCTCAGAATGTGCAGCTGCTATTGCTGAGAGGCAGAAGGCATTCCGAAAATTTGGCCGCCATAAGTCAACTACGAATAGACAGAACTTTATAGAGGTAAGAAATGATTGCAAAGTAGTGATAGATGAAGCAAAGAGAAGGTATACAGAGATAACCTAGGTACTCGCGATTTCTGGAAAATCTACAATAGTGTGATTAACAATGGACAATCGACAATTCCCCCGCTATCAAACCGCAACGATCTTGTTTGCACGGCAACTGATAAGGCTGACTACTGGCCAAGCGTTTCGCCTTAAACTCCACTTTGGACTCAGTAAACCACCTCCTCCCTAAATTCCCATTGTGGACTGAAACCACACTTGAGAACCTGGTTATCACCCCGTCTCAAGTGAGAGACATCATAAAAAACCATGACACCTCCAAAGCCTGTGGGCCTGATCTTATACCAGTAATAGTAATAAAGAAACACTCTGCTGAGCTGGCCCCTGTCCTCTCCAAACTAATCTTGTTTCCCTGATAGTTGGAAAATTGCCTCTGTGGTACCAGTCTTCAAGAATTCTGGAGATAGAACTGATCCTCTAAACTACTGCCCAATCAGTCTACTCCCGATCTTTGTTAAAATCTTTGAATCATTAATCAATCTAGCGATAGTCCGGCACCTAGTTAATGCTAAACTTCTTTCTGATCATCAATACGGATTTAGACAAGCACGATCTACCGCAGATATCTTAACGGTCATCTCTGAACGCATATATCATACACTGGACAAGGCAGGTGAAGCTAGGGCAGTAGCACTTGATATATCCAAGGCCTTTGACAAGATCTGGCATGAAGGGTTTCTCCTAAAACTGCACTCATATGGTATTACTGGACAAATATTTAATATAATTAAATCCTTCCTAACAAAAAGAAAGATCCAGGTTGTCCTCGATGGCCGTTTATCTAAGCAACATGACATAAATGGTGGTGTACCCCAGGGATCCATCTTTGAGCCTCTACTGTTCCTGATTTTCATAAATTACCTTCCTGATGTTATTGAGACTGAAATAGGAATATTTGCTGACGACACCATGCTCTACTCTCGTCATGTGGGCAAAACCGATGCGCACATATCTGAGGCAATGGCTGATTCCTTAGAAAATGACCTACAGGCTGTAGTGGATTGGGGTCAAACATGAATGGTAACTTTTAATGCCACAAAGACAAAGCTTCTTTCCTTCAATAACTACAAGAAACCTCTTCAACCACCGATTGTCATGGCAAATAACACCCTACCTGAGAGTTCAACATTCAAACTCCTTGGCCTAACTTTCACAGATAACATGAATTGGAATAAATACATTGAAGACATTGCCAGGGTTGCTGCAAAGAAGGTGGGCTCCCTCTACCGTGCCAGTAAACTTCTCACACCTGACATTATTCTATGCATGGAGTATTGTTGCCACATATGGGCTGGTGCATCATCCACTAGTCTCTCCCTCTTAGACAAGGTTATAAAAAGAATTGCCAACTTAATAGGTCCTTCACTATCCACCAAGCTCCAGCCCCTGTTCCATCGCCACAATGTTGCTTCCTTGTGCCTGTTTTACAAGTACTTCAATGGATTGTGCTCTGATGAACTTGCTGCTCTGGTGCCCCTATGACGCAAATTCACTAGACCAACCCGACAATCTGCCAAATCCCATCCATTCACTGTCGAGGTCCCCATATGCCGAAGAACTTTCTACTCCAAAAGCTTCTTTCCTCGTGCTGCTGGACTCTGGAACTCCCCCCCCTGCTCCCTATTTTCCTGACAGTACTGACATGCAGAAATTTAAAACTAATGTAAACAGACATCTCGCTGCACAGCTCCCAATTTAGGCTGACCCCCCCCCCCAACTCTCACCCTTTTTTTCAGTAGCTCCTTACGTCTACAGTGGCGGCCTGCCTTGTTTGGAGTGAACTATGTTAAAAAAAATTTTTTTAAATAGACTGTATTCGATAATTATGATGTGTCAGCAAGGATTATAAATGTTGACCATAACTTTACAAACAAAAATTTTTCTAAGCTTATATATATATATATATATATATATATATATATATATAAATATATATATATATATCAATAATTAATAATAAAACTCATTCAGCATACATGCATAGGCACACATATATATGTAAATATATACATATATACAGAGATGTACATACATACACATAGTATTCCAGTAATCTTGGCCTGAAGCTAGACCCACCATTGAGTCGTAGCTAAAACATGTATTCACATATGTAGCCAAAAATGTTTGTATAAATTACACATATATACAGATAAAAGAAAAGTTAAGTGGTCGACCGTAGTCGAGGGCGACCCATAGGCTCCCTTTTCGTTAGCTACTACACCAAAGTGTAGGGGAGGGCGCCACTCCTTTCCTAGGATTACTCCACTTACCCTTGATCCTCACATTATAATGCTGTTTTTTGGGTATGACTGGACCGAGGATTGAACCCTTATTTCCCGGCCCATTAGTGAACACTCTTACCATTATGATCGTGGAAACATGTAGACAGACGTTCATCTATACAGACGTATATGAAAAAGATAACGGTTTTACTGAAACCCGATTTTCTATTTTATATAAAATAAATTTTCAGTCATTATTTATATCATTAATGTGTGTGTGAAGACACGTTTTAGCAAACTCTTTGACATTGAGCGGAATGACTGCCACTTCGTATGTATTACTAATAAAAACGTTTGCTAGATACGGGTGGGGGTGGGGGGGGGGAGGAGGTAGTGTCGGACAAAGATGAAGTCAGCTGTGATGTCCATTCTGTTGCTAGGCGATTAGTTTATACGTATATGCATGTAACGACCTGAACATCAGTCACTCAACTTTCAGCCATAGAGAATTAACATCCAAGTAATGGTTGCCAGTGTTCAATGGTTAAAGTGTATCATTGACGGATTGATTATAGGATTGTGAGCTAAAAATAGACAGAGTGAAAACTTGAGATCAATCTGATTCAGGAGAGAGAGAGAGAGAGAGAGAGAGAGAGAGAGAGAGAGTCAGTTTTCTCATTCCTTGCATTTTCTTTTTTTTAGGGGGGCTGTGGAGGTGTATATGACACTGTATTTCCCTCCCTCCGACCGTGGAAAGATGTGGCACAAGGACAGAAGTTGAGGAGAATAAGCCAGCACACAAGTGCACTATGGCCTCTTAAAAATTGCCTGAGCAGCCCTGTCGGCATTCCCCGGTGAGGGCGCCTCAGGCAGTTAGCTCTAAACTAATTCCTTCCCAAAACGAGAAGGCAAGGCCTGAGAGGGTAAACATCCTAGAGCCAAACACAATAAATAGTACAGCCTGACAGAAAAAAGGCAACTGTCGTCATAATGCCCTAGTTTCTGTCAGACTGATTGTCAAGGATGGATCTGTGACTGGCATAAGAAAGTCACTTACAGAAATTTTTTAAATCTGACTAATAGTAGACACATTTTGAAAACCTATGAAACGGATATGAAAAGCTAAACCACAACATCAGCCACCCTCGTCACATTCTAAAACATCAACTGCTCCATCCCATTCTTAAATGGCGCTTAAAAATTAACCGATTTGTAGTGCCTTGTCCCATCCTAAAAATGGGTCAGTATTAACCATTTCGTCCCACTGGTCTATATTTTGACCTCTAAGACTTGATTTATTTATTTTAAAAAAATTACATAGACATCTTATGGAGATTTGGTGTCTATTGTAAACAAAACTATGTCACTTTTCTGAAAACATTTCAGAAATTACCCCATCTATATAATAAGAGTGTTTATCAAAGTAAATGCAATGTCTAATCTACATGATTTTAAAAAAGCAGATTTTAAATATTTAACACACAAATAAAAAAATGAAAGTGTCCGGAGGGTGCCTATGTTTGTTAGTACAACTTAAGAAGGGCGCAGTAAGTTAGTGAGTGTCACGTGATAGTATTATTAGCCTTATTACCAGTTTGATAACAATGCTGGCTAAAACAGATCCACTGGCCACCTGGGATTTCGTTGAATAAAAATATCAAAACGAATATGACATTTGTTTTATTTGGACAACTGTTCTCATCTTGGATGTTATTCTCACAACATTTTGGCCGATGTAACCTCCAACCTTTTTGAGGTGCATCTTGCGGAACTCGGAACCCTTTATTTATTCAAAAGGGGTTCCTTTCTTTTGTTCTGTCAGTCATGACCGGGTAGAAGTCTGAAGTAATTTTTCATTGTATTCTTATCATTGCTTTTACTGAGGATTGAACCTTCAACCCCCAGAAGACTATCACTTAAAAGTCCTAAGTATAAATCAGTTCTATCTGTTGCGCCATAGATCCTTAAGACTTCTACCCAGTCATAGTTAATGGAACGAGAGCAAACTATCCCCGTGAATTAAATAAAGGGTTCTGTTTAAAATCTCGGACATATTCCCAATTTGACATAAAGATTCCTGAATTCGACAAGACGCACCTGAAGAAAGTCAGAGATTACATCGTCCGAAACGTTGTGAAAATAACATTTTAGATGAGAATAGTAGTCCGAATAATCCAAATCCAGATTATCAATCCTCATCTCAAAAATTCAGAAACAAAATATGCCAGAATCTTTCTATAACCAGTGGTCATGGTGTGAAGCCGTGCACACACGTTCGGCTGAATTTGCTTGACACATTTTGGTTATTTAATACTGAAACAACTTTTGAAAACCGACTGGCTCTCAATAATCTCGTTATGATATTTGCTTTAACGTCCAATTTACATGCTGGCATGTGTTGGACGGCTTTTAGAAATTGCCTTCTGAACTAACCTATCTCTGGCCATGTCTTTATTTATCCCTCTTTCTCTCAAATCAATTCTTATCACTTCCTCCCATGTTTTCCTTGGCTTACCACTGCCAACTGACCTCAACTGTTTTACAAGATTCTCATCCATTCTTTCAATGTCACCAAACCGATTGTTCTGCCTTTAAGACTCACATTACACATCTATCGCATTATTCTAATATAATTTCTCTCCATGCAACGCATGTCCTCTACCCTCACTAGCCAGGTTTTACTTCCATACATTATCACACTGCATATACATGCCTGATAGACTTTTCCCTTAGCTGACAGAGGTAATGCTCTGCTGGTTAGTAATGGTAAAATTTCCCTGAACTTACCACATCCACTTCTAACTCTTGCAATCACACTAGCACCTGCTTCTCCCAAGGTAACAAAACTATACTTTCTCCACACTGGAGTTCTTATCCGTCTCCATTGTTTTACATTTCTCACAGACAAACTGGCAATCATCTCTCAACCTACCTGCAATTCCACTACACTTCTTGTCTACCCCAATGCTTACAAGTACTGCAAAAAATTGAGTTGCACACGACTCCCTTTCTACAAACTGAGCAGAACTTTATTCTTTTGAGGGGCGTTCCAACACTACAACCACTGATCATCACTTTGGCCTTGGTAACATTCACTTTCAAACCTTCACTTTCCATAGCATTCCTTCTCCGAGTAGACCTTCCATTGTTTGACTATCTCTATATTAATAAAATTATGAGAGAACTTTTCGTGTGGCGGTTTTCCTCGTGACTTACACATTAAAATTAATATTTTTTCAAACTTATTTTCTATAAATCAAAAATGCATAGTATAAGAGACTTAAAAATTATTAAAAAAGAAAATCATTCTCTGCTATTTTACTCATAAACAAGGAAGAGGGATTTCTGGTCCATACTTTTCCTTAATAGTATTAGATCTGCTTGCGTTTCAACTTGGTATAGCTGATTCTATAGTTTGCATGGGTATCCATTAGGTCAATTACACACAAGTTTTTTGCTTGCAATATCTCAGGCTGATAACCTTCATCTACGATCATCATATTCGATGGCATGTATTGAACGGCCGAAAGAAATTGACTTCCAAACTACCCTATCTTTGGCCAGGTCTTTATTATCCCTCTTTCTCTAAAGTCTATTTTTATCACATCCTCACATGTTTTCCTTGGCCTTCCCCTGTTAACTGACCCTGCTACCACAACTGTTCTACATCTACTAACCTAAGAACACTCATCCATTCTTTCAACGTGGCCATACCATCAAAGTTTACTCTTCTGCACAAATCTCCCTATACTGTCCAGATTTAATCTTCCTTTGGGGTCATCAAAACTAAGCTTGTCTTTAAAACTCACATTACACATTCATCGAACCATTCTCATATAATTTATCTCCAGACAACGCATGATCTTGTTATATCCACATATTTTGCCCCATAAAGCATGAAAAGAAGTATAGAGGACTTGTTGGCACATGTTCTCCTACAAAAAAAAAGTATGATGCAATTCACTAAAAAGGGAACACACATTAAAAATTGGGACCGGATGTAGTCTAGACAGTGAGAGGCCAAGAGCCATAAAGTCAGCCCACACAGTCTGCGGGGCGGATGTAATGCAACCAATCAAATTGGAGAAAAGCCTGTTGCTAAGCAAAGAAGAAGGGAAGACGACAGAAGAGTTGGGCAAGAAACCCGAGGAGTTGGTTTGCGGCAGTGGTCGAGTCAAGACGTGTTGGGATTTGCTGTTGGCGGGCAGACAAATCGTCGACAATATATACCTGCATACAGGGACGGATTTTGGCAGTGATGGAGAATTGATGTGTCTAGATTTGAGGCTCAAAAAGCAGTCAATCGAAAACATATATCCCCACACATGGGACGGATTACAACGGTGGAGGTAAGATGACATTTCCAAGATTTGCTGCCGATCAAGCAGGAATCGAAATAATAGATCCCCGCATACAAAAAAAACAAAAGGAGATTCACAAGGAAAAATCTCATCGGACAAAGTTGGCCATATAGATGAAGTCAACAAATTCCTTTCTGGATACGAGATTACCTATATCTCGCCACCTAAAAAAACTATCCGCAAGGACGGACTCAGAATCAAAAATTCTGTGAAAATATCCTTCATATAGCCGTCAAATCCACATTAAAAACTATCCGCAAAAGACGGACATCAGAATCTAAAATTCTGTGAAAATATCTTTCATATAGCCGAAAACTCCACACTAAAAACTATTCGCAAGGACGGACTCAGAAAAAGTTCTGTGAAAATATCCTTCATATAACCGTCAAATCCACACCAAAAAAAAAAAAACTATCCGCAAAAGACGAGACAGTTAAATTTTAGGAGCGAATGGTGAAGTCGTGTCAAGATTTTGTGCCGACCCTGCACTTCAAATCGAGAGAACATATCCCCATATACAAGGAAGAGTAATGGACTTCAGGATCTAAAATCCTGTAAAAATATCTTCCACTCAGCGTGTCAATTAACACACACACAAAAAAAGGCTATAAAAAGAAATGTGCCCTATGAAAAATAACAAAAAAGAAAACAAATTACTTATTTTTAACTTTCATTATTTGCCAAATTTAAACTCTGGACTGATCAACCATTCTCGATCTTATCTAAACCAGCCCCATATCAAAAACTCCCCAGAGCGGAGCAGAACTTTTATTTGGTCTTTTTTTGATTTAATAAACACTTGTTATGTTTGCATAATCTCGCCTTTTGTTAATTCTTACAAGTGTCTTATTTCTAATTTTATGTTTATGAACTGTGATTCAAATGTGTCCTGTTCTTTCTCTACCATGATTACTTGCTGTTCTCCCTTTTATCATATCATTGAAAAGTCGTTTTACTACCACGAGTCTTAACATATGACCCGCGGACCCGATTAAAATATAGAGGATAGGAGACGTGTGGTGAGGGGAGCAGGGGTTTCCAACCGTACACATAATTAACATTCAATGCTAATTTACACGTTTGTAAAATTGGTGCCATAGGATCACGTTTATAACAATCTCAAACTTCACTGGTCAGATTTTATTTCCATACATCATCACACTGCATACACATGCCTGATAGACTCTTCCCTTGGTCGACAGTGATACAGCTCTGCTGGTTAGTAATGGAAGAAATCCCCTGAATTTACTTCATCCACTCCTAACTCTTGCAATCACACTAGCACCTGCTAGAAGACAAAGAGAAAATGAAAAGATGCTCCACTTGAACACTAATTCTAACCCTAAACCACATTAATAACTGCACTCATTAAAGAAACATAGCTGTTCCATCTGACTTTTATTTTTCGGTTCCTCCGTAATAAAAATAGTGGTTGATCTAAATTAGCCAAACACACTGATTACGTCTTTTTTAGTAGCAAGTTACAAAAAAGTTACTTGAGTTTCATCTGTTTGTTTCTCTATGAAGGTTAAGGTCAAAATAGACTTTTTTTAGCATCCGAGAATCAACCCGAATTTTTGTCAAAAAGAAGTTGGTATTTCACCATGTTGGTTCTTAAAAATGGATCATTAAGAAAGAGATGTCGAAGAGATAAATTTATTCTTTGATTTTGCGACAGAAATCATCATTCGCAGATCAATCATGAGCCGGGAATTTTGATCAACAGTTGATAGGAGAAGAGGAAAAAATCTCGGACATATTCCCAATTTGACATAAAGATTCCTGAATTCGACAAGACGCACTTATGACTTGTTTCTTCCTGCAGACGACATGAATTTTTTGTTTTTACGAAAGTTCATAATGGATGACTCTTACAGTTTGAAGAAAAACAAACTGCTCCACTTTTCGTTAAAACATTAATCACTAACGCCTATATGAAGATACAAGACGAAAAAGGTGGGAAACGGTTTTCATCCGCCAAAGACTGTAGCCAATTGACCAATGTAAAAAAAGCAAAATATCTACTTATTCATATTTCTTTAAAAATACATCTTAAAAAAATAATACAAAGGCATAACATTTTTGTAATGAATACATATTAAAAACAGCTTCAGACAGTTCACTTTTTAAAAATAAATTTTTAGTTGACATTAGGTCAAAGATATACAAAAGTTTCCAGATATGTAAAAAACAATTTTCACCTCTAAACCGGAAACAATTCATTTCTTTTCGATCTGGAAAGTTATTGTAGTAGTTACATTTTGATAGACTATTTTCTTCATGTGAACCAATGTTTCTACGCGGAGTGATTGATCTATTATCCAATGAAAACACTGTGGGATGTGTGTGTCAAGGGGGATAAAAAGTAAAGTAAATCTATTAATCAATTAAAGATGAGATTAAGAAGAACAGAAATAGCATAGAACATTTAAAGATGGATTAGAAGAATTCAGAAATGGTATTAAAAAAAAAGAAGTTAAAGAGACATTTTTGAAAAGAATCAGATCAAAAATTTAAAAGAATTTGATCTGTATATTAATTTTGTATTTATAGTGTAACTGCTTTGTGCAATGTTTTTTGGTTAACCAATCCGTGCTCAAATTCTTTTTCTTGAATTTATTACCAAAAATCTTTTGTAAACACAATATTTTAGCAAAATTACTTTCAAAGATTTACTTGACTTTATAGGACAGTTAGAGTATTCATTCATACTATATAAAAATGTGGGTTGGTTATTTAATTTTTTTTTTTAACATGGTTAACCCCAAACAAGGCAGGCCGCCACTGTAGATGTAAGGGGCTACTGAGAAAAAAAGAAAAGGGGAGAAGGTTGGGGGGGGGGTGTCAGCCTAAATTGGGATCTGCGCAACGAGATGTCTGTTTACATTAGTTTTAAATTTCTGCATGTCAGTACTGTCGGGGAAACAGGGGGCAGGGAGGGAGTTCCAGAGGCCAGCAGCACGAGGAAAGAAGCTATTTGAGTAGAAGGCTCTCCGGCATCTGGGGACCTCCACAGTGAATGAATGAGATTTAGTTGATTGTCGAGTTAGTCTAGTGAATTTACATCGAGGGGGCACCAGAGTAGCCAATTCATCGAAGCATAATCCATTGAAGTATTTGTAAAACAAGCACAAGGATGCTACATTGCGGCGATGGGACAGGGACTGGAGCTTGGTTGACAGTGAGGGACCTATTGGGTTGGCGACTCTTTTTTGGACCTTGTCGAGGAGGGAGAGACTGGTAGATGATGCACCATCCCAGATGTGGCAACAATACTCCATGCATGGGTGGATGGTGGCTTTGTATAGATACAGGATAATGTCAGATGTGAGGAGTTTACTAGCACGGTAGAGAGAGCCAACCTTGTTTGAGGCAGCCTTGGCAATGTCTTCAATGTATTTGTTCGAATTCATGTTACCTGTGAAGGTTAGGCCGAGGAGTTTGAATGATGAACTCTCAGGTAGGGTGTTATTAGCCATGGCAATTGGTGGTTGGAGAGGCTTCTTGTAGTTGTTGAAGGAAAGTAGCTTTGTCTTTGCGGCATTAAAAGTTACCAACCATTTATGACCCCAATCCACTACAGCCTGGAGGGCATTTTCTAAAGATTCAGCCATTGCCTCGGATATGATCGCGTCTGGTTTACCAACATGGCGAGAGTAAAGCGTGGTGTCATCAGCAAATAAACCAATCTCCAACTCTATGTCATCAGGGAGATCGTTTATATAGATCAGGAACAACAAAGGTCCAAGGATAGATCCCTGGGGTACACCTGCATTTATGTCATGTTGCTTAGATGAACGGCCATATTGAATAATAGATGAAACTGATTGTTTCCTTCCACTATATTTTCACAGTATACTGAAAACTGAAACATCATTTTGGTATTTAAGGTGCTGTGAGTGTCCAGGACGCTGGGGTGGGTAACATCAGGCAACATCTCACGCCGGCTCTCCATGTGGTATGATCCATAGGGTTCATACCAGTCATGTTACAAGCAGTCAAGTCACTTCGTATGCACTTAAGCCAGGTTTTTCTTGATCTTCCACGCACCCTAAGGTATCCATGCATATTATTGAGTTGATGATGGAAGTGGCACGCTGTACATGAACAAACCACCAGAGATGCCAAACGCGTAAGGCATCCAAAAGGCGGAAGGGATTCTTTCCTCTAGTTTGCTGCCACACCCACACCTGATCATGGCACAATCAACAGTGATGCCAATATACATCAGCCAGTAGGTGTTATATTTGAAATACACTCCAATCTTTTCGACATCTCTTGGAAAAAAAAATTAGATGTTGCTGAAACATGGTTTATTATCCTTCTGGTTATAAAAAAGAAAAAGGACCATTAAGGAATATCTCACCTGTGAATCATGTTGGAAAGAGTCTTGTCTGATAACTACCTTACGCCAAATGCCTCCAATCCCCATGATGTAAGAGTCACCTCCTTGTGTAGAATCTTTCTGGTGCGTGGCCGCTGTTTTGTTCCATGAAGAGCTCTTGTGTGCAAATCTACAGCTAACATGTATACAGTATGTGTATTTAGGCAGAAGTTGTCCATTTAAATAGAATGAAAACAGAGAATTCCTTTCATGATAAATAATATAACTTGGCATTTTTAAATGTCTCAGATTAATGTGTTAGATGACCTTGTGTTCCTTATTCAACATTCAAAATGAAAAAAAAAAAATTAACATTAGGATCACCAAAAACGAACTTTGGAGAAACTTTTACATTTATTCTTAAAAATGACCCAAGAAGGTTGAAACCACAGGTCTATTAATATTGACAGTTTCAATTAAATTGAGAGAAAAAAAAAAAATTTAAACACTTAATCCAGGAACAAAGATCAATTTAAAAACTTACATTAAAAAAAAATCTGTTTTAATAAAAATTGTTGTGAATTAATAAATTTTTTCAACATTCATTTTTTTACAAAAAGCTCAATAGTTTAAACTTTTAATTTGTAATAGAGCAAAGTGATGATAAATCATAACAAATAAATAAATGTTGTCAACGATGTTATTTATTGTTTACCTTTTACATACGTTTTTCAGGAAGGGGGGGGGGAGGAATAAAGACCCAATAATAGAATGAAATCAAACAAACGAAAGAAAAGATGCAGTTCCATATTGAGGAATTAAAAAATGTATCCTTGTCTCTATTAAAAATGAGCAATAATATCATTCAAGGAAAGAGAAACCATTGAACAAGAGATGAACTGGTTTTAAAATGTTCACATGAAAATAAGCAGATTAAAATTACAAAAAAAAAAAATGGAAATCATTGATCAAACATAAGGATTCCATATATGTACACTAAACAAATCACATCAACAGGGAAAATTTATTTAAAAAACAACTGTTGCCGAAATTTAAACAAGAAATATTCTGTAAAATAATTGCATGAGACATGAAACATACGCAACAGGTAAACAATAACATCTATAACATTTATTTGCTTTAATTTATCTAATATATATATATATCTTAAAGTTGCAATACCTAACAGGTGCCAACATTACACCAGGTTTTATACCCTTAAGAGAAAATAGTCAGATGTTTCTGCTGTGGTTTAGAACTAATTGACTATAGTCTCTTCAGGGCATGCGACCCAGTGTAATACTGACACCATTGAGGAAAGTTGTATCAGGTCTGTTAGATTATATATATATTTTTTAATTTATAGCACTGAGCACTTAAAAAAATGCTTAAAATTAAATTGGTTTTTGAAACAGTTTTTCTATTCTCATTATGACCTTTTTAATATAAATGTATATATTCTTATTTACAAACTATACATTTGTGTCTGTTAGAGATCCCCAGGTTTCGTCCATCGGGCCTTTCAGAATTTTGAAAAAGATTCTGATTAAATTTGAAGAACTCAACACTGGAGCTCTTCAGTCTCTCTTAAATGTCTATTAAGAAAGAACCTGCGGAACAAAACCTGGGTACCTCTAACAGACACATACATGAATAGTTTATAAATAAAATAATACATATTCGACTCTTGTATTTTTCTGCTGATACAAGACACATGATATATATATTTATCATTTAAGCAAAATGCTGGAAACTATTGAGATAGAGATATGTTTATTTCATATGGTGGTGAAAATAATGACTGTAATGGGAAAAGAGTGAAAGACTTAAGAGTTGAGCCCCAAACCAACCATATTCCCAATCTGGCTGGTTATTAAAGATGAAGAGAAAGACAGAACCATACTCCCACGAAAAGCGTTTACATCTCAAGGATTCATATAAACATATAAATAGAGTGAGAAGTGTTGTGAGATGCAAAACAGATATTTACTGACAAAATGGAATCTACAAGTTTAGCCACAAAATAAATACAACTAATTGATATATTTGCTATTAAGCCCTGAAGTATTTGCAAATAATAAATATGGTGAAAAAGTTATTAACTGAAAGACAAAAAACATTTGTTTGTGGAAATATTAAGTGGAACACACTACCGCAGGACTGCTTCCCTGCAGATAACAACACGATTGTCTTCAAATCCAATGTCAACAATTACTTGACCTAAACCGTCAGCATAAGTAATCAAATGTCCATTCATCATTTTCAATCCTCTCAATATTCTTCCTCATCCTTCCCATTAACCCTTATTCACTCGTGGCTTTTGCCCTTCCTAAGTGGTGACCCATTAATAAAAAGAATAAATAAAAAATCAAGTTTTAAAAACATCAAATATTGACTATTTAAAAAAAAAAAAAAATTATTTCTTTATTTACGTTTTATTATAATTTTTTAAAGCTTTAAACGTTATTTTATTAATATATATTTTTCTTTTTTCGGTTGCAGACCTGATATTGATTCATTTGAAACCTGTCCCCATTTACTTGCCTCTCCACGGGAGCAGAATTAGACACAAGGTCGGTTTTTAATGTGGGATAAATCCAGCTCCCTAAAAAAAAAAAAGGCACTCTGGATTGGGACAAAAATAAAAATTGCCTCGGTCTGGAAGGATTTCCTCTTTACTGAACAGGGACAGAAAAGATGAAGTGTAGTATCAGAACAGATACTACACTTGGCTTCTAGCCAACCTGCCAATAAGTTGTTAAAAGCAAAAGTAGAGAGTTAGTTGGGGGGGGGGGGGAAAACAAGACCCCAATTAATTCCAGACTTTCCTGGCTTAAAAGTTTCATAAATAAATCCAACACCAGTAGAAATATCAATTTGGGTTGGTTTGGTTGTTTTACGGAATATCAATCCTTTTCGGTTTATTTAATACTGAACGGTAAAAGTTTTTATGCTTCAAGTTCTTTATATGTTCAAGTATTTATAAATGGTGTTTGGTTTGGTTGTTTTGTAGAGGAAAAAATGTGTTTGGCTTTGCAGAACATCATTGAGTTTTGCAAAGGGAAAGGAAAAAACAATAACATTAATGTTTGATGTATTTTTGGTCAGGAAGAGTAGAAATATCAAAGATAAGCATTTGAAATGCTTATATAAAAACAAAGGATATGACCAAATCCAGTCGTTTGTGATAAATCATATGTAATGAATACAAAAATATTCAATACTATGAGAAGTAGAGCAATACAAGTCATACAATATTATTACCGTTTTCTGTACACATGAATGTTAAACTGTGTTCACTTATGTCAAACTGCTTAATCTTGCTAGACTTCTGCATGAATGTCCAGATCACAATGAACAGACATTTAGCTGAACCTCCTACATTATAGATTGTCTTTTTTTAAAAATCAATTTTAATTAAGATGAAGATTTTAACAATTTATTTTTTATTAAATAAAACAGCAAATGAACTCAATGCATCCCAACTGAAAAATTGGATAAACTAATCTATTGCAAATATTCACTTTCTGAATTGACTTAAGTATAAATCTTGGCACTGTTGATTCGCGTAGAAATTGCTTTCTTAATTGAAGTTAAATTTTCAGTTTATAAAAATAAATTTAAACTACTTGCTTTTTAGTTTGTTGTGGATTTTATTGTATTCCTTTTTTTGTTTTGGCATTGTTGAATTCAATCATTCACTCCAACGAGAAATATTTCTAACAGTATTTGTAAATAAAATATATTCTATTTAATAAAAAAAAAAAAATTTGAATGTTCAGAGCTGCGTTCTATTGTTGCTTTTTACATTTTTTATTTTACAAATTTCTGTTAATAATTTGGTGCTTCTGTATTACAGGGCAGAAATTTTTTTTTTTTATCTTTAATTTTGAAGAGTCAAGGGGGAGATAAATCCTGGGGGAACACTTTGAATTACCTTCTAAGGGATTTTACCGATATGCATTTTAATTAACTTAAAGTAAAGTAAAACAAAATATATACGCAAAAGGATTATTTCGGAATTAAACAATCACGACACTTTATGGTATTCGGCACCAATTTTTTTATTAAAAAGATTTATTGAAATAAATTTTTCTATACTTCTATGTATTTTTCTATACTTAATTTATTTCAATAAATCTTTTTAATAAAAAACTTTGTGCCGAATACGATAAAGCGGTGTGATTGTTTGATTCCTAAATAATCCTTTTACGTATATATTTTATTTTCCTTTACATTCAAAATTAAAGATAAATTTTTTTTTCGGACCTGTAAGAAAATTATTGGTGCTTCTGTATAGAAGCACCAATAATTTTCTTAATTACAAAAGTTTAAATTAACTTGGAAAAGAAATCAGTTGTCTGTTTTTTTGTTTACTTATGCAAAAGAAAGTTGTATTAATATTTCTACTTCATTGAGTTTGAATTACCTCTCCTTGATTTAGTGCATGCGTATTGGCATATATATATATATATATATATACAGGGTGGGCAAAAATAAGGGTCCTATTTTTAAAAATTCATAACTTTTTTATTTATTGATTTTTTAAATTTTTTTTTTTAGAATAAGTAAAGGACCCCTTCCGAAGCAAGCATGAGCCGTATTAGCCCTAAGGAACGTACCCTCATTTAGAAAACATTATTTTTGCTTAAAAAACTCAAAACAGTGTAAAAAACAATACTTTAGTTTTTGTAAGTTTTAAGAAGTGTTTTTCGGCTAAAATTTGTTTTGTTTATTTCAAAAAATCTCGGAAGGGTCAGTCTACACACACATAAAGTTTGGTGAGTTTAACTTTTATTTTGTGGAAGTTATTCAAATTCAAGTTATTCAAATTTAAAGATAGGACCCTTATTTTGGCCCACCCTGTATATATATATATATATATATATATATATATAGGGTGATTGGAAAGTAACTATATTAAGTGCTCGCAATTTATTACTGAAATATACTTACAAGAAATGAATATGATGAGAAAGTGTATATAGCATGGAGATTTATTTAGAATTCAATTCAATATGGGCGCCAGCAGTCTATCAGCTTCTCAAGACGCCTGGGAACAGCGTCAACTGATTTTACATGGAACTCAGTATTTAAAAAAAAAAAAACCAAAAAAAAAAAACCCCTACTTATCAAGGCTAAAGATACATTCAGGATAAGGGTTAATGAGATGGATAGATTGACAATCTCTGCATACCACTCACTCAAAACAGTCAACCAAGGAAATGTCAATGCTTACCTTTTATCCGACACATTGATCATGGAATGTGAGAACGAAAGGAGAAAATGTTTCAGACAAAGGGAGAAGAATTGCTGTTTTCTGGGTTGGCTGTTTTGAATCCTCTCAAAATATTCATTATCATTTAACTGTCAATCTATCCATCTCATTAACTTATCCTTCAATGTAGTTTAGCCTTGATAAGTGGTGACTCATTAGTTAAAGCTGGTTGTGAATGCTAGGACCCATTTTCAATACCAAGTACAACCACATTCTATATTTATTTCTTGTAAGAATTACATTTCAGTAATAAATTATGAGTACCTAATGATAGTGAGTTACTTTCCAATCACTCATTCTCTCTCATTACATATGAGAGAGAGAGAGAAAGAGAAAGAGAGAAAGCGAGAGAAAGAAAGAGAGAGAGAAAGAGAGAGATTTAAAAATAAGAACCATGAATATATTCAGTTTAAATTTCTTACCACAAATTTGAGATACCAAACACAATCAAGAGACGAAAATGTGTTCTATTAATGTTTTCACCAAACTACATTGTTATTATAACTGATACACAACAATTATAAGTTTAATAGATTATAAACTAGTCAAACTTGACAGGAAGCCCCACCCCCCCTCCAGCTCAATCCTTCATACTGATTATTATTCCACTGACAAGACTATGTTGAGATTCAGACAGGATATTATGTTCGGAAACATTTCAATCAAAGATAAAATAAAATATATACTTTTACTACTTTTATATCTTTAAAAGAAAAAGTTTCATATAATGTCAAACATTTCTTTAAATTAAATCTTGCTTCGTTTTTTTTTTTTGTACCAGATAGGTAACAAGTGTAGTATAACAGTTTACGCACAATCACTCAGACGTGTCACACCTACCCAAACAAAAACAGGTTTTCAAATTGACTTGGTCTCAGAATAACATTTTTTCATAAAGTCCAAAACAATTTTTTACTTCTTACAAAAAAAAATATTTATTAATATATTTATTTTTTTACAAAAATTAAATATTTTTAACTTTTGTTAACTTGAAAACTTAAAACCACAAAACTGACTATTTCCTTCATATGCAAATGACTAGTGTTGACATGCAAATTAAATTTACCAAAAGATTTATCGTGTTTTTGAGATTGAATATACAAAAAGAATTTAAGTAACTCTCCGAATGTTTGAAAAAGGAAGAAGAAAAAAATATACAAACGAATCTATCAACTATAAGTTAACAAAAGCTGCATCTTCCACTTTTCTGTTGATAAATTTTTTCTTGCGATAATTGGATTAGTAAAAAATATATATAATTACCTTGGAGTGAGGAAACTTTTTTTTTTTTTTTTTTTTTTTGTAAAAATGGAAATTGTTATTCTGATACATTTGTCTCTTAAAATAATTTTGTGTAAAAATAGCTAGTTGTCTTTATTAAATTGAAAGTGTATGTTTATTTTTCTAAGAAAAAATATAAATATATAAATGGTTTGGGATTTTTTTCATGGAAAAATGTTATTCCAAGACAGGCAATTTTAAAATACATGGTTGTGTTGTTTACGTGTTGGGAAGACATGAGACTGCGAATTCAGCATGCCATTTATCCAGACAACTGAAATGTAACGCGACACTAGATATGACGTCATATCTTTTGAGTGACGTCACATATAGTGCCCTGCTATTGCTGTTCAGTTTTAATGTTTGTTAATGAAAATTATTGTAAATTTAGATGAAGTGATCCTAACAATGCACGAAAATTATATTTTAAATGCAAATGAGATAGGTTTTTTTTGTTTTCTTTTAACTATTTTAGTAAAACAGGAGTTAAAATTTAACATTAAAATAAGAGAAAATTGATTTGACAAGATATTTATATGCCAGACATAAAACTTAATCTCAGACTAGAAATTGTTAATAAATAAACTATGTGAAGAAATATATAACTTTCAAGATTAAAAGTTCTTCCCAATTGCCCTGAAAGCAGTTTTAGCAAGAATAGCAATTTTTATAACAAAATATATGAAACTATTTTACAAATTGCATTTAATATGGTGACTGAATAAGAAATGGTCTTAAAATATCTAAGAATATCTGGCATGGTTTACTGAATATAAATTCATGTAATTATAAGATGAAATATGTTATAGTCAAAAAAAGAAAAAAAAAAAGAAAAAGATATAGTATTAATGAAATAGAAATAATGAAACAGCAATAATAATGACAGCGTATATAAGTTTTTTCTTCTTGTTTTTCTTTAAGAAAGCAGAAAAAAAAAGACATGCAAAAACAGAATTTCTTTTATTGGCTTTTTATACCAATAGAAAAAAAAAAAAACTAAATCAAACAAAATAAAAAACAACAAAAGAGTATTAATCATTTAATGAAGTGTATGAATTATACATTTTAATCTGTTTTATTTTTTAATTTTCTTTGTTTGCGCTAAAAAAACAAAAAAAAAAACAATGACTTTTTCTTTTATTTATTCAGGCATTCAAAATTGGGATTTGTGTTAAATTCAATAATTAATATTTTATTTTTTGAATGCTTATATTTGATACATCTGTTCACAGTGTCCAGTGGAATCGTCAACATTATCATAGAGCCTCTAAATCAAGAAAGAGAGGGAGGGAGGAAGAAGAAAACCAATAATTTTCAGTAATACTTAAAGTAAAATATAAGTATGTAACTAATTCATATATATATATATATATATATATGAATGAGAGAATGATAAAATCAACTTCTTGGAATCAGAATAGAGTCGATCCAAGAGCAGATCTTAGGTAGAGTTTCATAACAAAAATAATAAAAAGCGGCTTTTCTTAACACTTTACTGCAGTTTCACGGTAGATCCGATTATCTGAAGTGTATTCTTATCCCATACATCTGTATATTGGGATAAAAATACACTTCTAATGATCAGATCTACTGTGAAGCTGCAGTAAAGTGTTAAAATAAGCCCCGCATTAACTATTTATTATTGTTATGTATGTATATATATATACATATATATATATGTGTGTGTGTGTGTGTGTGTGTGTGTGTGTGTGTGTGTGTGTGTGATTTGGTAGTTAAATAAAAGGAAGAGGATCGGAGGGAGAAAAAAAAAGAAAGATACAACTAAATGTCAGTTTTACATAATTGGAGTAATTTCTTTTGTCTTCTTTTTTTCATTGAAATAGATAAAATCATCATCATCATTGTCATGATGTAACAAAGACAGAAACTGGCTATGTACAATAATACAGTGGAAATACTGCCATCACCAGACAAAAGGTACAACATTTATCACTGACTTTTTAATTTATTTGTTCACCATAACATTTTGTTTTTAAACCAGAGTTATATATTTTCTAAGGTCTGTTTGAATTACACATTGCAGCACAAAATTAACTCATTAAAATAATAATGAAAATAATAATAATGACTTAAAAAAAAAGATTTCTTTTGATATTCTGAAAACATGGCCAAGAATTTAATGTTGATTTGTTTTGTTTCTTAAGTGGAATGATGCCGGAACTCTCACTTAAACACAGCCAAGGAAAATGACAAAAAATTTACCTGAATCCAAAACTTTTTTTTGGGTGGTAATGACGGGGGAGGGAAAACAATTATCTACAGTTTTTTTCTTTTTTTTAAATATATATTATCATTAAAAATCATTTATTTTATATATGTGCATACCTGTTTATGGAAATATTCACTTTCTTTTTTAAATGGCAGAGTATGTAAGAGTTTGTGATTACTGCCCTCACCACAATAATGTACATCAAAGCTTGACCTTTCTCAAAACAAAATGGTTACCAATCTCTTCTGGTCCGGAAGTGGGTGAACATCATTCTATATGTTATGAGAATCTTTTCCCCTCCCTTCTTTTTTGTTGGACAACAGCTTTTAAAAACCTGCTGTTGTCACTTTAATTAGGAAATAGGTCATATTTATATTTAGAAGGGATGGGGGGTAAAAGCAAAGAAAATAAAAAGGGATCCTCATAACATTAAAAATTAACAGATTTTTGTAATCTAATTAGTTCACAAAAAAATGAAAATTTAATTTATTTTTTCTCAGCTTAACTCTATTATAAATTTATCTAAATTTTCTAATTGGATTTTAATAACTAAATTTTAATAAAATTATTTTTTCTCTGAAAAGAGAGATTATCCAAATAATGATTTGTTTCCCCATTGTTTAAAATTAAATCTTAAGTACAAAATGTTCATCAATTATAATAAATGTTTTAGTGTGCAGTCAATAAGTCCATACAGGTAATCTCCAGACGAGAACTTTTCATTTGAGTTTTCTTTTCTTTAATTTTTATTGTAGGCTCATATTTACATTTGTCTCGATATGTGTTCTCCCACGTCCACCAAACTTTGCCTTTTCTTCTCTATTTCTTTCAAGTGAGACACAATCTTATTGTGCGTACATATGTACGAACCCATGATTACATCCGCCTTCATCGATAATCTCTACTAACTTTTAGAAGAGGTATCTAAAAAATTAGAAAAATAATAATGATAGAAAGATTTATAATTTGATTCATAATTTAAGGAAACAATAGAAATGTAGCTTGCCTCTACTTCTTCCATACACCCCCTCCGCTCCAAGTAAACATACGCGCACACACACACACATGCATGCATGCATGCCAGCCTTTTACTATATAGGAGTTATATTCATACAATCAGATGAAAGAGAAAGAGTGGAGCAGTACCATTTTTTTTTCTAACAAAAAAATATATAAAAAATAGCTAACATAAAAACACAAGACAACTGAACTACATAAAAAGTACGAAGATGTTTGTTGAAATAAAGGGAGGGGTACGTCTTTTTTTTTTTTTTTTTTTTTTTATTTTTATTAATTAGCTGTCAACTCTAAATAATAATAAAAGAATAAAAAAACAACAGAAATAATGACAAGTCTATGATAGTTATTTCACATAACAGCTGAGCAAACACTGTCTCTACATATACACAAAAACATTTTTGCTGGTTTTGTCAAAATCTTTTTTTCCTGCTGTTATTCCGAGTGACAGCATCAATAATATTTTTGAGGTTTCTTTTCTCTCTATGCAAGTGTTATATATATATATATATATATATATATATATATATATAAGTTTTAAAAACTATCAATATTTCTGTTAACAATTTAATTCATTTTTTTCATTGATTTGAGACATTAAGGAGAGTAAGCCCCTTTTCACAAATAAACCACACTGAGCGGGTGGACTGAGCAAATATGCAAAAAATCTCTTCAAATAATCTTTTTCCTTCCCTTTCTTTTTCAAAAAAAGATTTAACGGTATTTCATGCAGCCATCTTGTTCTTTCTTCTGAAATTGGGCTTATGGGGGTGGGGAGGGGTTTGGGTGGGTGGGAAGTTGTTTGTAATAGTAGTAGTAGTAGTAATAGTGGTTGTGGTAGTTGAAATTAGGAAGGAAGGATGAACACTTGTTTTATTTTTCTTTCTTTCCCTTTTCTTGGTGTGTCTCAAAGAAACCAAGTGACTGTCATCCTCCTCATCCTCCTCCTCTTTTTCCTCCTCCCACTGGAATGGTGACTGCTCAGCAGTTGTCTCCCCCTTCCACTTTTTTCCTTTTCTTTTCCTGGGTATTTCATTTTTGTTCTAGTTTCTTTTACTTCCTCTCTATTCAATTCTTACTAAAACTGAGACTCGAGCAGGTTACAAATTTCTGTTGGCACTGTATCTTTACTCGCTCTAACTGTTAAACGATACATCTGAAAAGGAGAAAGAAGAAAATAGTTAACAAAACGAAAAGAGGGCAATCAGTTAAATGCAACCCCCACACACATTAAGAATGTTTATAGAATGTTTATTCATTATATTGAGTGAATAAATTATTTTTCGAATATTTATAATCAATAATGTATGTTTACGTTTCAGATACAAAACTAACCCGAGCAGAAATGATCACCAGTGAATTTCCTTGTTTATTTATTTTTTTAAATATTGAGTCATCACTTATTTAGGCCAAGAGCCACTTGAGGATGAGGGTTACTGAGACTGAATGATTGGCACCTGAAATATGAGGAACACTATGGGAGTACTAACATCAATCAATGGTGTGAACTGTGTTTGATTACTTATGAATCGGTTTATGATTAGAATTTGTTGATTCGACGACGATCAACTTACACTCAGCAGGGAAGCAGTCCTGCAGTTATGTGTTCCACAGGCAGGAAACCGTTGCAAAGAAACTCTGTCCATGGAAATTTGCTTAACACTGGTGGGAAGACGACTTCTTGGTGTCAGTTTAACTAATTACTTGCCATGCCGCACAGTTGGTTAATGCCCCCCTCCCCCAAAGTACAGGTTTATATCCCTTCAGGGTTACATTTTTCTCTGATATTAATTTTCATTACTTGCAGTTAAATATAAATGTGTGTGTGTGTGTGTGTATATGTATATCTCTAATAGAGACATAAATGTATAGATTATATAAAAAAAATACATTCTGCTCTTGTAATTTTCATGATTAAGCACTATGATCTTTTTCTGATAATATCAGATACATGCTATATATACTTATCAAGGGAGGCGCGAGAGCGCTCTATCCCTTAATAGACTGCACGAATGGCCTATGCTGGAAATCACATTTCTTTGATCAATCATAACTTAAAAACAAATAAACCAAATTAGTTAAAACTTTGCACAACATTTTTATTTGATAGGTTCTATAAGTGTGTAGAATTTCAGCATCATTAGTCAAGGCAACCCAGAGATCCAGAAAGTTCAATCATGAAATCATGTTATCTGTACGTACGTATGTGCCACCCTGTATCTCATCAACTATTTGATGGATTCAGCTGATTTTTGGCAGAGATAGAGGTTCTAGGGTCCAGTTGATGGCATTTTAATTTCAGTTTACCATATACCTTAGTTTTCCAGAAAATTCCAAAAAACCTTATGAGAAAGCATTGTATTGAGGCATAGCCTTTACAAAAGTAGTGACATTCCATGAAAAATGCCAGTATACTGAAATCATATGCCCTTAATAGGGTTAAGATGAAAATTCATATACACTAAATGTACAAAAGCAAGGAAATTCACAAATTTTTACACTTTTATTGTCATTAAGGGTATGACTACATATCAACCAAACCATTTCATTATCACATCACTACAGTATAAATCTCTATGCATGAGTGGATGAAGTGTGTGAGGTGCGCTGAAGAAAAATTCTTACCAGTAAAATACATAGCCCTGTTGTGCTCGCATACCCTTAATGACAATAAAAGTGTAAAAATTTGGAAATTTCCTTGCTTTTGTACATTTAGTGTATATGAATTTTCATCTTAACACTATTAAGGGCATATGATTTCAGTATACTGGCATTTTTCATGGAATATATATATTGTTAACCAGTTTGATTAAACAATATAAAAAACTTTTGTCGATTGACTATTTTATTCGATTAATCTATGTCTTAATTTAAGAGTTAAAGCTTTTAATGAAATAACAAGAATTCTTTAGAAATAGAGTATTTGAATTCTGCTTAAGAAAAATTAAAAGTACTAGGTGGAAAAAAATCGAGTGGTCATCAGAAATCAGAGAGTTATGAGTTAAATAGTAGGATAGACTAGACTCTCAAGCATTGGTTTTGAAATTAGTCAAGACGGAAAACTCTGTAATAACACCAGTCTTTCTGTTTCCAATTGCCCATGACTTTTCTTTGCCAATGAACTCTATCCATGTTGGTTTAGAAGAGGTGCAGTTGGGACTGTGCAACACTTGCTCCATGATAGACTCTCTCTGCAGGAAACTAAGTGAGTATCCATCGTCACTAAAGACTGAAAGGGGCATTTTAAAATGCAGCACATAAAGGTGTTTGTATACTTTTTTCATGAAATTATTAATTCTGATTTCCATAGAAATATCTACCTACATTTCATCAATTCACCAGATAATAACTACTTGAGTAGTGTTAGGGGCAGTTATCTCCCTTAATTTTTAAGTGGAGTTAATTCCCTTGATTTCTGAATAACTGAATTTTAAAGCAACTATCATAAATAACAGCCAACAACAAAGAAAGAAAAGATGCAATACATACTTGAGCCTGCAAGTTGGGTTCTAACCGTACTAAGCAACCAATTTGTTGATTTCTGGTATGTAAGATACCCGCTGACACATAATTGTCTTTGTTTGGGTCGATTCCTTCCAATACACTCAAACTGAAACCAAGGATCTGAAAACACAAATAATGATGTTACACCAAATTTAAAAAATAGATATATTTTTTAAAGAAACCAAAAGAAAATCAACTAGCATAATGCAAGAAATCCAGGATTTAAACAGAAAATTTAAATGTATGCATGGATTCTACTGGGCAAATTCTTATGAAATTTAGAAGTAGACATGAAAGGAAATCTAAAGAGTCATTTGTAGAATTTGGATTATTCGGACTACTGTCCTCATCTTGAGTGTTATCATCACAACGTTTCGGGAATATTTCTACTACCCCTGTGGATTAAATAAAGGATTCCGTTCGAAATTCCGTCCAGACTCCCGAGTTCGACAGATATATTCTCGAGTTCGAAAAGATACACCTGAAGACGGCCGGAGATTACAGCGGCCGAAACGTGATAACACTCAAGATGAGAACAGTAGTCCGAATAATCCAAATCATACAAATTATCAATCACTATCTAAAAAATTCAGAAACTAAAGAGTTATGTTTGATTATTTTTTTTAAGTGAGCAAAGAGTGCAGAACTCACCTTTAAAAATAAAGGTACCCATAAAAGTTACTTAGTCCTTGCACGTGGTGTTATCTCCCTAACCTGGGAAACCCTGCTATATGTGTGATTAGTTTTTTTTTATTAAAAGTTTTTTGTTAAAAGTTGAAACGTGATTATTGACTAAAAAAAGACATACCGAAATAGGTAGAATAAATGAACTACAAAAACCCAAAACAACAACGCAGCAAAAGAAAAAGTAGATTTTTGTTTACCTTTGCTTTTGTTTGTTCTGCATCCATTGGGTTTTGTGCTCTGAATATTTTCTGAGACTCTTGTTGGGGACTAAAAAAGAAAAAAAAGAAAATCAATAACGAACAGATCTATTATAATTACAATTTAGTAAGAAAGAAAAAACAGCAACCATTATGAATAAGAAATAAAATATTTTTGCAGATATGTCCTCACATCTCTATGAAATGAGGCTTTGACTGTCCTTATTTACTCGCCTCCCCACGAGGGTAGAATTAGACACAAGATCGATTTTTAATGTGGGGAAAATCCAACTCCCCAAAAAAAGGGGAACTCTGAATTGGGACAAAAAATTAAAAATAACTTAGTCCTTCACTGACTGAGGACAGAAAAGATGAAATGTACTATCAGAACAGATACTACACTTTACTCATAACTAAAAGGTTTTGATTGTCACTCAAAGTTTGGAATAGCATTTTCATAGCTAAACATGCAGACTGAATGGATGTATTGGAAGAATGGATGCGTTCTCATTTTTAAATGATCATTTCTTTCCAGCTTTCTTCAGGTCACATTTGTTGAAGTCAGAATACGTTTTTTTTTGTTTTTAACTACCATGAGAGTAGACTGCTCTCATTCTGCTTCCCATGTTTTAGCACATCTCACATCAGATCAGTTGTGTTTGTAGTCCAGAGATTGAACTCCAACCTCTGTGTTCACTCAGAATGTGTTTTCAATGATTTAGATCCACTAAGCCATGTGTACAAAGGAGGAGCAATTCAGATTCGAGTGATAAGACTTATAAGTACCTAAAGTACAATTTTCTTATGGCCCAACAAAATCAAACTGTAAACATTAAATGCTTTACCAGTTCATTTATCTGTTCCATCTACATCTTCTCGCGAGCAATTAAAACACGTAGTACCCATAGATATCTACCACCTCACAGACATTTTATGATGGTCAGACTTTGGTTGTACCCCCCCCCCCCACCAGTTTTACACTAAATGTTCTGTATGTAGGTCTCAACCACCTAACACCAGGTACCCTCATGGTTTTAAAGAGTCTCTTATACCCTCTCCATCTGATACAGTGAATGGTTGGCTGTTTTACGGCATATCAACCCTTTTCGGGTTATTTAACGCCAAATCTGGTCATTTTGGTAGAAGTTTTCATGTTTCAAGTTATTTATATCTTCAAATATGTATTCATGGTGTTTGGTTTGATTGTTTTATAAAGGAAAATTGTTGTTTTTGTTTTTGCAGAACATGATTGAGTTTTGCAAAGGGGAGAAAAAAAGGAGGAAAAATAAATAAAAAATAAAAATAACATTAAGGTTTGGTTTGGTTTACGGCATAACAGCCATCTAGGGGTTATTTAATGGTGACTAATGTTGTCAAATGAAGTCCCAAGGTAGGTCAATTTATTTTATATTGTTTTTTTTGGGGGGGAAAAAAAATTAGATTAAATTGTTTTGAACTGTCCAACTTCTTTAATGAAGTCTAAGATTTTGGTCAGATTTGTGTCTTTAAACAAGTCCTTTAGATTTTTAGAGTTATAGTATTTCCTTCAGCTTTGTTGTAGATCCTGACAGTCTATTAATATATGTTTGATTGTAAAAGGTTCTTGACATGATATACACATTGGGGACTTCACCTTTCAATAAATGTTTGTGGGTAATATATGTATGTCCTATACAAAGTCTGGCTACTCCAATCTCTTCTCTTCTTGCCTTTCTGTAGCCTGAGGGCCACTCATCAATAGTTGGCCAAACCATGTGTAACTTATTAATTTGGCATTCATCCCAAGATTCTTGTCATTTTTATTTGATTAACCTGTTTATAGAAGGTCGAAGATCAGTGTATGGAATTCTAGTATTGGTAGGTATCACGTTCAACGATTCTTTTGCTGAATTATCCGCTTTCTCGTTTCCACAAATGCCGATATGACTCTGTATCCAGCATAATTTAATGTTACACTGTTTCTCATTATAGATAGAGGTGATCTTATCTAAGATTTTTGTGATTAGAGGGTTATCCATTTTTTTGTTCTTCAGTTCTGTGAGCACTGATAGGGAGACAAAGAAGATTATGAATTTATCTGTTTAATTACTTTCTATTATTCTCACAGCCAGGTATAAGGCTGTAGCTTCTGCACTAAAAATTGACGCTTTGTCAGATAGTCCACGCTGCCTTTTAATCTTATCCGAAATAGCAGCGCATCCAACTCTGTCTGCATCTTTAGAACCATCAGTGTAAATGTATTTGTATACAGGGTGGTTTTCCAAGATCACTTAAGTTTTTCTTGGAAAATATATGGATGAGTATTTTTCTTGTCTAAGTTGTTCAGTGCTAGGATCATTTCTGGAGATCTGATGATCCAAGGTTCAGTTTCAGATAAAGTGGAAATGTCAATGTAGGAAAGTTGGATTTTAGATTCTTTTATAATGGGTTCCATTCTAAGGCCTAAAGGTTTTATCATTTTTCTTTTTTGTTCAAAAAAGGTTCTGAGTTTTGGGTTAAATATACAGTCGAATGCTGGGTTGTTTGGATATGATTTTAATTTTTCACTCCTAATCTGATGGGTGCTTCGTAGGCTCTCAACTGGGGAGGTTCTGTATACACCTAATACCAGTCTCAAGCTTTCATGGTGAATGGTATCAAGTTCTTTTAGATAGGAGTTTCTGGCTGACTTATAGATAAGGCTGCCATAGTCCAGTATCGGGCAAATTTTAGTGCAGTAGATATGTAAGAGTTTTTGTCTATCAGTGCCCCAGTCAGTGTGGGCAAATACATGTAAGAGTAGTGTAGTTTTAATACATTTGTTTTTCAGATATTTTATATGGGGAATAAAATTAAGTTTTTTTATCAAATATCATACCCAGAAATTTGTACTCGTTGATGACTCGGATCTGTTCTCCCTCGATCTTAATGATGGGGTCATGATGTAACTTTGTCTGGGAGCAAATGTGCAAGAATTTTGTTTTCATTTTACAGAAATTGAAACCGTTTTCTGTTGGCCATTTTGTTATTTTGTTTATGTTAAATTAAAGTTGTCATTCAATTATGTTTATATATTTAGATCTATAGCAGATCATGAGGTCATCTACATAGAGGGCACCTTTAATCCCTGATGTTTCTGTTGTGATGTCTTTGAGGATATTATTAACTTTAATATTAAACAGGGTTACTGAGAGAATACTTCCCTGAGGAACTCCTGTCTCTTGCTCTTTTTTTATCTGAGAGTGTATTTCCCACTCTAACTTGGAAGGTTCTATTGTTTATGAATTTCCTCTGAATATTGAAAGTTTGCGTTTTAGACCTAATTCTTTTAGGTCATTCATAATATCATATTGCCATGTGCTATCATAGGCTTTTTCGATATCAAAAAATATTGCAGTTACATGTTGCACTTGGATAAAAGCCTCTCTTATGTAGGTTTCAAGATGCACTAGGTTATCTATGGTGCTTCTGTTTTTCCTAAAACAAGATCGAAATTTGGATAGTAGGTTGTTTTTTTCCAGGTACCATACAAGCCTTTTATTAATCATTCTTTCACGTGTTTTGCATAAGCAACTAGTTAGGGCTATAGGCCTTTAGTTTTTAGGGTTTGTGTTGTTGTCTTTAGGGATTTTTCTTTTTTGTTTGTCTGGGTCTGTTTTCATTGCTTTTGGAATGGGGATTACTATAGCTGGTTTCCACTGAGGGGATTTCACATTTGTTTCATGTCATTGTATATTTTTAGGAGGTAGTTTAGAGATATTAAGCATAATTTTTTCAAGAATTCATACTGAATCTCGTCTTGACCAACAGATGAGTTATGAGTTTCATTCAAAACTTCCTGAAGTTCTGTTATGGCAAAGTTTTTGTTGTAGGTTATTTTATTATTATTGAAGTTGATTTTTTCTTTTTCTTTATTTTGTCTGATTTTTTGGAAGTTAGGATTTCCCTTTTGGTGGGAAGAGTTTCTAGCAAAGTTATCTGCAAGCATATTTGCAATTTCTTCCTTGGTAGTGGCTTCTATATTGTTTTGGTGCAACTGATTTAGTGGGGTGTTAGAATATTTGCCTGAGATTTTTCGTATCATTTTCCAGATTGTTTTAATTTTAGTCTTGTTGTTGAGTTTGGATACAAAATTCTGCCAGGAAGTTCTTTTTGATTCCCTAATAGTTTTCGTGCTTGGGCCTGACAGTTTTTAAAACTGTTAAGGTTTTCTTTGGTTGGGTTTAATTAAAAATTTTTTCAGAGTAGTATGACGTGTGCGTATAGGAGTCTGGCATTCATGGTTGAACCAGGGTTTTTAAATTTGTTTGTTGAAGTTGGAAGTTTTAGGTATGCTTTCTTCAGCAATTTCTAGGAGTGTTTTGGAGAAATATGTTATGTGGTCTTTGTCATTATTTGATTTGAGAGGGAGTTTATTTTGGCATAGAATTTCATATTTATCCCAGTTTGCTCTGTTACGGTTCCAGTATGAGATTTCTTCTTTTGTTTTGGAATTGGGATTTTCTAAAATTATAGGTAAATGGTCACTGCCACATGTATTGTTGAGTACTTTCCAATTGAAATCTAGGAAAATAGTGGGGTCACATAGTATGAGGTCTAATGCAGAATATGAGCCTGTTGCTGGATAGAGGTGGGTGTATGTTTTTTTTGATTGAAAAGACAGATTCCTTTTATTAATTATGTTTTCTATAATTTTGCCTTTTATATTGGTTTCTTTACTTCCCCAAATTTGATTATGACTATTGAAGTCACCAGCTAGGATGTAAGGTTTGGGAAGTTGTATAATTAAGTTATCCAGCTCAGTTTCATTAATCTTCTCTTTTGGCGGTAAGTATAGGGAACAGATTGTTATCCTTTTATGCAGAGATACTGATATGGTAACTGCTTGCAAGTTTGATTTTAAAGGGATTTGCTTTTGTAATATTTTGTTATTTATAATGATGGAGGTGCTTCCTGAGGCTCTGACATTACTATTGTGGATATAATTATATGAGGTATGATTTTTAATATTATTTTGCAATTTTCCTTGAGGTGAGTTTCCTGAAGGCAGACAATTACTTGAGTTAAGTTTTTCATGAGTATAAGCAATTCTTCATAATTTGGTTTTATATCACATACATTCCACTGTAAGATCTTATGAGTCATCGGGGGGGGGGGGGGGGGTGTAGGATTGGTTTGAAGAGGTTTCACTCTCAATCAGCACTATTCTGCTTTCTGTTTGTTGTCTTGTTTCTTCAAAAGAGGTTTCGCTTTTGTAAACTGTTTAGGTGAGGTTTTTTTTTTGCTTGTAGCATCTTTGGTCTCGTCAATCCTAGATTGACGATTTTTCATTTGATCCGATTCCATGTTAGATCTAGTTGTTAAGTTTTCTTTTAATATCGCTAGTAGAGATCTTAGTTCTTTCACTAGATCCGGTAGGTTGTTTTAATTTTGTAGAGTTAATGGGTTTGATCTTTGGGTTGCTTCTGCATAAGTGTTGTTTTTGAAATATGCTTCAACAATCTTTCGTGCTTCTGGGTAGGATAAATTTTTATGTTTAATTTCAGTAATTTCTCTTTCTTTTTGGTAGATTTTGCAGGTTTTAGAGTAGGCTGGATGGCCTTCATTACAATTTGAACATTTTTCGATGTTATGGCATTCATCTTCTGTGTGGTTGGGGTCTATTTTAATTCCTCTACATATTTCTCTATGATGTCCATATTTTTAGCATTTGTGGCATCTTAGGGGTGTAGGGATATATTGTTCTACCTTTTCAATTAGGTAGCCAATTTTTACTTTTTTAGAAATTGTAGGTGTGTCAAAGGTCAGTATATAGGTATTAGTTGGTATTGTCTGACCATTTCTTTTCATAGTTATGCGTATGAGAACAATTACGCCTCGTTTTTATAATGCCGTTCTTATTTCTTCCGTAGTTGCCAAGGACAAATCTTGGTTCCTTATGACTTCTTTAGAAGTATTTAGCTTTTCATGTGGAAAAACTTTACATTTATGGTTGTAGAAATTCCCCATTTTTAATAGGTTTTGGGCATCTTTATTGTTGTTTACTTCGACAAGAAGATTTCCGTTTCTTAGTTTTTTTTAATTGACTTTGGATTGCTCTTGCTGGTAAGTATTTTTTCGATTAAAAATGGTGATAATTCACTCATTTTTTTGCTTTCTAGTTCTAAAACTAGGAATCTTGGAAAATAGGTTGTTTTTTTTGGTGTGTTGTATATCTTTTCGTCCTCTGAGCTTGAGGTTTATGAGACATCAGAGTGGTATCTTTTAAGGGGGGAAAATGATCCATGTGTTTTTTTTTGTTTTTTTCATCACCCTTGCTCTTCATCTGCTCGGAGCCCTTTGTGGGAAGTGCCAGGGAGGAAACCTATTCGCCCTGGCACCAGATACAGAGATGATATACTTGGTCTAGATTAAGAACTGAGCACCTGTTTTCCTTTGATTTGGATTTTTTAAGAAAAATGTCAGGGATGTCGCAGCCATGTCAATGCTTTGTTCGCCATAACCAATTGACCCTCAGCCACCGCTTTCCACCATATTTTGGAGATAGTTGTTAGTGGGGGTTGGAATAGGAATGTTAATTGTAGTGAGTAGATTAGTGGGGGTTTTATATGGTGGGGCTTGACGTGACCAACCGATTGATTGGATCGAGCCTCTCTAACTGTCCGTCTAGCCCAGGTAAGGGCCAAAGTGGAGTGTTGCAGTGCGCATATCCACTACCTTCCCGGGTTATGGACTGCTCAGCCATCAGGATCCCACCCTTTAGCATCACGTGTTGCCCCCCATGGCAAACTGGTGGCCTCATTAGGGGGTGTAAAAAAGGGGGGGGGGGGTGAGAGAATGAGAGAGAAAGAAAGAGAATTGTTTTTTTTTTTGTTTCTTGCTTTGCAGAACATGATTGAGTTTTGCAAAGAGAAGGGAGAAAAACAAAAAAAATCAATATTAGGTGCATTTTTTGCCATGAAGCCTATATCTTCAGACAGCCTGATCTGGTAGTACCAGAATACAGTGAATGAACATTAGTTCAATGCCAGTCGATCCCTTACGAATCTTCTTAAAGCTCCACCCAGTTAATATCAACTTATACAATTGTGTAAAAATGACAAACATGAGAATGGAAAAAGAACTAAATGATACTTAAAAGAAAAAAGATAAGATTGCAAAAAAAAAAAAAAAAAAAATTCTACTAGTATCCACCTTGTTTATATAAGTTGTACTATGATTTGAAATTTGTCGACATTATAAGAACTCAATCATTAAAAGAGTTCTTCAATATTTTTAATGGGACCACTTTTAAAAGATATATCTTTTAATAAGAGAAATTAGGAAAAATTGAACGATATTTGGTAAAACTTTGATTAGTCAAATTTTTGATTAAAATATATTTCTTTTTAGAAATGTAAACAAATTTTGAATAAAAAAGTTTCTAGTTCTCGATCATTTCTTAAAAAAACATTTATTCGAGAATGTTCTTTATTATTCTAAATAATCTAAATAATGATACAAAATTATGACAAAATTACATCGAGTTTTGGCAATGTTTTTGGTGAGCTGTTAATTTTTTGCATATGGACATTTTTACAATTTTATTTTAATCCATAACTTTACTTTAACTTTCTAATTTCTTCCCAACATTATTTTTATATTATTCTTACAATATTTTTGTTGTACTAATTTACGTTTTGAGTATTAAGTTAATGTTTCGTTTGTTCGTGTTCTTGTCTGATGAATTTGTATTTCTTACATTAGTTATCTCCCTTCATCTATACTCTCATTAGTTATCTCCCTTCATCTATACTCTCATTAGTTATCTCCCTTAGTCTATACTATTAAGAGAATTATTAATAGGACCCATGGAAATTCAGAGAAAATGAGTTTTAATTTTGTCATTTATTTTAACCTAATAAAAGAATACTTCCGCATTCACATATATCAACACATAGGTGTTACCTTCCCCTCCCAGAGCTATATGCATTCCTGTTGCAGCATGTCTCACCCATTCAACCGTCATGTGCAGACAAAAAGCAGCTAGCTGCTGCTGGATGTAAAGCGTAACAATCTTTCGGTTTACTTATGTACAACATAGGTTGGATAGGTAAGTACTAATATATAGATGGTAGCAGTTACGTGCATTAATAGATAGAGATGTCCAATTAAACTGTTGCATAGATTTATTTTATTTTATACAAATTCAATAGACTGCAATGGACTTACTAAAATAACAATATTTATTTTGTTTTATCATCTAAAAGAATTAAAAGGATTACAGTACAAGAATACTAGTTCTACCCCGTACTCAGTTACCTCATTTTTAGTCCCCCCCTCCCACGTATATATGTTCATTATCTGAATGTTGACTTCCAACTATGCAAGACTTTAACCAAATGGGTTATCACTCTTAATATAAAATCATGCGTCCTTCTTACATATAAATAGCCTGTCTTTGCATAAAGAAGTGATTGTTATCTTATATCTCACAAAATGGTTGCCAAATGAATTACATTTTTATGTTTGCAAACACTTCTACTGTCATGTTTTAAGTTGGGCAATTTTGGGGTCAGGTACTCCAATAGTCTTTAACTCTTAAAATAGAAGTGTATAAAATAAGTTGTTTCGTTTTTCATTTTTTACTTATAGAATAGAGTTAGTGTTGGATAATGGCCCTATGGGAATGGACGTATCTATTGGAAATCGTTGGTTTGACTTGCGCAAATTAACGCGGGGTGGACCGGCAGTTAAGTGCAGAATGGGGCCTGTTCTCACAATCAGAAATCACAGATGTGACAGGGTCACCGTGTGACGAGACCCCGGATCAAGGGTCAGTGTGCACCTGCAAGAGGCTCTGTGACGTCACAGGCCTTGCGTGGGAAACAGAGGGATCCGTGACGTCACTCGTTCTTCGTGAGAAGCGAGTTTCGTCAGTCTGGGTTTTGGAGGCAAACCGATGAGACGTGATTGTTAAAATGTAATTTACAACAGAGAAGGGAAATATTTCCCTAACGAAATACAAGCGAGAGATATCCTTTCACCCTCTCTATGAATGGTTAAGCAAATTGTTAACTAACTACGATAAAGTAGTGATTTGCTCTCTCTCTCTCTCTCGACGTAGTGAAGGACGCCCAGCTGATATAACAAACGCTTGTAATAAAAAGAATTGAAAGTAAAAAGATCGTTGTTTGGTGAGTCGATTGTGGAGTTTTGTTGCAGACAACAGACGGCGTGGTTCACGGCAGGAAGGAAAGAAGAAAGAATTCATCCACTAGACGACACGACCCTCTACACGGCGAGGGAGAAATCTAAAGGTATGCAAACAATATATGAACTATGTGATTTATGATGTTTTAAAAATGACGAGTATTAAATGTGAACTGCCACGGCCCTTTCGGGGACGAGTATAACAAACGAGAAAAGCCACAGTCCATATCGGGAAGAGTGTACAAAACGCGTACCGCCGCGGCCCAAAAGTGGGACTATGCAACATTAGGAGTGTCCGTCATCTTGCTTGTTTGTGTATAAAACAACAAGCCTTAAGTGGTTACTATTTTGACATTTGGCAGATTTGTGTGAGTGAAATTTAAATAACAGAAAAAAATGTTATCATGTCATATAGATTTTAAGAGTCTTAAAGTGTTACCTTCCCCTCCCAGAGCTATATGCATTCCTATTGCAGCATGTCTCACCATTTCAGTAAAAAATCGTGCTATTTTCCGTTTGATCGTAAAGCAACACTAAAAATTCAAAATGATAGAATATACAGACGACAAAATAAACAATTCCTGTTTTTCTAAAACATGAAATATATTTTTATGTTTTTGTTTGTTTGGTTCTACTTAGAAATAGTGCAAGATTTTTTTTAAACATTTATAAAAAAAAAATCAATAAATAATTGTAAACTGATGAATTAGGATTCATTCTCAATTGCCTTAGATCACTGGGGAGGAGAGTTCATGACCTCAGACCACCATCATCATCATATTTGGTTTAACATCCGTTTTAAATGCTGGCTTTCAGAAATTGATTTCCAAACTAATCTATCTCTGACCAGGTCTTTATTAATCCAGCTTACTCTCGTCTAGTCTTATCACTTCCTCCCATGTTTTCTTTGGCCTTCCTCTTTGAACTCGATCTGCTACATGACACATCCATCATATCATTCTAATTTCTCTCCATGCAACGCATGTCCTCAACCCTCACTGGTCAGGTTTTACTTCCATACATCATCACATTTCATACACATGGCTGATAGACTTTTCTTTTGGGTCGGAAAAAAAAAGGAACACTTACTTGCACAGAGCTTTCCATCGGGCAAAGAAAGTGTTAGAGTCCATTTCTACAGATTCTATAAACTTGTTCACCGTCACAGGAAGCTTCAGACTAATTTTTTGCTGGGCACCACTGTACCTGTTGACAAAAAGGAAACAATTTAATTTAAAAAACATGCATTTCAGTTTTCATCTTTTTGCCTCATGCTGGAATTAAGACGTTTCGTGAATGACTTCCAACTGTTCGTGTTTGTTGTCATTTCAGTTGTGCCGCCCGCCAGGATCAGGTCGTCATCAACTAATCCTCTCCATGTCTTAAGCGGTCTATCACGTTGCTTTCGGGCATCGACATCAATGTGGGATACACCTTGGAGCATTTCGGATGACTGATGGCAGGCAATGTGGCCAGACTAGTTGAGACGTCATTGTTGTACAACAACTGATATGGCCCCGTCAACAAAAAAAAAACAAATTTATCCAATTAGTTTCAGTAAAATTTAAGTTGTGACAGAACAAAATAAAAAACTTACATGAATTTTATATGAAGGATAGGTGAATCTGCAAACTCGTTTACAGCTTCAATATTGAAGATCTGTTGTACCTGAGCTCCACCTTCAATCACAGTACCAACTGGTTTTGGCTGAATATTCAACAGTAGCTATGGTTAAGGAAAAACAGATTTGACAAAAAGGAAATGAAACAGGTATTTTTACCTCAGTGCTGATGAAAAGTCTATTTGAAATGGAGAACTGATCAAGAGGACGACAGCCGAACACCACCCAATTTTGACCTTGTGCCACATCTTATTTTATAAATTTTTGGTCCCCCGATTTTATAAATCGGGGGACTTATGTTTTGAAGCATGTCCGTCCGTCCGGATTTTTCTCTGCAACCATCCATTGAATTTCTCTGAAATTTTGCATGAAGTTGTAACTTTGGTCAGGTTAGAAAGTGACATTCTCCGATTTAAAAAAAAAATCTGGTTAGCCCCACAGGGGATCAAAAGGCTCCGAAATGGCAAAAAATGACATTTTTTGCCCCATAACTTTTCATCCATCCATTCAATTTCTCTGAAACTTGGCCAAAATGTGGAGGCAATTGTTCCTAATAGAAAATAAGTATCGCTGACCTTGGAAAAAATCTGGTTCGCGCCCCCAGGGGGTCAAAAGCCCCCTAAAATGACAAAAAATTACCCTTTTCTCCCATAACGTTTGATCCATCCATTCAATTTTTCTGAAACTTGGGCAAAATGTAGAAGCAATTGTTCTGGATATAAAATGAGCATCCTTAACCTCAGAAAAATTCTGGTTCGCGCCCCCAGGGAGTCAAAAATGCCCCAAATTTATTGCATTTTACACTCGCCACATCAAGTCACATATAGAGGGGGACCACGCACGCGCGGCTTGTTTTTACTATAATGTGAACTTTTTTGTAAAATTTTAAAAATGAATAAAAATTTGTATTTTGACAAAACCTCCCCACCCTCCCCAAAAATAAAATTCCAGAAAATATAAGTTACAATGACTTTGAAGCAAGACAAAGATAAAAAAATAAATAATGAAGTAAATAAAATAAAGTGAAATATTTCAAAGCAAGAAAGGATATGAGTGTCAAGTGGTGTTGGACATTCTACTTCAACAGAAAAGGCTGTGAAATGGAATGATGTTTTGTTGCCATAGAACATTCCTAACCGACACAAGTTTTGTCTGTATTCAGATTTGACACCAATCTGCAAAATGTCATTCTCGAAAAGTACGCCATTGTTTTTGCACACAAACCTAGAGAAAGAGTAAAATACAAAAAAATATATTTTAAAGATAAGGAACAGGTTTGCTTTTTTAAAATGATTAAAACAGAGATTAACGAGTTCATGATGCAGTTCCTTTTATTATCTCAAACACACATGAGGAAATTAGTTTTTTTTTTTGGTTTAAGGAGTACCAAAAAACATAATACTTAACTTTTGCCTTTAAACTTTAATTCAAACCAACGAATTACTTTCTATTCAGCAGTTTAAAGCTTAACTTACGAATAATGACATTCCACAGTATATTAAACATATGTTAACTATTTTTTTTATCTGTTAACACATTAAAAAAAGTATTTTATGTGGATCATAGAAAACAAAATCTATTAGAGTTGATGTTTTGATTTTAATAAATTTATTGAAACAAATTAAATATTTGTCTAAAAGGATTGATAATAAGCAATAAAATTAAGTTTAACCCCAAAAGTTTTTGTTACTTTTTCTTCTAAAAAATCTTTGGATTATTTATCGATTTAACACTAAATTGTCAGGTCCTACATTAAAAAAGTTTAATTTTTAGGAGTGTGTTGGCAGAATAATTACCTATGTATGTATGTATGTATGTATGTATGTATGTTTTTTCTTGTTTCATTTTACTTCGGTCTAAGTTCTCAGAAATCAAGGGATCTCTTCCTGGGGCTAAAACTTGATATCTATATGAGATAGACATTTGAATATTCCATTAAAGTTCTCCTTTACCATGTTGATTTAATAAAGAAGTTAAGAACATTAATTTTCCTCTCCCCAATTAACCAGTTCACTACGTTATAGTATATCTTTTTTGGGGTCTCTTGGTTTTACCAGATTCCAGGACAAAAATTCATCTAGTCTGGTGGAGTATCTAGCTAAGTGCTGTTACTTGAGGTAATATCACTTGGAGAAGGTGCTCCATCCCTCGTATGAGCCAGTGTATAGCCCTGTCAAAGGGATCTTATTTTGGCTTTGAATACTATGTTATTTTGAATATTTGGTCAGGATTTACTTGTAGGGTGAAGTATCCTCATGCCAGGTTGTCCTGACAAACCCTTGCACAGAGACCGAAGACACTCGAGGATGGTGTCTAGTAGGTAATTCAAACTATGTATGTATGTTAACTTTTTTTTATAATTTTCTTATCTTTCTGTTTTTGCTAGGGATGGGGCATCCTACCGGATGCCAGACATTCACTGGCTATTTCAGACACTCCAGCCTAGAGATCTTTTTAAGATTCTAACCGTACCTTTAAGTGAAATTTTTTGTATTTCTCTTGCACTCGGTTCACTGGGTATACTCACCAGATAGCTTTTGAAATTCATTAGTCCTGCTGCTCCTATAATTACTGGGATGATGGAGATTTTTCTAAGATTCCAGTTTCTTTTCATGTCGAACATTAGACTTTGGTATTTCCCTTTGTATGTATTTATGTATGTATGTATGCTAAGTAAAATGATAACCCTGGAGTTGATATTTCTAAAAAAATTTCTGATTTTTTTTTCTATTTTATTTTTTTCAATCTCTGGATTACGATAGATATATATATATATATATATATATATATCTGTATATATATATATATATATCTGTATATATATATATATATATATATATATATATGTATATATTAGGGTTAAGCGGTTGGAGGGCGACCTAGACAAACTGACTTAGTTATGATACCTCACCTTCCTTCCATATACTTTCTGTTGTAAATCATACAATTTCCCCCTCTCTATATATGTATTACTCTCTTTCCACCTCACTATATTGCCTTCCATTATAAATCGTACAATATCCCCCTCTCTCTCTCTCTCTCTCTATATATATATATATATATATATATATATATATATATATATATATTAAATAGGTTGTTACTCTCCTCCACTTCGATTTACGTCTTAAATAGTTCATTTCCCCCTCTCTCAAGAAATGTGTTAAATATGTTGTCGCTCTCTCTATATGTGCATTGAATAGTGAGTTTCTCTTTTTTACATTTTCAAAAATATAATCGCCTCACTTAGATGCTTGAATAAGGCCGGAGGGTCGAAATAAATTATTGCACCGGTGATTATGTGATTTAGTGTTATTTTATTTATATATATATATATATATATATATATATATATATATATATATATATATATTTAATTACAAACAACACTATACATTAATTTGACTGACAATCAATAATTTGTAATAAAATATTATGCTCTTAGATACATAATTGAGCACTTTGGTCATTTGTCCTCTACAAATACACAGCATTATACCATATTATACTAATATACAGGGTGTTTCAAAAGTCTTGGGAACATTACAAATGCGTATATCTCATGAACTATTCCAGGTAGAAAAATGAAACTGGTGCCATTTTAAAGCTTGCTTAATCAAGTTTCTGGTCATACTAATGATTTTCGTGTTATCTTTCCAGGTGCAGTAATGGCGTTCTCTAAACAAGACAAGGCATTTTGCGTCCTCCAATTTGCAAAGACTGAATCGTGGACATGTGTTCAGCGTGCATTTCGCAGGAAATTTAAAAAAGAAGCCCCTGAAAGGAAATCCATTGTCAGATGGCATGCTAAATTTGTGAAAGATGGGTGTTTGTGCCCAAGTAAGCGAACAGGTCGCCCTTCAACTTCAGAAGATGCAGTTGAGCAAGTTCGGACAGCCTTTCAGCGGAGCCCCCGTAAACCAGTGAGAAGAGCCAGCAGGGAACTTCAGCTTGCTCCAGCAACTGTCTGGCGTGTCTTAAGGAAACGACTGCAAATGGTACCTTACAAGCTCAAGTTGGTCCAAAAGTTGAAGGACACTGATAAGCCACTTCGCCGTGACTTTTGCATTGCAATGCAAGAGAAGTTGGAAGATAACGGCTTTGATGACTGGCTTGTTTTTAGCGATGAGGCGACCTTCCATCTGAATGGCAAAGTTAACAAGCATAACACTCGCATATGGGGTACTGAGAATCCTCATGAACTTCTTGAGCACGAGCGAGATTCACCAAAAGTGAACGTGTTTTGTGCAATTTCCAAGAAAGGTGTCTATGGACCGTTCTTCTTTGAAGAGGCAACTATCACTGGTGAATCCTATCTCAACATGCTGGAAGACTGGTTAATGGCTCAGTTGGAACAAGCAGAATCTGATGACTTCATTTTTCAACAAGATGGTGCACCACCACACTGGAGTCTTAGAGTAAGGCAGTTTCTTAACACAAGGCTGCCTGGTAGATGGATTGGGAGATCTGGGCGAGGTGATGACGTTCTCATGCCCTGGCCTCCTAGGTCTCCAGATCTTACCCCGTGTGACTTTTTCCTTTGGGGCTTTGTCAAGCAACAAGTCTATGTGCCGCCCCTTCCAAGAGATATTGACGAACTAAAGGCTCGAGTAACGGCAGTTGTGGGAACCATTGACGTCAAGATGCTGGAACGCGTTTGGCAGGAAATGGACTATCGACTAGATGTCTGCCGTGTGACGAATGGTGCTCATATTGAACAACTTTGAAGATTCCCCACAAAACTTGAAACTTTAACCTTTCCAACGGTACCAATTTCATTTTTCAACTCCTAATAGTTTTTGAGTTATTAAAAATCGTTGTTCCCAAGACTTTTGAAACACCCTGTATATATATATATATATATTAAATATACTGAGTATGATTAACAGGTCATCTAGAATGAGGATGTAAAGAAAATGACATACTTTTTATAACTTTCATCAGCTCCCATTGTGAGTCCAGAAGACTCTAAACCATTGGAAGAGACAGGAGGAAAATTATCAGCAAATACGTCAACGAGCAGGCCACTGGCGGTTGTTGGTTTGCTTCCTAAAGTCGTGCCCAGTCCCAAAAGGTCCACAGAGACACCAGTGTTACTTGGAGTAGAATGCTGAAAGTAACAAATAAAGTCAGAACAGAAATAAATGTTGTCCTATTGTACAATTGTAATGGGAAAGAGAAAAGGGAAAAATAAAATTAACTATACAGGGAAAATAAATGGAATAACATTGAAATCATGTTCTATGTGCGTAAAGTACTCTCTTTGTGCAGGGGTTTATTTCGTAATAACATTCCATAACTAGTCTAATTTCCTTTGTGCTCCATTTGTTCCTCTGCAGGGTCTTTGGTTTCCGCTGATCATGTTTATTTACCTGTATTTGGTCTGTTGCATTGTTATTTGAAATAAGAAGGTAAGGATGCCGACCAGGTCTTACATGTTAGCTATCAAAGGAGCCCCTGCTGATGATGACACTCAGATCTTTCTTCTCAGTCACACAGCTTTTATATGTTTGGTGTTTTTTTTTCATGGTTTTGTTGGTGTATATGGCAACATCAGACCCAGGCTTATATTTTAGCTGTGATTCTGCCACAGAGATAGTGTTTATCTATCCCATATGTATAAATAACAGTGCACTATTTAACACATTATATATATATAAAATATTTTGATCAGTATTTGTTTCAATGGCTTATAACTCTAAAAAAAATCTTTCTGGACCTATATAGATGAAAACAAAATATTGGCCTGACTGTAAAATTATTGAACTTTAAATTAATTTTTCATCTTTGGTTTTTGTTTTGAGAACGGTTAAATCTTTGTGCTTATGGAGTTAGTTTGGAATGGTTCCTACCTGTGATGATGGAGGTGAACTAGCATGTTCGACACTGTTGCTGATCTGTGCCTGGGGTATGTGCTTGTGTTCTTTCGTCTCAGCCGTCTCAGGTACACTTGAAGGTTTCTTCTTCTTCAACTTAGCCAAAATAGAAGATTCCCGTTCAGGGAAAGGTGGCATTTCCTCCAAAACAGTTGCCTGAAAACAAAACAAAAAACTTAAAAATTAAACTATACGAAAGAGACAAAATACATTCATTAAATTATACAAAAACCTGTATTGGATGCAGACACATTTTCCAACTTGAAAATGAAGCATTTTTTAAATTCTGTACATTGTGAAATTATAGAAATACTATTTGACTGATTTCCACAAAATTTGGTTGCACAGCAGAAACCATTATTTGATATGGACGAACTACTACTTTCTTTAGCTAGCTGAATTTCTAATGTTTGATTTTATCAACAAAATAGAAAACAGAATTAATGAAAGAAAAAAAAGATTTGAGGATTTTCTTTTGCAGGAAGATACTAGTCATTAGCCGAATAAAAGACTGCAATTAACTTACAAGAACATCAGCTGTGGCCACAGTGCTGAGTTGTAAATATTCCATTGATCGTTGCTGGATTTCTACGTCGGGATTTTTCAAGTTGTTTCCACTTTTCAAAACCTAGGGGAGAAAAAAACATTCTTTTGGCATTCTTGAAGAAATATTAAAGTTAATTAACAAATTCCAAAAAACATGAGATATTTATGATAAAATAAAAAAAATAAAAAGAATTTAATATTTTTTAAATTAAAAAGAATTTAAATAAGAAAACTGAAAATCGTTGACTTTTTGTTTCATCAAGCTAATCTTTTGATATAGTAAATAGAATTTACTTTTTGCTTTATAGATTCAAGGAAACCATGGAAATGTCATGGTTTAATCAGCATTAACTATAAAAGATGAAAGATCAATTTTTAAATTTTAATTTAAAAAAACAGTCTATTCTAATTAAAAAGGAATCTCACTTACCTCTTGTATGGAGGATTTAATTTCAGGGAAGAGGTTAACAAATTTAATATAAGTTGATAACAGCAGGCCTCGTGTTGCAGCCCCACAAAGATGATATTTGGAATGGAGCAATTCAAACTGTACAATAGGACTGGAAGAGAAAGATTTTTTTGTTTCATTAGAAGAGACAAAATGGAAATAGAAAAATTTCAAAGAAAAGTTGAATTTCAATTGTATTTTTAGACATTCTCATAAAAAGGCGTTGATAAAAAAAAGGACTGGATTATTTGCATATAAATCAGTACTTGCGACAAAGATCAAAGGATTTATTAATTATGCTTAAGAACAACTCTCTCTCTCTCTCATTAATAATACTGATGATCAGAAGTCATAGATATCATATGAGAATAAATATCCAAATTTTTATTTATATCCTGTTGTCATCTAACCACATAGAAGAGCTGTAATACAGCAAAACAGTCTGTGGATAACATATATACATACACACACTCGGTATTCGCCTGTGTGAAGATATATTGCTGGTTGAAAGGTTTCTTAGAAAAATTTTTTTCAAATATCGCCATATTTACAATTGCCTTGAAAGAAAAGTGAAAAAATAACAATTCCAATATGAAGTAAAAAAAAAAAAAAAAAAAAACTGTCAGCGCAGTAGTTTTATTAAAAAAAAACTACTTATTTTAAATCTTAAAAAGTACCAATAAAATAATTATTTAAAATCTATTTTTTAATTTTGTTCATTTACGTTCTAATATATTTCAGTTATTTTATGAACCTAACTGATAATTCCTCTGAGTGATCCCAGGTGGAATCGAAGGAAAATTTCAATGGTGCCTTTAGATTCCTTTAAAAATGTAACCCTTATTAATGTTCTGTTAACATATTTCTATAACACACAAACAAATATTGACTTATATATATGTGTGCGTGTGTGTGTGTGTGTGTGTGTGTGTGTGTGTGTGTGTGTACGATGTCTCATGTCAATAAGCCTAGAATTCATATTTTTTCTGGCCAGAATGTGACAAGGTTATGAAAAACAGGATGACTATATACACTCAACAATTTTATGTTTCTAAAAACAAAAACATTGTTGGTTACATGTTTAAAAAAAATCATTTTTCTGTATACAATTGAAAGACATAATTCTTTAAATATTTCATGTAATATTAAGCAAACTATTATTAAAACAAAAACAAGAGAAAAGATCATATTTATTGCTTGCTCAAATAAGTAGAAATAAGAAACTAGTGATTGCCTTGAATCACAACTTATCAATGTTAAATGAAACAACCATCATCAAATTTGAGAAAAGTACTTACCTGGATCTGGGATCACCAGCAATAAGATTTCCAAATTCACCGAGAATGTATCCACCAACTTTCACCATATTTTCATGACAGGCTGGAGCTTGCAGAGCCTTTGTAAATAAACAAATATTCATTAATTACTTTAATTTATTTTAAAAAAAAAAAAGAAAAAAAAAGATAATATCTATGGGTCAAAGTGCTAAAATATGCCTGCAAATTTCATGTGCTTACAGTTCAAGAATGCCGCCTCAATGTCCACAATCCGATAGTACACTATTTCAATATACACGTTTAATAGCCATCACACAACAATGAGAGGTGCCAGCTACTAAAGTAAAATCACACTAAAACAAGATATAAAGTGATCAGACAATTTTATTAAATATCCAGCGACAGAGTTCTTCCCCTTGACCCTACTGCCAGATTTACAGAGACTTGAAACAAAGAACCGGTTTTTAGGATTCCATGCTCCAACATTTGAAAAGTTTTATCTTCTATTATATATAAAGATATAAAATATATATAGTTTTATCTTCTATTATATAAAGCAAAGTTGTTGTCTGTCTATATATCCGATTAAAACTCAGAAACTATCAAAGATACATTTACAAACCTTGCATATGCTAATTTAATATGACCTAGAGCAGATAATGGTAAAAAAAGAATATTATGCTAATATTCATTTATTTGGAATGACCAGGAACCAAATTATTGACTCTAGAATCAGAAAAAATATCTTTCATTCAAGAAATAAGTTTATAAAACATTTTAACGTTTTTTCCTCTGAACCAATTAAAATCGAAAATTATATAAATTAAAAATGTATAAAAATGGGAATAAGGGTGACCAGTAGTAGACTGGCATCCTTATTCAATCTCGGGCAATGCCGAGATGCCTGCTAGTTTAAAAAAAAAAAATAATAAATAAAAAAAAAAAAAAGTATGATGCCATGGAAGAGACTAGGAAAAAAAGAAAAAAAGTTATTGCTAAAATTGACAAACTTGTTTAAAAAAAAGGGGGAAAGAAAAACTTTTCAATGCATAAACGATTCAAAAAAATGACTGCCAAAAAGAAAAAAAAAGAAGGGAAATCACAACAATGGAGTCACCAACTGTTTGAGCAGATCTTTTGTCTATCTCTAAACAAATTGGTTGTAGGACGTACCACATGCAAATTCCCAAAATTATGAAAACAGTTTACTGTTTTTAATCCATCTCCTCCTGGCTCAGAAACATTGTGGGTCCAACCGTCTGAGAACAGGAATGGGGTGATCAAAAGCTGCTATGGCCAGATGGGGCTACAAAACCGACTCAACCATCTGTGAATGTGGAGCGGATGACTCAACGATGAAGCAGTGTGTTGTCGGTCCTCTACTACCAAACCAGTGCAGCTTGAAAGATCTCACAGAGTTCAACGATATTGTAAAAGAATGTGTCAAGAAGTGGTAAACTGTTGTATGACCGTATGCCACACAAAGAAGTATCCATCTAGTTGTTTACTTTTTTTCAAAATTTGCCAGGATCGGCATTGTTTTAAACTTCGATCCACACTTCACACCTGAACAGCATTTGACTACATTTAGTCACCCATGTTAAATTGCGATAATCTTTCTGAAAGGATCGAGGAGATAGAAACAAAAATCAAGTGTATGCGTGGAGAAAAGTTGAAAAAACAAAAATAAAAAAACACTTCAAAAGAAAGTACAAAAAAAAAAGGATTACAAAATATTAAACAGTTTATTTTAATAATTTCGGGATACTTTTACTATGTTGAATGAAATCTTTTAAATAATTTCAATTTTTCAAAGACCAATGCAAACATTAGGGACTGGAAAATGAAAGAGGAATCCTTAATGGACGATCTCAGAATAAATAAAGATTTATTTTATCATTTTAAAACCTCAATTGATTTAAAAGAACAGTTCATAAAAAAATTGTAAAACAAAAAGTTCACTTTCATCAATATTAAAAAAAAGTGTTTTGTTATATATTTAACATTGGAATTTATTTTTGACTATATTATGTATAACGCTGCTTTTTTGTTTACCTTCATGTTTACATGTGTAATATCATTAAATAAATTATTAATTTAGTCCATGGGGCTGGGAATAAACAAAAAAAACACAAAGTGAAAAATGAGACATGTGTTTTTTTTTGTTTATTTCCAGTCCTGTGGACGAAATTAATCGTATATTTAATATTACCCACACAAAGCTGTGAAGGTCAACAAAAAGCTCAGCATAATGTAATTCTGTATTGTTTTCTATTTATATATTATTTTGAGGAGTGGGGTAAGGGTGGATAAAGGCTCTACTTATGTGTGAGGGAGGCTGAAAAAGTCAAAAGGCTTATTTGAAACTAGTTAGGAATTTGCTATTTATTTTAAAAGGGCTTCTAAAAAGGTATATATGGAACATTGAAAAATTTTTTTTTTTTCATAATGGCAGTGAGGAGTTCCCTTTTAAAAATGGGGAGTGTGAGAGAAGCCAGCTCCTAAAGTAGTGGAGTGTGTTAAACTCTGATAACATGTATTATTAAATTAATTAATTTGTTGAAAATATTGATCCACTTTAAAACTTGCAATATAATGCATTAATTTTATTTACACTGTAATAAAATCTGTCAAAATAAAAGTGTCTTTAAAAATAACTAAATCATTAAATCTTGGGTTTCACCTGATTAAGTGTGCAATTCTACAAATTAAAAGTTAGTCATTATTTTTGAAGAGAGTAAATCAAATAAAATTAAAAGAAAAAATGAGTACAAGAAAAAAAATTATATGTATGTGTTGATGGCGAAGTTATTGAGGTTGTTCAGAAATGTTGTTACCTTGGTGATACCATTGGGACACAGGGTGAAACAGGTGCTAGTGAGTTAGGAGTGGATGGAGTAAGTTCAGGGAACTTTTGCCATTACTAACCAGCAGAGCGTTACCACTGTCGACCAAGGGAAGAGTTTATCAGGCATGTGTACGCAGTGTGATGATGTATGGAAGTGTACCCTGGCCAGTGAGGGTTAAGGACATGTGTTGCATGGAGAGAAATGATATGAGAATGATATGATAGATGTGTAACGCAAGTCTTAAAAACAAGCTAAGATCTGATGAGCTCAGAGGAAGATTAAATCTGGACAGTATAGGGAGATGTGTGCAGAACAGGAGGCTTCAATGGTATGGCCACGCTGAAAGAATAGATTAGAGTTGTTGGGTTAGTAGATGTAGAACAATTGAGGTAGCAGGGTCAGTTCACAGGGGAAGGCCTAGGAAAACATGAGAGAAAGTGATAAAGATGGACTTGTGAGAAAAAGGGATAAATATAGACATGGCCAGAGATAGGTTAGCTTGGAAGTCAATTTCTAAAAGCCGTCTAAAACATGCCAGAATGTAAAACGGACGTTAAACCTAATATGATACGTGCAAGTGTTAGAATCTTTATATGTATATGCAATGATTTGTGAGTGTTAGTCTTACTTTATATTTATAAAATATATATTATACTAAAGCTGAGTTAATCAGCATTTGTTTCTCTAAAGCTTTTTTAACCACACAAAATATATGCTAAAAAAGTTCTGTTTTGGGATTGAGTTATGTTTGAAAAATCAAAAGTTCCATTTTAATTATTCTAATTAGTTGCAATTGGCAATTAACTCACCAAGTAAGCCATCTGTTACTAAGTTTCTGTCTATCACTGTATGCTGATTGACCCCCTCCCCTCTTATTTTATACAATAGCTATGACTCATTTCTGTCACTCTCCCTTTGTTTATTAACAGCCAAAGATAATAAAAAAAGGAAAGAATAAAAAGATTGGAATAATCCATTATAAACAAAGAGGTATATCACTACAAGTAGTAATTCTACTTAACTCGTAGCTGGAGTGTGAAAGAGAGAGATGGAGATATAGCTAGCAGAAATGGTCTATCTTTGGATGTTGTCTTTTTGTATTATTCGGACTACTGTTCCCATCTTGGATTTTATTCTCACAACATTTTGGAATCTCTGACCTTCAGGTGGATCTTGTCGAATTCTGAAATCTGTACAGAATTTTGAACAGAACCCTTTATTTAATCCATGGGGGTAACTTGCTCTCGTTCCGTCAGCAATGACCGGGTAAAAGTCTTAAGTAATTTGTAATTATATTCTTAGTATCACCCACACTGAGGATTGAACCTTTAACCTCGAGGATACTGTCACTTAGAACTGATTATTACTTAGCACTTTATCCATTACGCCCTTGTCGGTCAGAGATTACATCAGCTGAAATGTGAGAATAACATCCAAGATGAGAACAGTAGTCCAAATAATCCAAATTATCAATCTTCATCTAAAAAATTCCGAAACATTGTCTTTTTCTTTTATAAAAATTTAACTGACTTTGCAAACTCACATTTTCCAGATTAAAACAATTTAACCTAAACTCAATGGGTGACCCAATAGGTCAAATCTTTTCGAGTATATACCATATTTATAAAACTGTAATAACTCAGTGAAATAGAATAATTAAAAAATGGGCATATCAGAGTAATTAAGTTAATGGTCTGATGAGATGTATGATCAAAATATGACTGCATTTGTGTAACCATTCACCACATTTTACACACACATTAGCATAGTCATGATGTGAAAAATGACATTGTGATCTCTAAAGTAGGCTATATAAAAAATATGAAATGAGATTATTACTGTTTCAATAATTAAGTATTTGTATACATAAAAAATGTTTCCATTTTAATAGATATTTTTTTAATTTTAATTTTTTTTTAACGTAGTTCACCCCAAACATGGTTGGCCGCCACTGTAGACGTAAGGGGCTACTGAGAAGAAAGAAAAGGGGAGAAGGTTGGGGGGGGGGGGGTCAACCTAAACTGGGATCTGCACAGCGAGATGTCTGTTTACATTAATTTTCAATTTCTGCATGTAAGTACTGTCGGGGAAATAGGGAGCGGGGAGGGAGTTCCAGAGGCCAGCAGCATGAGGAAAGAAACTATTTGAGTAGAAAGCTCTCTGGCATCTGGGGACCTCCACAGTGAATGGATGGGATTTAGTTGATTGTAGAGTAGGTTTAGTGAATTTACGTCGAGGGGGCACTAGAGTAGCCAATTCATCGGAGCATAATCCATTGAAGTATTTGTAAAACAAGCACAAGGATGCTACATTGCGGCGATGGGACAGGGACTGGAGCTTGGTTGACAGTGAGGGACCTATTATGTTGGCGACTCTCTTTTGGACCTTGCCAAGGAGGGAGAAAGTAGTAGATGATGCACCAGCCTAGATGTGGTAACAATACTCCATGCATGGGCGGATGGTGGCTTTGTAGAGATAAAGGATAATGTCAGGTGTGAGGAGTTTACTAGCACGGTAGAGGGAGCCAACCTTCTTTGCGGCAGCCTTGGCAATGTCTTCAATGTATTTGTTTCAATTCATGTTACCTGTGAAGGTTAGGCAGAGGAGTTTGAATGATGAACTCTCAGGTAGGGTGTTATTTGCCATGACAATCGGTGGTTGGAGAGGTTTCTTGTAGTTATTGAAGGAAAGGAGCTTTGTCTTTGCGGCATTAAAAGTTACCAACCATTTATGACCCCAATCCACTACAGCCTGGAGGTCATTTTCTAAGGATTCTACCATTGCCTCGGATATGATCGCGTCTGTTTTGCCAATATGGCGAGAGTAAAGCGTGGTGTCGTCAGCAAATAAACCAATCTCAGACTCTATCTCATGAGGGAGATCGTTTATATAGATCAGGAACAACAAAGGATAGATCCCTGAGGTACACCAGCATTTATGTCATGTTGCTTAGATGAACGGCCATCGAGGACAACCTGGATTTCTCTTTTGGTTAAGAAGGATCTAATGATCTTAAGTAATTGCCCAGTAATACCATATGAGCGTATTTTCAGGAGAAGCCCTTTATGCCATACCTTGTCAAAAGCTTTGGATATATCAAGCGCTACTGCCCTAGCTTCACCTGCCTTGTCGAGTGTATGATACATGCGTTCTGAGATGACAGTTAGGATGCCTGCAGTAGATCGTGCTTGCCTAAATTCATACTGGCGGTCAGAAAGAAGTTTAGCATTAACTAAGTGCCGTACTATAGCTAGATTGATTAAGGATTCAAAAATTTTAGCAAAGATCGGCAGTAGACTGATTGGGCGGTAGTTCTGAGGATCAGTTCTATTCCCAGAATTCTTGAAAACTGGTACCACAGAGGCAATTTTCCAGCTATCAGGGAAGCAAGATTCAGCTAGGCATTTATTGTAGAGGACAGGGGCCAGTTCAGCAGAGCATTTCTTTATTACTATTACAGGTATAAGATCAGGGTTACAAGCTTTAAAAAATGTTTCCATTTTAATAGATATTTAAAAAATGTTTCCATTTTAATAGATGTTTAAAAATGCTTCCATTTTAATAGATGTTTAAAAAATGTTTCCATTTTAATAGATGTTTAAAAAATGTTTCCATTTTAATAGATGTTTAAAAAATGTTTCCATTTTAATAGATGTTTAAAAAATGTTTCCATTTTAATAGATGTTTAAAAAATGTTTCCATTTTAATAGATGTTTAAAAAATGTTTCCATTTTAATAGATGTTTAAAAAATGTTTCCATTTTAATAGATGTTTAAAAATGTTTCCATTTTAATAGATATTTAAAAAATGTTTCCATTTTAATAGATATTTAAAAAATGTTTCCATTTTAATAGATATTTAAAAAATGTTTCCATTTTAATAGATGTTTAAAAAATGTTTCCATTTTAATAGATGTTTAAAAAATGTTTCCATTTTAATAAATGTTTAAAAATGTTTCCATTTTAATAGATATTTAAAAAATGCTTCCATTTTAATAGATGTTTAAAAAATGTTTCCATTTTAATAGATGTTTAAAAAATGTTTCCATTTTAATAGATGTTTAAAAAATGTTTCCATTTTAATAGATGTTTAAAAATGTTTCCATTTTAATAGATATTTAAAAAATGTTTCCATTTTAATAGATATTTAAAAAATGTTTCCATTTTAATAGATATTTAAAAAATGTTTCCATTTTAATAGATGTTTAAAAATGTTTCCATTTTAATAGATGTTTAAAAAATGTTTCCATTTTAATAGATATTTAAAAAATGTTTCCATTTTAATAGATATTTAAAAAATGTTTCCATTTTAATAGATATTTAAAAATGTAAATCACAGATTTATTTACTACTACAAGCGTTGAAACAAAGTTTCAATGTTTCCTTCTCACCAAATCAGCTAAAATGTTTTAAAAGAGAACTCTCACCTCAAAAACAGTCTTTGCTGCATATCCTTGTACATCATCTCGGTTGATAACAATCTGAATGACACGATACCACACCTGAACAAGTGAAACAAAAAGAAAGAGGTAAACTAAAAATAAGACAAAAAAAAAAACTTCCAAAATAAAATATTGATATTTTTGGTTTGTTTGTAATGCTTTCCACACGTTTCAAACGATTTGCTCTACATCATCCTTCAGGTATTTTAATCATATTTAAAAGAAAGTTTAAAAGAAAATTGTCCAAATGCAATGAAAATACTACAAAAAGTAACGGTCAAATATTATTTTTCTTCGGACTACTCTCCTTATAAATGTTGATATTCACACTATATTTTGGCCAACGACTTGTGATATCTAGACCAAAGATTGGTTGTAGTTGAGGGAAATTGTCATGGAATAGAATAGGTTCTTTGTAACCAGGTAGGATAAGTAGTTAACACCTTCAAAGATTATGTATCAGGTTGGAAAGAAAGTAATGTCGTTTTTGTCCAACACATTTATTTCATCTGAAACATTCACATTAGGGCATTTTTAATCTTTACAATAATTTCCCTCATTTTCTATGACTTCTGTCCAACGATCAACTAGCTTCTTGATGCCTTCTTCAAAAAATTTCTCTAACTTTTGAGAGAAAAACAAATTTACGTCATTTTTGAGTTGGTCGTCATTTTCATAAATTTTATTGTTTAAGTGATGCTGCAACGACTGGAAAATATGGTAGTCAGATGGAGCAATGTCAGGTGAACAAGACGGATGAGGCAAAACTTCCCAATTGAAACTCATGACATTTTCCTGAGTGAATTTTGCTGTGTGAGGTTTCGCGTTATCATATTGAAGCACTACACCCTTCCTATTGAGTAATGCTGGTCGTTTTTTGATAGGGCAATTCTTAGATCATCCAGCTGCGAATAATATTTTACTGCTGTGATTGTTTGATTAGGCTCTATTAACTTATAATGAATCAATCTTCTTATGTCTCACCATAAAGAGAGCATAACCTTCTTTGGGTGTAGTCCTTGTTTTGGAACAGGCTGTGGACTTTGGTTTCAGTCTAACCATTGTCTTTTGCATTGGGTATTCTTGTAAAGAACCCATTTTTCATCTCCAGTCGCAATTCTTTGCAAAAATGATTCTCGATGATTCCTGGAAAGCAAAGATGTGCAAACAGTCAATCTTTGATTTCGTTGAGCGTCGGTCAAATTATGGGGAACCCAGAGTCCAAGTTTTGAAATTTTTCCTAACTGGTGAAGGCACGAAATAATTGTGGTATGGGGTGTATTGAATTATTGAGCTAATTCTTTGCTGGTTAACTTTGGATTGGCCTCCACAGCGTCTTTAATGGCGTCTTTATCAATTGACTTTGGCCTTCCCAAATGTCGCCGATCTGACAGGTTAAAGTCTCCAAAAAAATTTTTTGCAAACCGCCGTTGACATTTTCGATCATTCAGAACATTTATCCCATAGACAGTTCCAATATTCCTTGTAGCTTCTGCAGCTGAGTTTCCTTTTTTGAATTCATAGAGCATGCAACGTCTTAGATACTCCTCACTAATATCCATTTTTTGACGGCTAAAACAGTTAAACTTAATATTTTCCAACTAATTACTATATCTGAAAGGCAAAGCAAAATATTAAGACACCAATTCCCCAAAAAATCTAGAACTGTGTACAACTTATGAGGCTGCAAAGTTATGAAGTAAAAAATACGACATTACTTTCTTTCCAACTTGATACTTAGCTAAGACTTTTCTTATTCTCATTAACTGGTAGAGTATCTACATCATTTTGCCATTGTTGTTCTTTTGCATAAATCAGTTTTATAGAGAAAATAAACCAAGGAATCTTAAAATAACACTCACACTTTTTCCATAGTAAGAGATCTAACAACAAAGTAATCTGATATCAAATATGATAGCAATGCTTATTATGTGACATTGACAGACAAATCCCATACATTCCTGAAATCATAAATATAGTATTTGGAACATTCTGTTATTAATGTTAATTGAAGGTGACCTTTACGCTATGAAAGAGCCAATACTGTTTAGATGAGCAGCACTCCTGCTCGTTGAAAGTGAGCTCAACCCTAGAGCCCTTTCGGAGGCTGTGTTACTCTGAACCACGATCTACTTGTTGTTGTTGCTGTTGTTGTTGAATTGCCCACTTTAGAACCACTGGCAGAAACACGAAGTGGATTACTTTTTCATTCTCTTATTTTCTATATTTCTCTTTAGTTTTTTTTTTTTCAATATTTGTCTCATGTTATAAATGAATACTTTTTAAAATCAAAGTATAAACTTATTTTCTACTGATGTTATTAAAAGAAAAAAAAAAAACAACTGCAATAAAGTTGATCACATAAGTTGTTAAAAAGCAAAGATTTACACTGAAAATCTATAAATATTTGATTCAGTTGATTGTAAACTTCAATTAAAATTCTATTAAAAGTTATCAATTTTAAAATGCCTATTAAAAACATAATAAAGTGTGAAACACCGCTAGAGTCTAGAGACAAAACTGCTAGTTCTACCACAGCAAAAAAGGATATTTGAATGACTTACCTCTTCACTGACGTAATCCCCAGCAATTCTAATCAAATTTAGTATGACGTCAACATACCAAGTGTAGTCTACTGCGTATTTCTCTGCCAATATAGCAACTTTCAGGACCTGCAATAAAGAAAACTTTACTTAGAAAAGACAAAAAAGAAGCATTTTTTAATGAAAATAAAATAATCAGTGATAGCTAAAAAATAAACACATACAATTAACCAGCACTGTGGAAGCAGTAGTAGTCCAAACACTTGACTCAAACTTTGGGTAACTTTTAAAGTTCCGACCAAAGAAATTTTCTTCCACTAGTAATAATTTATACGAGCGGGACCCGTGTAAATTACACAAAATGATGTTTTCAATACTAATTATCTTGTTTCTAACCTATACATGTTTGAATAAAATATAAGATTTGACTTGTATATTTATTTTTAAAAATGTCTTCTTATTGTCCCCTCCCTATCCCCCCCCCCTCGATGACGAAAAAATTTTTTTTTTAGAGGTTGGTTGGGATCAAACTATAAACCAGTCGGGCCGACGTCAAAATCCTATGTCGCTAACCGTTGCGCCAAAGGGAAATACTTGAAAATATTACAAAAATTAGGTGACTTGAATGCTTTTCCAAATCTAGGTGCGGCACGCATGCGCAGAGCTTTTGATGTAAGCGTGACACACGAACACACACGCTATCGTATTAATATATAGATATCTATATAAAAAAGAATCTGTCTATTTCACATAGTTGTCATCAGCAGTTTATGGCCTACATACTCGATATTTTATTTTGATTTTTTCAGTTTATTTTGTGGAAACTTGGCCTATGTTCTTAACAACAAAAATTGTATTTCTGTTCAATTTCTATCAAATAAAATTGTATCCAACTAGAAATTATTTTACAATGGTGACATTTTTCAATAATGATCAACAAAACAATAGAAACAGCAGCGAAGATTACACTCATTAAAGCTTAGCTTTATCATATAATCAACCTGCTGTATATAACCCATATGGTAAAGGATCAGGTTGAACATCAGATGATCTCAGCTCTTGCCATTTAAAAAAAAATTCGAATATTTAATATTAATACATTAATCCAGGCAACGCCAGGTAGGGACTGCTAGTACTACATATTATTTATATAGTTTTAATTTTAAAAATGTGTTTTTCAAGGCTTTGAATTCAACTTTTGTTTTTTGGGGAATTTTTATTTCGAACCGGAATTGGACAATTTTCATCGACTCTTACTCCACAGCCCTGCAAGTGACAAATGATAAGCAAATATAAAAATAATGCTATTTGAATGAATAAAAATTTATATCTTGGGTAAATGTGATAGGGTGGGGGTGGGAAGAGTGCTTTTCAATAGAAGGCTGATGTTGACTGCAGGGTTGTAGTGGGAGGCTGACCGATGAAGTAGGATGGAACATAAGCAGGAAGTGACCAGAACTTCCAGCTTCTTGAAAAATTTGACTGACTTGACTTATTTGCATACCTCAGGGAGCTTCACCACATGCTTGAAAACAAAATTCCACCACTTATGGCCTTGGACCACTCTTTCATCTATCAGGAGCGGCATGCCAGTCTCAACCCTTATCTGGTCGGCCCATCTCTTTGATGGTCGTCTTCTTGATCTTTCTTGAATTAAATTTTCCTGATATGATTTCTTTAGATAGCTAGAGTCTGGTAGCTGGGAAACATGTCCAAACCATATTAATCTCTTTTTTCGAATAACGTTGTTCATATATCTTTTAATATTAAACTTCTTTCTGGCGGTAATTTTTTTTTTTTTTCTTTAACTAAAAATATTTCTTTGGGTGGGGGAGGGTAAACAATTTTTTTAAGGGGAGGAGGGGGGGGGGTGCAAAATTTTTTTTCTTTCTTTTTTTAAACTAAAATATTTCTTTAGTGGGGTAGGGTAAAAAAAAATTTTTTTTTTGGGGGGGGGGGGATTTAAAATTTTTTATTTAACTAAAAATATTTCTTTGGGTGGGCAAGGGTAAAAAATTTTTTTTTGTCTGAAACAAAGAAAATCAATGTCTCACCACCCAAAAAATATGACTGGGGTGCCATCGATTTACGGGTGAGCGTTCATTTCTGACGTGGCAGCCTAGCAAAAATAGATGACTGTAGGGAGGCTATTTTGCTAGTATTTATAATAATTGTAAAACTAAGTTTGCTTTTTTCTTACCATCTCCTCCCGAATAGAATAATCAGCAGATTCCAGATATTCCAACATCTCTGCGACAATTTCCTCAGCATTGGTTCGATCACACATGGCATAAAGTAAATCCACTGCTCTCTGGCGAACGCTGACATCACGCTCAGTCTGAGAGAAAAGAGGGAGGAGATCAAATAAATAAAATAGGAAATTTATAGAAATTATGAGTTGAAAACAAATTGTTTCATTTTTATAGTGAATACACAAATGAGAACTGACGATTGGGAGGATATTTTTTTTACACTTTAAATAAGAAAACATTAAGCCAATCATCTGCATTAGTAAATAGAATTTACTTTTAGCTTTATAGATTTACAGAAGCCATAACATTTCATGGTTTTATTAAAAATAACTACTAACGATTAAGAGTGGAAATTTCACAGAAAATAAGAGAGAGAGGGTGAGTACCAGATGAAAGGAGAGAGAGAGAGAGAGAAAAAGTGCCTGAGAGAGAGAGTTTGAGAGAAAGGGTGTAGTGCCAGAGAGAGAGAGAGAGAGAGGGTTAAGTAAGAGAGAGTGAGAGGGTGAAGTGTGAGAGAGTGGTGAAGTGTGTGAGAGTGAGAGGGTGAAGTGTGAGAGAGAGAGAGACAGACAAAAAGAGTAAAGTACAAGAAAGAGAGAAACGGGGTGAAGTGGCAGAGAAAGAGAGAAAGAGTGTGAAGAAGGAGAAAGAGGATGAAGTGGCAGAGAAAGAGACAGAGAGAGAGAGACAGAGAGAGTAAAGTTAGAGATAGATAGAGTTAGGGTGAAGTGTGAGAAAGAGAGGGTGAGAGAGAGAGAGAGAGAGAGAGAGACATTGTATGTAAAGCATTATTAAATTTATATAGAAGGTTGCAGGTAGTCCTATTAATATATGATATTTTGTTTACATTTGATTTGTAGATAAAAATAAGGTGAAGAAAAATAATTAGAATGTTATTTACCTTCAGAGAAGTAATAACCGTTTCCTGATGTTTTTTGACAGCCTCATGTGAAAACTCTGAAGTTGCTAACAAACACATACTTTCCAATGCTAGATATCTACAAAGATGACAAAGGGACAAAATGCCATCACAAACCAATGGTAAAAAAACAAAACAATAATAATTTAATATATGACGTTTTTTTTCATCTCGATTGCCATTTTCACATTTCGACAATTGTATTTTCCAGCCTTCTTCAAATACCTTTTATTTTTATTTTTTTTGCAACAAGCAAAATAAACAAAACAATTGGAAATGTGTAAATAAAAGTAGCTCATCTTTTAAATTTAACCGTTAAAATTTGGTATTGTTTAAAAATGTTACATTAGTCAAATGAACACTAAAATTTCATTTCTGTATTTGACATTAATACAAAACCAATTTAATCGTTTTGAACATGTTTTAAAATCGTTTTTAACAATTATTATATACGAGTGTACACACAGCATCAGAAAATGATGGAAAAAAGAAAAAAAATGTCTCAAACTGGAAAGTTTGAAAGTATTAATCGGTATAGAAAGAAAAAAAGAGAAAAAAAAGAAAGAAAATGTCTCATCAAGGAAATAGAATGATGGATTTCATTCCGAATTCATTTTTAGAAAATATAAGTTTGGATGAAAGATTCTTATGACAGAAACATTGATTTACGGTATATGGACATTTTATGGTATATAGAAATTTTTAACAGGCCCTATTGAGTTTTTCCTTTGCTTGCTTATAACATTTTGAGGCAAGATTAATTTAAAACTTTCTCCATTGTTTATAGCAGATAAGGCTATTAAGCAGGTATTGTTATCAAAAGAATGCTTCTGCATTGTTAGCAGTGAGGTCTGTTTCTTATTGATGGCCTATGTAAATGTTTTCTTTAGCTTATATTTATTCAAGAAGCTTTTAGCAGTCAATTATATACACAAAAATAATATATATATTTCTGTGTGTATAAATGACTGCTAAGAGCTTCTTGAATATATATATATATATATATATATAATAATCCAGGTAGGGTAGAAATCCAAAGGGAATCAAACCGGGCTTATAAAAGAGTGCTCAATAAAAATATATAGCTGTATTGTGAATGCTTTTATTCAAACATGTTTGAATAAAAGCATTCACTATATATATATATTAGGGGAGGTCGATTTTGAAACTGTAAATTATCGCACTCGAAGAAAGTTGCCAAATAATGTCAAAAGTTACCACAAGAAATATTTTTCTTCAAAACTTTGTATTTATTTGAGCATTGCAACTTTAAGATCAAATAAATCGAGATTTTTTCTCGCAGCCTAGATTTCACCGGCAGATGTGTCGCCTTAAATTAAACCCGGGTTTTAACAAAAAAAAAGTAATACATTACTTAATAATAAATATTTTAAAGTTTATTATTCCTTTTCTTAAGAAATTAAATGTACATATTCAAATTAAAAAGGAATAAAACACTATAATATTTAATTTTATATATAAATAATTATTTATTTACATAGGCGTTTTATTTAGTGGATATTTTTTATGGTATTCACCGGTTGAAAATTCAACGAGCGAATTTGAATTCACGTGTTGATTCTGTTATCACAAATATATATTGAATTGTCGAGCGCTGGCTTATCTAATCCCATTTTCCCGACCTTTTGTCACACCTTACCTTGTGGGAGTTAGATAAATAAAAACTAGTTCAGCCAGGGTTTTTTACCCCACCAAATAAACCGGTATCGTCCGGGTCTTTGGGTCTGGATTCACGCCCGTCTATTGGGGCTTGTCCGTCCTGTGCAGTTCTAGGAGGTGCACCTCCCAGGTTTTGCCTTCCCTCTTTGGGGAGGAGTAAGTTTATTGCTTACTGTCTGAGACGGCCCTACCGGGGAATGCCGACGGAGCTGCCCAGGCAATTTTTAAATTGCCAGAGTGCTCACCTCTCGAGCACTGGCTTTCTCATCCCACTTTCCTGACCTTGTGTCAATCTTACCTTGTTGGAGGTAGATAAATAAAATCTAGTTCAGCCAAGGGTTTTTACCCCACCAAATAAATCGGTATCGTCTGGGCCTTTGGGTCTGGATTTATGCCCGTCTATTGGGGCTTGTCCATCCTGTGCAATTCTAGAAGGTGCACCCTCCCAGGCTTTGCCTTCCCTCTTTGGGGAGGAGTAAGTTTATTGCTAACTGTCTGAGACGCCCCTACAGGGGAATGCCGACGGGGCTGCCCAGTCAATTTTTTAATGGCCAGAGTGCTCACCTCTATAGCGCAGGCTTATCTAATCCCACTTTCATGACCTTGTGTCACATCTTACCTTGTTGGAGGTAGACAAATAAAACTATTTCAGCCAGGGGTTTTTACCCCACCTAAAATATTATATGTATTGGAGTTGATGGGAGAATGGATAAGGACACATTGATGTATAAGGAAATTGTGGATGAAAATAGACAGAGAATTATGAAAAAAACTAAGGGACCAGAACACCATTTAACTTTTACAAAAGAAACACCATGTGAAAGTAAATATCTGACACAGAGTTCTTCCTAATAGTGGTGCAACAGGTGCTGTTCATGCAGATCAAGTGATGGATGTTTTGCATGAATTCCACAGTGAGAACAGTATCAAGGCTATACTTGTTGACAACACTAATACCAACACAGGTTGCGAAGGTGGAATGGTTGCAATTTTAGAAAAAAAACTTTTTTAAAATCTTCACACAATTGGTTGCTCTTTCATCATAATGAACTACCTTTCAGAGCCCTTTTTAAAAACATAGATGGTTGCGCAAAGGGCCCTACAACATTCAGTGGCCCTCTGGGGAAATTATGCTCAAATGATTGCCATGATTTACCCCAAATATCATTTTCCACTATTAGCAATCCTCTAGAGTCAATTTTTAAAATTGATGAAATACATGATCTTAGTTCTGACCAAAGACTCCTTTATGAATACACAGTAGGTATTTCTAGAGGTAAGGTTGACTCTAGATATACCTCCTGGAAAATTGGTCCTTTAAACCAAGCAAGATGGTTAACTTTGGCCATCAGGCTCATGTGTTTATGGACTCGTGGTGCATACCCACAAAGGCACACAACAAAACTACACTATGTAATAAATTTTATTGTAAATGTGTATGCCACTTCATAGTTTGAAATTAAAAGAAATAGAAAATTCCACAATCAGCAAGTGCACATTTTTAATATGATCAAGAGGATTAAGGAGCAGCCTCAGGAAATCCAAGATATCACATTTAGAAATATACAAGGTAATACATTTTGTTTACTGCCTGAAAACTTTCTATATTCCATGGTTAAATCTGAGGAGATTGAAGTAAGAGAAGAAGCTTTAAAAAGAATTTTGGCCATTAGGTAAGTAATATTTATTCATATATCTCTGACTCAATTATTTATTCCAATTTATAGAATGATTTTTAAAGATTTTATCTAATTTCACCGTAATCATTAAAGCAGTACAGATTGGAATTTTTTAATAATTCAATTAATTAATTTGTTCTTTCAGGAGTGAGGAGTCAACCAGAAAAAGATTAAAAAGAATACCACCTATTAATTTTAATGCCACACATTGGACACAATTAATAGATTTAAAATTATGCTGCATTTTTGGCATTCTCAGGACGTGGAACGGGCAGTTAAGTTAATAACAGAAGCTTCACAAACTGTATATGGTTTTGAAGCAAGGCATCAACACATTACAGCCAAAGTTTTGAGTGAGAAATTGAGACCAGCATTTTTGTCTAAGGGGTCTTATATGGAGCAATTTGACTCTCAATATTAAGCTCCATTAAAATAGTGTTAGGTTTTTACTTATTTCTTTGCTTGTTATATTTTCACTTATAACAGAAAAAAATCATTTTTTAGGTATTCAAATATTACTGTTTAATTCATAACGTTAAAAGGTAGTTTACAAAAGCAGATACTGAAAATGAGGGGGGGGGGGCAAATTTTCAATTTGAAGATTTCTTTAATTAATATCATTTTTATAAAATAAAAGGACATTCCCTGATTTTAAATGCACAAATTATTTGGTTTTCACACCAGTATTCAAGCAAATCTTGCAAAAACGAGGAATTTTCAGTATATTTTTGTCTACGATCTTTGATACCAAACGCTCAAAAAACCGCTGAAGTTTTTGATCTAATTTTTTGCATGAGTATTTAATAGGTCTATATACAACTTTCGGTACGTGCCTTTTTTTAATATTTAAAAAAAAGTGTAAAATCGACCTACCCTAATATATATATATATATATATATATATATAAATAAATAACCCAAAGCAAATTTTAAGTTTAAACTTTTCATGGTTATACAAAAGGCATGTCTGAAGTAAACTTGAAGAAAATCCAAAGAGATATGGGTGTTAATCTTTTCACGTTCCTCTTGAAACATTGGCACGTTCATGAATGTCATCTCACCTGAGGTTAGTTTCTCTGTGCTGCAGGAATTGTCCAAGTTGGTTGCAAGCTCTGACTAGAAGATTTGGATCACTGTCCATATGTATAATGAGGTTGATAGCTTCAAACAATACTGCATTTTTCGCATTGGAATGCTGGGCTTTTTTAGACTTGGGCGCTTCCTGAGCTTTGTTCAGTATGGTCTCCAGGCATTCTGTGAGACGAGTACGCACTGCTGGATCCTCTGTTGGGAAGATCAAAAGAGCAAATGGATTATATACAAAAAGGTCATAAACAGGACAAAACAAAAAGCAAGTTAATAGATTTGTGTTGACATAATATGTCAATAATGGGATTTTTAAAAATTCTTACAAAATAAAAAATAAATAAATAGTATAATTTGGATTATTCAGATTGCTGTTCTTATCTTGGATGCTACTCTCACAAGTTTCGTTCCATGTAACTGCTAACCTTTTTCAGGTGTGTCTTGTCATACTCAGGAATCTGGATGGAATTTTGAACGGAATTCTTTATTTAATCCATGTTCTGTCAGCCATGACGGGATTAAAGTCTTAATTCATAATTGTATTCTTAGTATCACCCGTACTGAAAAATTGAACCTTCACCTTCAGAAGACTGTCACTTAGAACTGATTATTACTTAGCACTGTTATCCGTTGTGCCATGGATCCTTTATTTAAATTTATTGAAATTCTGTGCAGATTCCTAAGTTCAAAAAGACGCACTATAAGGTCAGAGGTTACGCTTACATTGGCCGAAACATTGTGAGAATAACATCCAAGATGAGAACAGTAGTCTGAATAATCCAAGTACAAATTATCAATCCTCATCTAAAAAATTCTGAAACAAAAATAAAATAATTTTAAATTGAGAATTATTACATGAAAGATACTTAATATTACTAACTGAAAGTATCTGTCTGCTTAATAAAACTCAATATTTAAATGTTTTTTTTTTACTAATTTGTCATAAGTCATCAGAGATATATAGATTTTTTTAATTGACAGCCGATTGAAATTTAGAAATAAATTTTTAAAAGAAAAATAAATGAAAATATATAAAAAAAATAAATCGAACAGTACATAGTACAAAAAATAAAAATTCTTTCAATGCAAAACTGATTGTTTAGTTTGTTTTACAACATATCAACGCTTTTCGGGTTATTTAGAGGCAAAACAGTATCTACTGTAAACGATTTATTCAATACAAGTTGCTATTTTACCCAAATACACATGGGGGGGGGGGGTGTTCATACCTTTCCCAATTGTATTATTGTGTAAATGAATGCGATTTGGGATTGGCTTAGCCAATTGTAAATTAATTTGTTTTGTAGGAGTATATTTTTAAACAAATACTTTGTAAACGAGAGATTTTATTGAACCCACAGACAGGACCCTGACAGGGACTAATTCTGAGAATGTATCTGGGAGTAGTAGAAACTAAGTGATGACTCTCCAAAGCTCCCAAATTGAGGCTTAAGAACTGGATGCAGTTTTGCGTCATACTCAGGACGGTTTTAAGGAGGGGGGGGGGGACCTGGCTGTAATGGTAACTAAAGGGTAACTCCACACTCCCTGAAGCTCCCAAATTTGGGTCTCACCATCGTATGCGCTTTAAGGTCCTACCCATGGAATTAATTTAAAAGTAAAAATCAGAATCATTTGGCATTTTGCTACTTAGAGGTAAATAACAAAACGAAGATAATGAAGGCAGGAAATGTTTCTTACCTGGGGGAGGGTAATTCTGTAGCAGTCTTAGCAACTTCACTGATAACCAAGGTGCAGGAACAAAATAATATGTATAGTCCTGTAGATCAGTGTACGATGAAGTAACGATCTGGAAAAAAATAGTTATAAAAACGAAATTCAGTGAAATTTCAATTGTTAAATCTAATAAAGTAAAAGGTTTTATAAAAGTATTCAAAGTTATCAAAACATAAAATAGGTTTATAGAAAATATGCAGGAGGCCGGTTTTGATATTTAGTAAAAATGGTAGAAGCAGAAAAAAAAAAGATTTATGATAAAAAAAACTGTCCCTGATGATTAATGGTCATTTTAAAAGTAATTTGTGATATTATGAAAAAGTAGCATACATACAATATTGGTGGTCAGCCTTCAACGGTTAAATTGTGATTAGGCAGTCATCTTGTGCGACCTTAGTCAGGATCACCGTACATGGGGTGCCATGGTCCGAGATGTAGTGTAGGCCAGGGAAGAAGCCGGCTCAACCCAACCAGGGTGAATGCCGTTGCAACAACATATATCATAGCTTTATAAGAAATTTTTTCTTTAAGCAATAAATAATATTAAATGTAACAAAGGTTTTATTTTTGTCTTTTTGTTTAGGAAATTTGTTATATCCATAAGCTACATTTCTTAGTAAAATTGTAATAAAAAATTAATGACCATTAATAAAATTATTAGTGAAAATTAAGTTATATATTCTGACTAAGATCACATTTTCTTAATAAAAATAAATTGAATACATTCTAGACTAGTAACAAAAATATCAGCACTCCCTCATGAATGAGGGTGCACATTAGGCAATAAAATCATTCCTCTCCAAAAGGAGAAGGTAATTCCTGGAAGGAGGGTATCCAGAGACCGTACAGATACTCCATTTTGATCCTAACTAGCCATATACAAATTGTATGTCGATCTGATGAAATATCTTTGAGAAAATGTGATCTGTATATTTCTATTAGATATTCTGTGAGATTTATACACCGCTTTATAAATTTTTTTTTTTTCATTAAAAGATGAAATGAAATTATTGATGATTAAAATAAATAAATCTTTGGGGGTAGGGTAAAGAGGACCATTTATCGCACTGACCATGAGATTAAAATACTAAATTCATATTCAAAATACTACAATAGCTTTCTAATATATTGATCATGTGTACGTAATCAGCATACTATGGTAAAGTAATTTGTATATTGCTTTGCAAAAGGACATCTCATTAATTCATTATTCGTTCTTACTGTTTTCATTTATTACACATCATTCAATTTATGCATGTTTTATATCGCAGATAGAAAATTAGCATTTTGGGTGAAAATAGTCTTTCCAAGGGTTGTGATTTTATTCTACATTGTAAATTAAAAACAAGCCCCCCCCCCCCCCCCCCACACACAATTTAACGAGTACCTCCCAAATTAATTTAATTATGAAATTAAGCTCAACAATAATGCATTTCAGTTCATTCATACACAAGTCCCCCATTTTATTCTTTTGTTAAATTGTAACTTAAAAATAAAGCCATCCACCAAAACATATACCCACCAGCCAAGTAATCAGGTTCCACATACAGTCAAAACAGTGAAGGGGAGAGAACAAGAGACTCTTACTCAATCTCGTTTAAGAACCCATCTTCATACATGTTTGCGATTTTCTTACTAGTCGCTAACTGACTTATAATTTATCAATTTTCTTCTCCTTTCTTTGATCACGTCATTCTTCACCCATTTTCCTTTTCTTCCTTCCATTCCCACGTTTTTGACTGATTTGGTCTTTTAACCTTTCCAGACAGCATGTCCTTGAACATGTATGTACATCTATTTATCCAACCAGAATTTTGTTCAACATGTTGATACCACAGTAGATAGTTGCAACGCAGAGCTGACTCCAGTCTGGGCACCTTCAGCCTCAATAATCTTGTAATGTTGTTTATATGTACTTGTGATGTAATGAAAATTGTTACTAATAAAAATGTTTTCAAATTCAAAAATCTGCTTTCTTTTTTATAGTTTGTGTTTCCTATTTTGTCAGACATATATCACACGCCCCTCCCTCCCCTTCTTCTTTTAATGTGTCTTTTCTACACCAGATGTGGATTGCACGTTGGCCACACTGGTTTCCATGCTATAATAAAGCCTTGATGGCTTGAGGTCATCTTTGAGTCATTCCAAGTCTTTCTCAGCCAGCCAGCCTTTACTCGCTTACTCTCAATTAGGATGTGTGTACGTTTGTTTACCTAACCAGAGCTTCGTTGAACATGTCGATACCATCGTAGGTGGTTGCAACATAGAGCTGACTCCAGTCTGGGCACCTTCAGCCTCAATAGCGGAAAGTCAGAACTGTCGACAAGACGCACACCACAAATTCATTGAATCATGTTATTCCTCTGCATCCTCAAGAAAAACGAATTAGTAGGAACCCAACATTCACTTGCATATAACATTGCACCCAACACTCAATTATATATAACAAGTCAGATAACTCTGTTAATAAATACTTTGATGTAAAACTTAACAGATTTAGGAGCATCAAAAGCAACAAACTCTTCATTTTTATCACACGTTTTGACACCTGTAAATACAAGTGTACTTATATCAAATGTTGGTATTTATCCAGAAGATAGACAATTACCAGGTTACAAACATACACCATCTTTATCAAAGTTCAATGTAACAAATATTGTTATTCAACTAATCAAAATCTGAAAGATCAATAACTACTTGACCTACTTAAGAAACAAATATATTGATTTAAAAAAAAAAACAATATGTAAAGCCATGTCGAGCTGAAATATTTTATACTCTGATTATTTTATGACTTCAGGTCAATTAATTCCTCAATTGGAAAATCTTGAACTGAAAAAGTAGTTACCCTGATAAGATTTGAAGATTTCTTGAAATACTGAGTTTTTAGGTACTTTACTATATACTTTCTGAAATGGATATCTATCTAAATGAATAAATGCAAAAGTTTTTTAATTTATCACACATATATTACCACCAAAACGGCTTACTGTTATTTAATTCAATAACAAAACATAGTCTTTTAAATTATATATATATACATATATATATACAGGGTGGGCCAAAATAAGGGTCCTATCTTTAAATTTGAATAACTTTAATTTGAATAACTTCCACAAAATAAAAGTTAAACTCACCAAACTTTATGTGTGTGTAGACTGACCCTTCCGAGATTTTTTGAAATAAACAAAACAAATTTTAGCCAAAAAACACTTCTTAAAACTTACAAAAACTAAAGTATTGTTTTTTACACTGTTTTGAGTTTTTTAAGCAAAAATAATGTTTTCTAAATGAGGGTACGTTCCTTAGGGCTAATACGGCTCATGCTTGCTTCGGAAGGGGTCCTTTACTTATTCTAAAAAAAAAAATTAAAAAAATCAATAAATAAAAAAGTTATGAATTTTTAAAAATAGGACCCTTATTTTTGCCCACCCTGTATATATATATATATATATATATAAATGTGAAGATTTTTTTCCATCTATCCTAACGTCAAAACAGGCTCTGGTATTTAATTCTATGATACAACATAATATTTTGTAATACTGTATATATAGTACACTGCAAACACCCACAAACATCCTTAGGTCTTTTTAATTTGCATTTTTAGTTCATAAACAGCTTCTAAGAAATTAATATTCTTTAATATACAGTTGTAATTTTGCATTGTCATATTTTCTTATACATATGAAATATTTTCGTCGATAGTAAAATGTCTGATGTCGCAGATATGCCGAGAACAGATACTTTACTTTGATCTTAGCCAAAAAGCCAAGGAACGACAAAAATAAAGTTTTTATGGCAAGGCATAAAAATGAATGACCCCCCCCCCCCCCCCCCGGATTTAATGTATTATTGTATTATCTTTTAATGGGGTGGGTAGTGTAGTACTTGGTTCTGTTGTCATTAGACCATCTTCCCAGAGACTACCTTCTCCTTTTTGGGGGTGGGGTAGGGTAATGAAGTATTTGTTCTGTTGCTATGATACTCACATGCATTCCTTTCTCTTTTTATGGGGCAATCCTCCCAAGTATTACCTCCTTTTTTTATGGTAGTATAGTATATGTTCGTACTATCCGTCCATGATTATCTTCTTCATTTCGGGGAGGTTAGTGTACTATCTGTTCTGCTGTCATATCATCCTCTCAGGCATTAATTCCTCCTTTTTGGGGAGTGGGGGGCATTTGTCATGATACCATCATCTCACTCATTACCTCCTCCCTTAGGGGTCAGTGTAGTATATGTTCGTTCACCATGATACATTCTGAGGCTAGCAAAAATATGCGACCAGAGGAGTATATATTTGCCAGTATATATACATAGAGAGTTAAGACCAAAATACAGCTATTTGTGCGCCTAATTTGCTTAAATATTTTTTTAACAGTTTATAATAAACTAGTAGGGCTACCCGGTGTTTCCCGGGACCACAAAAAAACAAAGTAGAAGTTAAATAGCATGTGTAACATCTTTATATTAAGAATTTGATCCCTCTCCCTCTTTCTCTCTAGCCGTCTCTGTTTCTTTCCCTTTACCCCATTTTTCCGTTTCTTTCTCTAACCCTCTCTTTCTCTTCAGCCCATCCCATTCCTCTCTCTCCTGTTTTTATGTGTAAAAAAAAATAATAATGTAATTCATTTACCGGAGCTATCTCTTTGAAATGTAAGACTGTAATCTTACATTATTACAACACTGAGTAAAACAAAATACAATGAAATTCTTGATGCCGGGTAAATCCGTTCCCCCCACTTGCTTTCACAATAATATGAAGAGAAATGATGTTAATAATGAAAATAGTCGAAAGAGATTTAAATATAATAATGTAATTTACATTTATTGATCCCGGACAACTCCAAGTAGAACAAAAGTTTCTGTTACCCCCTTCTGCCTGACTTACTAAATATAATACTGTAATAAGCCGGTGATTTTGGCAGTGCTGTGAACAGCACTGCTAAAAGTATGGTTAAAATCAAAGTATGAAGAGAAATGATGTTGATAATGACAATTTATTTGCTCCTAGACAACGCTGAGTATGACAAAAGTTTCTGTAACCCCCCCCCCCCCTAATTTAATAAATATAATACTGTAATGTTAGTAAGGAGGCCTTCACAGAAATGCCAAAAATACTGTTAAAATCAAAGTATGAAGTAAAATAATGTTGATAATGATTGTTGATCCCAGACAACGCAGAGTAGAACAAACAGTCCCGGTCAATTCATAATTTCTTGTAACCCCCATTTCACAATATTATGAAGATAAATGATGTTGATAAAGACAGTAGTCCGAAGAGATTTAATAAATATCCCTTACCAAAAGTAATACTGTAGTCATACAATATTTTATCCTGAACAATGCCAAGTAGAACAAATGCAATATGTAATGTTGATAAAGTCAATAGTCCGAAGAGAGTTAATATATACCAGTTACCAAAAGTAATACTGAAATCTTACAATTATTGATCCCAGACAACGCAGAGAAGATTACTAATTTTTTTACCCCCTCCATTTCAACATACTAAGAAGATACATGATGTTGATGAATTCAATGGTCTAAGAAGATTTACTATACATCCCTTACCAAAAGTAATGCTGTAATCTAAAATTTTTTGATCCCGGACAATGCCCAGTAGAAGCAATGGTTTCGTTAAATTACTAATTTATTGTTTTCAACCCTATTTTACAATAATATGAAGATAAAAGATATTAAGAACTTGGATTATGGTTCCCAGGGTATACAACATTATAAAAAAAAGACAGTCAAGTTCTTTATCCTGGGGAAACACTATTTAAATACACTTGTTCTATCTAGGATATTGAGCACTGTTATGGATACTTTCAGGTTACTACTGGCTCTATCCAAGATATTCATATTAATGAAAAAAAATGAATGAAAAATAAAGAATGACAAAAATGAATGAAAAAAATAAATTCAAAATTCAATTCAAAAAGAATAAAAATTTAATACCTCACTACAATCCTCATCAGAATAGGTTGTGCTCGAGATTGAGCAACCCTTATCTCACTACATACTCCTATTCAAGGTAGGTGCGGCTGAGGAATGTGCAAACCTTGCGTCACTACACATTCTTGTTCAGAAGAGGGGGGGGGGGCGGGATTGAGCAACACGTGTCTCACTACACACTGTTGTTCAGAAGAGGTGCAGGTGTAGATTGAGCAACCCTTACCTCACTACAGAATCTTGTGCAGAAGAGCTGCAGCTGATAATTGAGCAACCCTTGCCTCACTACACACTCTTGTCAAGACAATGTGCAGCTGTGATTGAGCTACCTTTGGCTCACTATACAATCTGGTTTAGAAAAAGTGCCGATTGAGGAACTCTTGCCTCAATACAGAGTTTTGTGTAAAATAGGTGCAGTTGTGATTGAGCAACCTTTGCTTTCCTATATTATCTTGTTCAGAATAAGTGCTGTTGTTGATTGAGAAACCCTTTCTTCACTACACACTTATTATTCAGAAGAGGTGCGGCTCATGATTAAGTAACTCTTGCCTCACTATACACTCTTGTTAAGAGGTGTGGTTAGATATTGAGCAACCCTTGTCTCACGACACACTTATGTTCAGAAGTGGTGCTGCTGGATATTGAGCAACCCTTCTTAACAACTGAGTCTTGTGCAGAAGAGGTGCCTCTACAGGGAATACCGACGGTGCTGCAGTCCTAGGAGGTGCACTCTCTCAGGTCTGTACCTTCACCCTTGCATGGGTGGTTAGTTCCAAGTACTTGTTTCTTGTCCCCCCCCCCAAAAGAAAATGAATAAAATATAATGAATGAAAAAAAAATGAAAAAAAAAATGAATGAAAAAATGACATAAAAAAGAAAAAAATGAATGAAAAAAAAAAGACAAAATGAATAAAAAAAAATTTAATGAAAAAAGTGAATGAAAAAATTGAATGAAAAGTGAATACAAAAAATGAATGAAAAGTGAATAAAAAAATGAATGAAAAAAATAAATGCAAAGTGAATGAAAAAAATGAATGAAAAGTGAATGAAAAAAATGAATGAAAAAATGAATGAAAAAAAATGAAAAAAAATGAATGAATAGTGAATGAAAAAATAAATGAAAAAATGAATAAAAATAAATTAAAAAATGAATGAAAAAAATAAATGCAAAGTGAATGAAAAAAATGAAAAGTGAATTAAAAAATGAATGAAAAAAATAAATGCAAAGTGAATGAAAAAAATAAATGCAAAGTGAATGAAAAAAATAAATGAAAAGTGAATGAAAAAAATAAATGAAAAGTGAATGAAAAAAATAAATGAAAAGTGAATGAAAAAAATAAATGAAAAGTGAATGAAAAATTTAAATGAAAAGTGAATGAAAAATATAAATGAAAAGTGAATGAAAAAAAATAAATGAAAAGTGAATGAAAAAGTGAATGAAAAAAAGTGAATGAAAAATGCATGAAAAATAATGAATTAAAATAAAAATGAATTAAAAAAAAAATGAGTGAGTGAAAAAAAAATGAGTGAGTGAAAAAAAAAAATGAAAATTAAAAAAAATTCTATTGAAACATTCTCGGACAATGCCAAGTACTTGTTCATATAAATATAAAAATCAAGGAGGCCTCTAGAGCTCTACTAAAATCACTCTTTTTGATTCCCCCTCCCTTTGATAAGGACAATAGTCTGAAGACAAGCATAATAAATAATAATAATAATGTGACGATGGCATAAAAATAGTATCCAAACCTATGACTATGACGTCATGTACTAGTTAACATGACATCATGTGCACAAGATGTTATTAAAAATTGTGATCATATTAACAGGGAAAAAATGGCCATTTGACCCTCCAAAAACAAATTTATTTTTTTATTTTTTCGATATTTAGAACTAGAATTATAGCTGCCGGATGTGTTGCACTTTTTGTAATATAAGCTAAATGAAAACAGAAGGTCAATGAAAATATAAGTACTCAAGGGTAATACATACTCTGCTTAGTCTGGAAACAGCAAGTGAGACACAGCCTTTATATTCCTCAGGGTTCTTTTTCACTAGAGCTTCAATAAGACTAGCTGCAGAAGTCACAACACCCTAGAAATAAAAGAATAATATTAAGAATTAGAGGATTTATTTTCAGCCCTTATTAACCTAAGCATTCGTAGATTTTTATAAATCATCATCTAACCAAGTTTTTCTAACTTACCATATGTTGATCATTTAAAAGGTGTATGACACGAGAGGTCCATTCTCCCATCTGAATCAAATCTGGAGAGGTTCGCAGAAGTCGCAGTAGAGTAAGAGCGGCGCTTTGTTTGACAGAGTCAATGGTATCTCTGAAATGGTATGAAATGATATTCATGATAGAAAAGAGAAATCATAATTTAAAAAGGGAGAGTTTTCAAATTCTTTACTGAGGTTCCTTAGATATTTGAATACAGTACAGTTATATACTAAACTAGCTGTACCTACCCGGCCCAGGAGTAAAAGACAAAATAACTGACTTTGTTATGAAGAAACAGTAATTAATTTTGGTGACTTTAATTTCGTAATCAAATTGTTTTATGAGATGGAAATTTTTTGAAAGTTTGTTTGAGTACTAATAGACTAATAGTGACGAACAGATAATAATGTGTAAGTAATGTGAAGGTGACACACACACATGTACAAACACATTCACGCTTAAAATCATGTGATTTAATATATATTTATTTATTTTGAAGAACTCGAGGGAGAAAACTTAGTACACAATAACATCTCTTTAATCTATTTTGGTGAGTAAGGGAAATGTCAACACTCGAGCAATTTTCTTAGCTAGAATAAGTATTTTCACAAAAAAAGCTAAAGCGAAATAAAATATACTTGTTCCAATAGCATAGTGGAAGGAAAAACTAAAAAAAATAGGTTAGTCTGAATCCAGTATGAATATGTTAGATGGATTGTTAGTTGGGCCCGACTGAAATTCCAACATGATAACTTTAGGTTAGATTAAACCATCTCTGATAAACTTCTGAACACGTTTTCATAAAATAGTCAGATGGTGATTTGTTATTGAATCATGTGGAAATTTCTAAGCAATTACAAAAAGTGTCTTTAACACTACATATAACAGCTGTAATATTGATATGATAGACATGTTGACATCAATTTCAACGAGGTAATCTAACTTTTACACATGTTTCTGGAGGAGTCACAGGCAGAAATATGTGTAAAAGTTATTTTGTTTTGAAATTGTCATTAAATCACAGAATTATATAACCTTGCATTTAATACTTAGATTATATATATATATATATATATATATATATATCTATATCTAAACGAATAAATGTGATAGTTTTTTCATTTATCCCAACTATATATCAAAACATGTTATGCTTATTTAATTCAATTTTACATATTTTCAAATACATTATATATACCCAACAGACCACTGCCAAAATACATTCATCCCGATGCTTCATTCGAATAAAAATTTTATAAACAATCAAATAAATTAATATTCTACACAATTAATTTCTATTTTTGTTCTCCAGTTTCCTTATGCAATAGTTTTCTTCATATTTATATTATTATTATTATTAGTAGTAGTAGTAGTATAGTAATATCAATTACAATGATTTAACGAAAAACGTTTAGAAAGAAAAAGTGTGCAAAAAAAACAAATAACTGTTACCAAAGGCAATAAAAGTTACTTTTCTATCTACTGGCCTAATTTTTTGTGTAGTAAAGCATTTTAAAGCGTTTATTTTATTAAAATTTAAAAGTTCTGTCAAATAATTTACGTTAGACTGAAAAACAAAGGTGGTTGACAGTCTGTCATCGGTTGTCTACGAAGTCTGATTTTTTGTTGTTGTATTTTTCTCCTTTCAATTAGGTAGAAAAGTAAATTATAAGGCGTTTGGGACAGTTATTTGCTAATTTGTTTGTTTCTTCACCCCAAACAACGTAAAACAAACTTTGAGGATATCCACATACGCCATCTTGAAAATAAAACTATAATGCGATTGGATTTGGATGAATTAATAAAATGCAATAAAAACGTTTTAAAATAATTTAAAACACAAAAAAATAGGCAGATAGGTAGCAAAGTAACTTTATTGCATTTGGTAACAGTAATTTGTTGATTATTTGTTTTGTTTTCAGTTGGTTATTCTTGACAATCATCCGTATTTTTCATTTATTTCTTTTCATTAGGGGGAATTGATTTTTAAACTTATAAAAAAATCAAATCTCAACATTGGATTATATCAAATAACACCATGACAATCACCTTTTGTTTTTCTTCAAATTACCAAAATGTGAAAAAAACATTGTTTCTTTGTTTTCTGTAGTTAAGGCTACAGTTAGATTAATTGTTGCTTGGAGGGCAGGTAGTTTTTGCTAGTATATATATCTACATTCAGTTAAAATTATTTTTAAAATAGTTATTGCCACATTATTTGATAGTGTAAGGAATTTACACTCAGCTTTTTACTGTAATCAGCACCATTTTCATAGAGGAAAAGTGCCATAATAATTATATTTGCTGTTTTAGAAAAAAATTTTAAAAACCAAAAACAAGTTTCAAAACATTATTTTAATTATGTTGACTACGAACATTTCAGAAACAATGCTCAAGTTATGTTTGAAGAGACGATGACAATGCAAAACGTTCATAATACTCAAGTCAGATGGTAGATAGATCTCTTCCTCAGGTCGATTATTAAAAAGTATTTGAGGTAATCCAGTAGGGTCCAATCCATTTATAAATTATATGAATAAAATTCCAGGGTTGAACAGGATAAACGTCACAGAAATCCGTTTAAAATTGGGAGTAGGCTGCATTGCCTCACGCAACTTATTGGTAAATCAAAGATGGCTGGCATATTGACAAAACAGGTTTGTATAATGAAAATATTATACTAAACAAATATATAGGTCTACTTGTTATTGAGCACTATTATATAAACACAGTAGAGGTTTACTGAGTTAACTCTTATGAACAACACCTCATGGAAATTAATATATATACATAAACACAGAGAGAGACTTACCCCGATACAAGGAGACGTGGGATTTCAGTGCCAAGGTTTTCTGCCATTTCACGGCTTCCAATATTTGCCACACATTGCAAGGCCAGGTTGACATGCACAGGGTTGCGGCTGTTTAAGTCATTTTTGATTGATTGGATCACCAACTTCATTAAGTCACTGCTTGCGCTAATTAACACGGTGATAAATAGATAACCCTGAGAAGAAAGTAGAAGGAAAACATTAATTACAAGATAGAACATAAGTAAACAACAAAAAAGAAAAAAAAATCATTTAAGAATAGGTAAATATTAAAAATTATTTAATTTGTATTTTTATAATAAATATAAAACAAATAAAAATAGATACATAAAAATAAATATATTTTAGTACTTTAACCAACGATTGATTCACATTTAAAAAAAGTAAATTATTTAGCCCTCCATATTGTACAGGTCTGTCCACAAGATAACCTCTATATCCTGATGATGCAAGTCGACAGCTTGGATAATAAAATTTTTAAAATGAACACAAGGAATTTTGGATGTTTTCATTAATTTTCTCTCAAAAATCAAGTAAAATTGTCGATCCAAGTCGATATAAAAATAATCGTCACAAAGTTTATTTCGACATATCTATCTTCTATATAAAGTAGACTTGATTTTTCCTCTCCAAAATCAGTTAGAGTAGACAATAAAAATAATGCGTCAAACACATCACTTCATTCGACTACTACCTTCGACCGTGTTTCCAGTAAATTTAATTTATTTTTAAAACCTAAACCAAAAACATTATTAGATCCCCTGTAAACCTCTCCCAACTAAGTAAACCAAAGAGAGGGTAGCAAATTATATTACCGCTAAGAATTAAGTCCTCCCATAAAACCCAAATCACCGCCGAGCATAGCCAACCTATTATTTCACAAAGAACAAATGACGGAAACATCAGTTTCAGAATTTGCAAACCAGCCAATCATCGATCACTAAACAACATTTATAATATCACGGAACGCTTTGCTACTTTCATAACTTTGACTTAATTTAATAAAATATACATTACCTGTAAGTACTTACATATTCAAACCTCATTTATACAGGTAAAAAAAATATTGCGTTTAAGACAAGTAAATAAAAACTTTTTGGATGTTGCCGGCAGCCAGTCACAAGCCTCCCACTCTCGCATCCGTAATGATTAAAAGGGAGGTAGGAGGGAGACGCTTCAACTTACCAGCAGGCAGCGACAGCCCTCTTCCTACACCTCTCGCACCCGTAATGATTACAAGGTAAGTAGGAGAGAACAAAATATTTCGTAATTAGGTATGTGTATGTCTATATATTTTGATGTACAGGATTCACTCCTAAACTAATTGACCAATCATTATGAATTTTTTTAACACAACTACTAGACGTAAGTGATCCAAATGTGGGTTCTACTTAGTTCAGTTTACTTTTATTCGAAGGGGGCAAAGAGGAGAGGAAACCCTTCATGAACATTCAGATACATCCGATATTTTGTGAAATTTTGACAATAGCTATTAGACATCACTTCATAAATATATCCCAAATTTCAGTTTCGTTGGGGTATTTTAAAAGGTTTTTAGGGGCCATAATATATGCACAACCTCCCATTCGAACATTCAAATATTTCAGATTTGCATTAAATTTGATCCATAGCCATTAGACACCAATTACGCAAGATTCCCTGAATTTCAATTTCTTCTGAAGACCTCTTAAGCTTGAGCCTCACATTTTACACAATCACATTCATGTAATAAATTTTGATCAAATTGGAATAAGGATTCGTGACATATCATTAAATTGAAAACCGTGTTTCAACCTTGCATATTGCATACTTTTTGCCGTTTTCATTTCACATTCTATAACATACGTCCATCTTCAATTCTATTCTCAAAATGATTTACAATAAAAACTTACCAAAGACAATAAAATACGGTCAATTAGAGAGAAACCCTTTAACACTCTAGCAATTGGTATTGTATATACAGCTTCTTAAACACCTTTTAACTATCCAATTAACTTGCCTCCTCACGAGGGCAGGCACAACAAATACCTAAACACTGTCGCAATTGCTATTATTGTATTTTTTAATTTTTCTTCTCTGATCTCTCACATTTTAACTTGCCTCCCCATGAGGGCAGACAAAAAAAAATACGGTCAATGAATGAGAAATCCTTCAACACTGGTAATTTCTATTATTTTATATAAGGCTTCTTAGATCTTTTTTATACGATTTAATAATGTAAAACTATCCAATTTACTTGGCTCCCCACGAGGGCAGAGTTAGACACAATGTAAGATCTTAATGTAGCGAAAATCCACCAACGTTTATTATATTTTCTAAAGTAACAACATAAATAAAAATTGCCGTAGTCTAGAAGGATTAGCTTTCAATAACCGAGGAGAGAATAGATGACAGATCAGAACAAATATCCCGGCCCAACAGAAGTACCCTTTTCCATAATCGGTCAGTGAAGCAGATATCCTTCTACACTGTGCCAATTTCTATTTTTGTTCTACTCCGAGGTAATCATTTTCGTGGGTACATAGATTTTCCACAATTCAAAAGCAACATTTTCTCTTAACATTAAAACTATCTGTTGTGACCTATTTGCATTTGATTGGCTGTTTACACATTTTAATTTATTCTTTTATATTAACGCTGGGCGACGGGTCCTGCTAGTTATATATAAAGTTGTAGTTTCTGTTTGTTTAGAAACACCAGGGTTTAGGAGATAACACACATAACCACATATATATATATATATATATATATAAGGAGATTGTAGTTTGCTTGAAGCATTGCTGGTAAATATAAGTGTAGGTTTGTAATTCGAGGCTGTAGCAATGCGATGTAGTTGCCGGAAGGTGGAGAGGGTGAACAGAAACAAACAAGAAGAGAAAACGAATCTCAAAACGATTTATTAATATTTCACGTAAAAACTGATTAAGTACCAGAATAGTAAATACTGTCAGGTAAATAAAAAGTTTGGCAAAAGGTAATCTTAAATTTTCGAAAGAAAAACTTTCATTATCAAAAGACAACAATTAAAGACCGAAGGGTGGGAAAAACTGGAATCAAAATGTTGAAACACTGCAGCAGACTATTGGGAGTAGGAACGCAGAAAATGTCAAAATTAAATTAAATAATTATTCAGCTAAAGTTAATATCTTATTAACATTTGTTTATTTATATACTAATTATTATAATTTTATTATTTTTTTTATTTTATATGATTTATTAACTTTTCTTTATTCAATTCTAAATTTAAATTTACGTGTGGGCCGCTATTATTATATGGGCAGTCAAAGGGGGATAACTTAGAACAAACGGAATATGTTTATAAACGAGATTTGAAAAGAAATTTAAATCAATTGTGGAAGGAATTAATGTCATGAGGGTAGGAAGGAACCGTTGGAACGGGGGGGGGGGGGATAAGAGGAACCGTTGGAAAGAGAAGGGGGGGGGGGAATTAAGAGATAAAAATATATACACATTATATATATATATATAAGTGTAAATATCTAAATACATATTTATTTTATTTAAGGGTATTTCAAGTGTATAATACTCCTAGAACTAAATTTATATAAATTTATTCTATTTATTTATTTATTTTATTTTTTTATATTTTATTTTCATTTGTTATTATTTATTTATATATTTATTTATTCTTTTATTATTATAATTTCTCTTTTTTCTTTTTTTATAAAATTTTTTTTTTTATTTCTATATATTCGGAAATTACATTACCAAAATATGTGGATAAGTATATTTCATTTTGATAAAAGGAGTACATTATTGTGGGGTTTGCATTCCCACTTGACACCCATAAAGAGAAAATACATTTTATTTTATTTTTAACTTGAAAATTATAGGAAAAAAAACCCAGAGAAATCTTAAAGGCTTGGAGTAGGTGTTCACAGAGCTTCTCACTGATTGTGCCTCGAGGTGGTTAAAGACTAAATTTATCATAAATTGAGTGTAATTTTATAGGCTGGATACAAAAGGACATAAGGTTCTTCATTCAATTCCTGATCAACACTGGGTGTTCTTGCTAGTATACACACACACATATATATATATATATATATATATACATATACACACACACACTAGATAATCCACGACGCATGCATTAGTGTCTACATTTGTGTCAGACTGTGAAGTTAAATAGACAGATATTTTAAAAGTACATCGAGATAGAGAATAAAGTTTTAATTTAAGGGAAATTAACGAGATTTCATAAATAAGCATCAGAGATTTCAGTTATGACAAAATATAAACACAGTTTTACCATCTAAACTGCTACTGCTGCTGAGTAAAACTATATTTATGTCATCCAATCAAAACCCTTGTTACCATGGTGACTAACTAGATAATATATGGGTTGACACATTATTTACATAATTTATTTATGTCATCCTCTTACAACTTCTCATCTCTTTCACCTTTTCTCCCACCACCTATTACAAGATTATCAGAGTTTTAGTATTGAAATAGATTTTTTAAAAGCTGTAACAAATTTTTTTTTTAATCTGACAATATATACACATATATATATATGTGTGTGTGAGAAAGAAAACATGTTTTAGCATATACCTTCTATTCTTTATGTATACCAACCTCTTCCAATTGAAAGCTCGATGATTGTCAACATGTAACAACAGAGCATATATAAACAAGATTTTGTTACATCTCAAAAGCGAAGATTTTATTTATCTTACAAATCATTTTTCAAAACAATCACTTTTAGTACAATTACGGTTCCTTTCGTTCACCAGAAGACCAACCGACATTTGTATGTTAATATCGAATCTTTTCTCTCTGAAACCATCAGAAAGCCCAAAAGTTCTCAATTAGAAAAAATATACATTGCGATGCGACAAAACAAAAGTCTGAAAATCGAACAACTAACATCGAATACACCTCCATCTAGAGTATCTCTGAAATGACCACATAGAGAAGGCAGCCATACTGTTATCTAAAGCAGAGATAAGAAAAATACGCACAATATTGACTGAAAACCTGTTATAAGAGACTAATATTTAAACCTGATTGAAGGATAATTAGTTGTTTTTTTAAAAATAAAAATACCTTAATTAACTTGCAAATACAACTCTTTGTATAATTTACGTAATTTTAATTAGGAATGGTAATTCAAAAGACAGAAGTACAAAATTAAAAGATAGCACTAAAAACAGAATTATTATTATTATTTTAAATATGTATATTAAATCTGTTTCAAGAGCCACATGCTCAAACCTACAAGATACTGCCTGCTATTTACCACACACACACACATATATATATATATTTGAGGGTGCGAATCTTGTCATAGTCAGCTACGCTGATGAGCCGCAGTAACAGTGAAACACGTGTTCGTGGATAACTATTTTATCTATAATATACAAATATAGGAACAAAAACAAAAACTTAACAAAATAAAATCATGGGCAGGTTATTAAGGCCCACCCAATCATCTTCAGGCAGCATCTATGTATAAAACAGTTCTCTCTCTGATGTTGGTTCAATACTTTTTCAGAGCCATGTTTTGTTTAGTAGATTTCCAATGTTTAATTTGGTAAATGTTATGGCCTAATCACGTTGAAACCATTGTTTTCATCGGATCATCAAACTTAAGCTTAGTTATTATTTTTATAGGTGATAGGAGTACCACCTACCCTAAGCACACTCCACCCGCGTATAAATGAGTAACCACTATAGTATTTCAAATACGATAATTTCTTATTGATTTTATAGTTTTTAATTGAGGTTTGGTTTGCTGGTTTTACAGAATACCAACCCGTTTTTTAGTTATTTACTGCTGAAACACAACATACAACATACTTATCTATTGAATACAAATACCTGTTTTAGTCATAACTGGGGAAGGGTGTTCATACATTTCACAATGGTATTACTATGAATACAGTGTATTCAAGTGGAATTGAAGTTAGCATCGCCAGTTCCATAGTCTGTGCCATTATCAATTATATCACTTGCACACCCTCTTTTTTTTTAAATTGAGTTTTATAGATTAATGAAAGGGTTAATAAAATGGATAGATTGTCAGTCGAATGATCAAGCATATCATGAGAGGATTGAAAATGATGAATGGAATGAATAAAATTTGATTATTTATGAGGACGATTTATGACAAGTATTTGTTGACATTAGATTTGAAGACGACCATGTTGTAGCCTGCAGAGAAGCACTCATGTGAAAATGTGTTCCACAGATGGGAAGTTCTTAAGAAACTGTTCATGAAAATAATTGAGTTTGATATTAAGCACATAGAGTAAGGAAAGTCCTTTGCATTTGTGGTAGAAGACGAGTTCTTGTCTTACAAGGAGCCACCAGAGATCTCAAGAATGTCCATTCTTGTTTAATAATATAAGTAGTATTTATTCTATTGAATTGTTAATTCTTTGTTCTTGCTCATTTATAGAAGTTGATAAAACATTAGCATACCCATATATTCCATAACTATTTCTGTAAAACCTGAACAATTTTTTTATTCGGTAACCGAATGGACACACAGAAATGTTTGCCCCAACATAATGCAACTTCCTCAAGTTCACAAGAAATCGATTTTTTTTTCACATGATATGTTGTGCACTGAATTTTCAAAATGGCTTCCATGATGGATTGCTTGAGTCAATAAAGAGATTGACTCTGCTGGAAAAAAATAACCTGTTTTATTCAACTGCTACCAATAGCATTTGAAATGTTGCCAATGACTTGGACCAATCCAACATGGATTTTTGAAACCAATCCAATTAACTGCATAAAGACCAAGAACTTGAAATTGAATTTTATTTTTATGTATCGGGAGATAAATTAAAAGTTGACACCATTAAATATTGAAATACTAATTTCTATCAATTCTTTTAATAAAAAAAATGTCCATATAAATAACTAGCTGTGCCTACCAGGTGTTGCTCAAAATGTAGGAAAGTTTTTTAAATTTTATTTATTTGCACATTTTTTAAAACTTATACAGAAAAAGAAATAGAATTTTAGTTGTAATTCAATTCAATCTTATATAAATAGAGATTTTGTCTGCCTGTTTGCCAGTCACAATTTTTTTTTTACTGTAATAAATACATTGCAGAATTTGTCTCATTTCGAAATATCAGAGATCTTAACTACTTTTAGAAATGAAGAATATTGCATAAAGTAGATGCCATGGCCGGAAATCGAAACTGAAACCTTGAGATCTTCAGTCTGAGGTTCTATCAACTGATCTATTTGAACTTTTTTTTATAAATAGAGCTTAAAACATTACCATGCAAAATAATTATAGCTTTGGCATGACATCATAGATTTATGATTTACGTCATATTTCAAAACATAAACCCAAACATAAGTGATAATAAAAAATAAACGAATGGGTAAACATTATGAATAGCGTTGGAAATTATTTTTATAGTCCAAAACAATTTATTTTTCTTTAACTAGGTATTATATGTAGTTCTTTCACAATTATTTAATCCTTCCAGCCTAGCAAAAATATGCGACCGGAGGGAGCATATATTTTCTAGTTTATTAAATTTGGCAAAAAATTAAACAAGCATGCTTCAGTTGCCATGTAGCGAAGGGGGGGGGGGAGTAGAAATTTACACAGAAGAGCATACAATGGCCTAGCATCTGTCCAATTTCGTCTTGAATTGCTGTATTTACTACATCTCCTGGAAGTCCATTCCAATGTCCAAAGATTCTAATCGAGAAAGCAGTCCTCCTTCAGTTCAATCGAAATCGGCGGTAAAACAGCTTCTGATAATGCCACACAGACCTTTTGTCTCGTTTACCTCCTTGAGCGAAGCTATGTCTGTTGAAAGTAAGAGCTGAGTTGGAAGGGGAATTCACTTCAATATGGCAGCATTTATCGACATATTCTTCAATTACAAATAATGAGTTTTTTGGCTTCATGATTTTGAGTTGTAGTTCATAATTAAAAAATGTTTCCATATTCCCAGTTGTCTGGGTGGAATTACACAATTAAAGAAATAAACTGTAGAAAAGTACATTATTATAGTGTCAATAACATGGTACATACAGCAACAACATATAAAAGTTGTCTAGTCAGAATGGAAGTTTGCTATGTCAGCTTAAATGCTATTTAGGTCCAACTTTTAAAATTTCACAAGATAACTTTAGAGGTTAGATATGCTTAAAATTAATTATTCTGCATAAAATCGATTATATATCTTTTTATTACACATTCATCTTTTACAAGTTTCAAACATACTTTCGCGATTATAGAGTCAATTCTGATTGGTCAATACATTCAGTTGTTGCAAATTAGGGGTTTAATGCCTCTAAGATAACCTGTCCCACAGAAACATAGCTTCTCAAACACAATTATAATAAAAGTAAGATCTATGTTCATGCCAAACATCAATACAATATTTCTAAATGAACAAATGCAAAAGTTAGGCCCATTTCTTGCACTAATAGTGAGGTCAAAACTCCCTATTTTAAGTTAATTCAACTTTACACAATAGTACCACTATCCTTTTAGATCACATAGACCTAAGGAGTATATATGCTGTATGGTTAACTAATTTGCATGTAGCTTTGCAAAAGGACATTATTAATCAACTATTCTTTCTTACCGTTTTTTAAATTTAATGATTGTTTTGATTTTAATATAACACAGTTTTGTTTAGGTATATTGTTTTATTTCATGAACAGGTTGAGCATTTGTACTCAAATGTTCCTTTTCGGCCTTTTCTGACTTGATTTTCAACAAGTTGCGGCTCATTTCTAAATTGTAAGTTAAAAACAAAGAACCCACTCACAACGTTCTGCACACAACAGGCAAATTAGTTTCTTTTCCTTTCTTTACGGGTTAAAAAGTTAAATAAATTTATATTATTCAGACTGCTATTCTCATCTTGGTTGTTATTTTCACGTTTCAGAGGTTACATTGACCGAAACGTTGTGGAAATAAAACCAAGATGAGAATAGTTGTCTTAATAATCCAAATTATCAATCCTCATCTAAAAAATTCCATAAATTAATTTGTATAAAAATTACCAAAATGTTAATGTTTAGTTATCTACATGAATAAATGCAAAAGTTTTTATTTCGCATTTGCAAAGTTATAAATAAAATGTTTATTTAAAATTTTTGTTTCAGGTATTTAAATAGCAAACTTTGCAAAGCAATAGTAAGTCAGCGAAACCATCTAGTGTCTGTATGTATATATATATATATATATATATATATATATATATATATATATAAAAATTGGTAAGTTTATGATTCACGACTCAACTAATTAACTGATCATTATGAATTTTAGAACACAGCTGCTAGACATACACGGTCCAAATATGGGCTATATTTAGTTTTATGCAAAGGGGATAAAAAGTTGGTGGAAGCCCTTTGTCAAAATTCTGATACCTCCGATTTTTGTGAAATTTTAATAAGTATTAGCTATCAATTAATAAATATTCCTCAAATTTAAGGTTTTATGAGTATTTTCAAGGGTTTTTAGAGGTAAAAATATAAGCAGAACCTCCTATTTAAAAATTCAAATATTTCAGATTTGCATTGAATTTCATCCATAGTCATTAGACACCAATTAAGCACGATTACCTGAATTTCAATTTCTTCTTAACATCCTTTAAGATTAAATCTTAAATTTTAGACATTTTTTAGAATTAAATACAATGTAATGGATTTTGATCAAAATTAGAATAAGAATTCTAGAATAAAAGTTTTATATCATATCAATAAAGGATGGGGTGATTTTTAAAAAAATTTTTTGTAAAAAAAACCAAAAAACAAACATTTTACTGAGCAATTAAATAAAACAACTAGCAAAAATATGCAACTGGAGGGAGCATATATTTGGTAGTCTATATAATAAAAGTGAACATACGTGTGTCGGCTCACTTTAGGGTATGAATAATCACATATGCTAATTTGATTTTATAAAGAGGAGGCTTAATCTTAAATACAACTGATGATAATAAAACAAAGGAAATAATCACATATGCAAATTAAATTTTTATGAACAAAGACTGGTTTTGCCCTCTTTTTCTTAGCGATTACTTTCATTTCAATGATTTCAAGTAGTGAACATGAATTAAATTGCAAAGTGATAGCAAGCGGGCAAAGCCAACTAGTTTTAAATAAAAACCATTTTTATTACATTATTCTTAACACTCAAACACTCCATTGTTCTTTATAATAATATTTTATGGCACATTTTCGAAAATCAATCGCTCAGATTGACTCATAACCACCATCATTAAATTGTCATGAAATCTTAGCCCAGTAAAGTTGTGTTTAATTTTGTTATGGTTTTTTATGAATAAAATAAAACAAAACATTGTCTTTGCGGATTATGGATGTCAGACACAAACAATATCATTGTAATATGCCCTGATACAAAACTAATGTAACCATTAGATTTTTCATAAAATTTAATTTGGGGAAAAGTTAGAGGGCTTTGTTTTTCATTGTACCACCATTACAGAGATACAAAATTTACAGTGTAATATTCTATATAGAGACTATTTTATTTTATTTATATATATATATATATATATATATATATATATATATACATACTCACATGAAGCCCCTGGTTGAAGTTTTAAGGGGATTCTGCCTCCATAACTCCCATAGAGGGGGCATGTAGAGATTCAGCAGATTGAGGGGCACGTAAAGATTTGAGACCACTTCCATTGTCTTCCCCAGAAAATTTTACAGATACACTTTTAGTTTTTATGTAGATAGTCTCACCTCTCTTTCTATTGGGAACACACACATTGACATTATTATATATATATATATATATATATATATATATATATAATAAAGCAAAGAGATGTGTGTGCATCAGTGCATATATCAGTTGTTAATGGTTGATCTTCGAGCAAAACCTATGTCATATTTGAAATCCGCAGGTGCCTATGCATGTCTTAGCCGGGTTTTAAATGATTAAAAGTTTAAAAGGGAAAACAAAAATGCTTTTAGTTAGAGCATATACAAAACGGAAACTCTTAATCAGAAGGAAGTTTTGGCGTGCAGATAGTCGGATCAACAAATTGTTTGAGACCAAAGATGAGAGCTGTTTGCTTATTCACAGAATCCCAACTGTTTTATCGATTGATCCATGTGAAAATTGTCACCAAATTTGATCTTTTTCTTATAAAAATGGATGATACTGAAATTTCTCAAGTTTTTCTTTCGTGGTGAGCGATACAAGCACATTTTTACAACTGAATTATGCAAATAAAGCTTTTATTAACAATTTCGTTTGTTATCGATATTTTATTGTCCTAGGTATTCACCGGGCAAGTTATTGTCTATCTCTCTCTCTCTCTATATATATATATCCCATTTTATCCATATAAAATATATAGTCCATTTTATCTATTATTCTATACAGAGCCTATGTTATGCACTATTCTATATAGAGACTTAATTTAACTAAAAAAAAAATTAACAAATGAAACAGAATAGAATAACAAATTAATGAAAATAAATGAAAAATTTAAAACATTATCAACATTAAAAAAAGGTTACATAATCTAAAAAAAAAAAAATTCTTTGAATAGATAAATAACCTTGATATTTTGTTTTTATAAAGTGAAAGGCTTTATTCAATTCATGACTATTCGATAATTTATACTTTCTTCAGATATGCAAATTAATGAGGAAAAAAAAATCAAAATACTTTATTAAAATTTAAATTCATCTTTTGCTGGACATTTCTTTGCTTTTATTTTTATTTTTTTGTTACTTTTCTGAAAGTGATGGAAATTGCTTTTTAATCATTTTTTTAATGATACTTCTATGTAGTATGTTTATTGTCATTTACTAAATTAATTCTTACACCACTGGACAAGACAGGTGGATTTTATTTACTCAAAGAGAAGACTGCCCTAGATGCACATAGTGAAAGAGAAGAGCTAATTTGAAATTCAAGCACTTTTGAATAATAAAGGTTATCTCTTGTTGCTGCTGCTGCTATTGACCTTTTCAATTCAGATGACGGTTACCATAGTTACCAATCAAGAAAGAGCTGCATCCGTCCACCTTTCATTCGAATCGGTCCTTGTTAGCCAAAAGGAGAATATTTCTATTGACAGCAGATCACACGTCTATTCAATCGCTGTGTCTCATTATCTCTTGATCTTTCTCGACAGCAACCACCATCCAAGATGATCCAATTATGGATTATTAGTTGCCAATGAGAGTGGGTTCACACTCATGTGGATTTCTATGGAATTTCATAGTATGGTGGTCAGATGACAAGGTTAGTTCAACTATTGATGCTCATAATGTAGGCAATTATCAAGAAGAACATCATTCTTTGAGATGAGGAATTCCCACTTGCAGATCAACATCCTGGTAGGATACAGATCTCTACTTTCTTAAAAGATTTAAGATAAAAAATCCAGAAACCATACAATGTAATTTGTTGATTTAAAAGAAAACTCTTTTAAAAAGTTAAGACCAAAAAAGGAAAACAAAATTAGAAAAAGAAAATGAAAAAAAAAATGAAAGAAAAAAAAAAAAAAACTTTTTTAAATGATGAAAAAAACAAAAACTTTTTTAAATAAAAATGAAGAAAAAAAATGAAAAAAAAAATTTTTTTTAAAAAAGAAAAGAAAAATGAAGGAAAATAAAAAAAAATGAAGACTTTTTTTAATTAAAAATAAAATAAAATTTTTTTTTTAAAAAGATAAAAATTAATATTTTCTTTAATTCATGATTTAATTCTTATGTAAGGATATATCAAAGCTTTAATTTTGCATTTATTGATGAGAAATTTGTTTTAAGTTAATAGTGATTTTGACCACTTTTTAAAAATGTTTGTGGTTGGCTGTTAAAAAAAAAAGAAAACTGCTGAGACACTTATCCATAAGCAACCAAATTTGCATAAATCTTTAAGGGGAAAAGAAAGATTTGTTTACTTTATCAACCTAGATGGCCTTTCTTAATAAAAAAAAACAAACCAAAAAATTAGTTTCAAACTAATTTTGTACCATTTTTATCTTCAGTTTTTCTTTAATAATACTTTTTTTTTATAGATCAGTGGCTCAAAGATAATACTGTTCATCTTTGCTAGAAGCACACACAAACCATAATACTCGACATTTGATCATAAAATTTAATTCTAGCCAGGAATTAATTTTAAAGGCTTCAAAAATCACATTCGAAAATACCATGAACAAAACATTGTGGAAGTATATTTTTCTACTACAACTAAACTCTACTCATGTATTGGGCACTATTGAAGTAAATACTGAAACAAAAAATATATACGCAATATTTTACTTTACAAGTATATATATATATATATATATATATATAAAATGTGTAAGGGGATTAACTCCCTCAGGCATATAGGATATGCATCACTGTAAAGACAGCTGACATGAAGCTGTCAATACACCCCCCCCCCCCAAAAAAAAACATAACAAGCAGGTAAACATTGAAAAGCAATAAAGATATCCCATATTTCAGGCTAGACTTCTATAGCTTAACAGTAAAGCACCCGACTGCAGCATGTGGTTGTTGGTTTGAATCTCTCCATAATCAGCCACACTGATGAGCCGCAGTAACGGCGAAACATGTGTCCATAGATAACTATATTTTATAAATAAATAAATATATACATCCCTAAAATATAGGGGTCGACAGAGTGTAAGGGAAATAACTCCCTCAGGCATATAGGATATGCATCACCGGAAAGACAGCAGATATTAAGCTGTCAATTTCACACAAAAAAAACAAAACAACATATATATATATATATACACACACTAGCAAATATATGCTCTGCTCCCTCCGGTCACATATTTTTGCTAGACAGGGAGGATTTCATGATGAACGAAAAGAGGGACCGACTTACTCCCTCTTTCTGGTTAGCGACGCCATATAGAGGAAAGGGAAAGTGTGTCTGACAGTTTTCTCCCATTAGAGAACGACGTCATATTTTTTTTTGTTTTTGATAAGTAAAAAAGAAAACACACACACGCACGCACAGAGTAAATTGATTTTCTCTTTCTGTTCATTTTTAGACTGTTTTATTAAAAAGATCGAAATTAAAAAAAATGTTAATATAATTCATTTAAAAATGCCAAGCCAAGACATTTTATATTTCCTTGTCCTTTTGACTAAGAACAAAGTGTAGTATCTGTTCTCAGCATTCCAGTGACATCAGACGTTAATTAAAAAACAAAACAATAACAAAATAATAATACAGCGTCGTAGAAGAAAGGGAAAAGAGAGAGAGAGAGGAAGGGGACAGACACATTAGCAAGCCAGAGAGATAGAGACAACCAATCAGTCGCCACAATCATCTCTCTTTATCCCTTATGCCGAATTCGTAAGGTAAAAATTCTCGCAAGCGATCTTACAATAAGTTTTTTTTATGTTATCCATTTTTTCATTAAATAATTTTGATTAATTACTATTAATATTGACGAAACTATTGCACATATGTAGATAAGATAGTACAATGAACTTAGAAAGAAATAACAAATATGAATTAATTATGAAGTGATTAACAAATAGATATGCAAATTAAACTATCTAATAACTGTTCTTTGATCCTTCGTCTCTAGTATTACCAATTACTATATGTGTTATTGATTTAAATAGCACTACCCATTTTGATTGTAATATAGGAGTGATGAATAAAAAAATATTTGAAGTGAACTCCAAAACCACTGAACTCATTCTGTTGAAACTTGGAACAGAGATTTGATGCGTAATAGTGAGTGTTACAAAATAGACTCGCTTCATGCTTATAAAAGTCAATATAATTCTGGGGTCCTAACTAATAAAAGAACAACTTTTCGGCAATGTTCGACTTTATTCATCAACATAGTGTATCCCCATAGAAGGAGACTGATTCCAACGTTTCTCTAACAAATTGATTATTTTTTGTAGAATAATGTGTCTGGCCTCAAAATATCCTCAGTTTCTGATTTCACTTCCTCATTGGAGCCAAATCTGTTTCCCTGGAGCATTCTTTTGAGGTCGGCAAACAGCCGGTAGTCGCTAGGGATCAGATATGAAAAATAGGTTGGGTGATCCGATGTTAAAGATCATTGGCAAAAAAAATGCGTGACTCATCAGATGGAATACTAGTATATAAATCTAAAAAAAAAAACCTCAAAAAGTCAGTAAATCAATTGTCAGCAAGATATCTTCCCAAAGCAAATCAAAAAAAGTAATTGTATTACATAGTAAGTGGGTACGTTTGCTAGTATTCATCTCTTGATTTTAATTCATGGGCCTATTTTCGACACGGACACATGTCGTTGGTCAACGAGTGTCTTCATATGTTATCTCGACCCTGGGTGTACTGAGAATGGATGTGACGTCAGCCGAGAAGGAGAGAACGGATCAAGCGATGAGTCGCATAGAAGCATCGGGCAACAAACGTGTAAAATGGCTTTTATTCAAACTACAACAAATCTGTAGCAGAGAATGTGCCACCACCCCCACCGCTGACAGAAGAAAGGGTCCACCTACACCAGGGGTGGCAACCTTTTCAGAGTGAGGGCCAGATGAGACTTTTGGAAGAAGATCGCGAGCCAGAGTAAAAAACGAAATCTCAGAATTACTATATTTTGTTTACATGAATAAATTGTACAAAAATTGCATTGAACATTCTACAAATCTGATATTTTTTCTCAAGAGACTTCTGTATGTGATGTTATAAAAGGCGCCGACGAAGAGCCATTTTGGAATCATAAAAAATAATGACGGGAAGTAGCAAGTTGATCCAGCATTCGTTTTGACACACCTCACATAAGTTCTGTTTCATGCCCTTTCCTCGTCTCACGTTTCCTCTTTGCCTCTCTCTTTCTCTTTTTCTATTTTTATCTCTTAATAGTTAAAGAAATATGAAATATACATGCATCATTGCTCGCTGATATTCATACATTTTATCCCACTGTAAATCTTAATTGAAACCTACTTTTACATCTATGTCACAAAATGATATGAGTTTTACTGGGAGGTCTGCAGGCCGGATTACAATAATAAAGCCTAGCAGGGTGGCGGGCCGGACGCTAAGCCTTCACGGGCTGGAGGTTGCCCGCCCCTGATCTACACGGACAAATAAAGGTTTTTCTTTAAATCTATGATTCTTCATGGTTGTGAACAATTAATTGGATGTGTCCCCAGTCATGGAAGGAAAAAAGACGACGTGGTTATGATGGTGAGAAGCACGCACTAACAAGGTACGTTTATGAACACGTATATTCAATTAATTATGACATGTCAGAGAGGTATACAACAAGTGTAAAGACCTCAACAACCAAATTATTCCATCTGGTTGGTCACACATTTCTTTTGATAATGATCTTAAACATCGGATCTGAATCCCTACATTTTCCTAACGGAACTTTTTCACTATTCGAATTTCTGGAAAACTTTCTGCTCTATTTGCTGAACATTCATAATATCCTGGATATACCTTTTTTGGACAAATTACATTTATCCATGGAAGTTGATTCTCTGCTCAAAAACTTTATATTTTCAACTATGTGCTAACAGTAATATCATTTTAACGGTTTCATTTCTATGATCTCCTCTGATGATAAAAGCTTGCATTTTTGAAGATCTATGGGTTAAGGAAAGGAAAGAAAAGTTTATTTATATTCCTTGTTTAAACTATTTGATGATTTAATAAATATTGTTCTTTTTCCAATTTTGATTGTCATCACTCATTTCATATATATATATATATATATGTGTGTGTGTGAATGGTAGAGACGGATCACTAAGAATAGGATCAGAGAGAGTGGGAAAGGGTGCCAGGAGACGAGAATATCAAAAGTGTACCAAGTGTGTGGAAGCAGCCATCCACCCACAAGACAAACCGGTTTGGCTTGGATGATTGGAAGAAAAGCAGAAAAGAAACTCGCACAGTTTTACAAAAGACATTTTATGGGAATTGAATCAATAAAACTATTATCAGCAGACAAAAATCATGAAAATAAGCCCAGTCGCTCTTTTATTCTAATAATACTGATAATCTTGATAGTTCGGACATATTGCTTCTCAATAAATTCTGATGTTCTCAATAAATAATTATCTTGCATATGAATACTGGATTCGATTTATTATTTGCTTACAATGTGGCAGAGTATACTGGTCTCATTAACCTTATCAGTCACCAGAATGTCTGCATCGAATGTGTTATAAACTCCCTTCCGTAGATCTTTTACTTAATCACGTTGATTAATTCCGCAAGTCTGAGTGACAGACACCCAAATTGCTAAACAAAGAAAGTTAAAATTGTATATGAATGATCCCCTTTTTACGTATATTGCTCTTATTGCTTTTATTGATTAAAATAACCATAATTCTTTAAAATATTTAGACAGGATCATTTCAGTAGATAAATTATTAACTACCACCATCATTATTGACAACACCAACCACTTTTTGTGTCATGAGAAAAGATTTATCCTTAATAAGTTCAAAAATGTTCAGTGACTAAAAGTATGTTTAAAAAAGTTTTTTTTTTTTTTTTTTTTACTTCAATTCACACCAAACAAAACACACTGTAATTGAACCGTAAGGAGCTCCTGTGATTTTTTTTTTTTTTTAAACGTAAGTTCACCCCAAACAAGGCACAATGCTACTGAGACGTAGGAGGCTACTGCAAATAAGGGGAATCCTATATGGGGAGATGCTTGTTCACATTACATTTAACAGTCTGTATGTTAGTATGGTCAGGGAAGCAGGAACAGAATTCCAAGGACTAGCAGTACGAGGAAAGAAGCTATTAGAGTATAAAGCTCCGACATTTCGGGACCTCAACAGTGAAGGAGTGGGATCTTGCTGCTTGTCGATGGTATTTATGTTGAGAGGGAACAAGTGCAGCAATCTTTTTTTATATCTAAAATTATCTTGTTGAATTCTTAGAGTTTGTCATCAATAAGTTTATTCCTACAAACTAGATATTTAAATCTGTTTTGCTAAAAAGATTTGATCTTTCAACCGTTCGTAAAAAACAAAACAAAAAAAACACTTACTTCGAATCCATTTTACCGATTTCTATATTTAGATCGATCGCTATTTCAGTTTTGAAGAGACAATATTACTATGCACCAGTGATAGGTCGGAGATAATTATATCAACTTCAAAACCAACGTGATCTCCTATTGGCTTGAATTATTCTGCGCTGGTAGAAAGCATTTGGCGTTCCACTGTCATTTAAACCAAAACTCCCTACAACTGGCTTACATTATCCTTTGCTGATCAAAGCTGATAAATAGAAATGGCGTCCATTTGCATAAGTCATACATTTTTGTTCTGTTTCTTTGCAACCTTCCTTTCAAAATATCATTTGTTTTTTTCCATAATTGTTTGCTAATTGAAAATAAATACTTTTTTAAATTCCTATTTCAGTCACATAATCATTTGAAGTAAATGGGGTTCTGTATCTATTGCGTTGCATTTTTTCCACATGTTACATGTACCCCCCCCCCCACACACACACATAACATTAGACTTCCGTGCAACGGTGCATATGGCCTGCTAGTGTATAATAAATATTTTGTTAATTGTTATGCATGAGTAAACTGACTTCTTCAAACTTTTAATGTTTTATTTTTTATATCATTACTGTCAAAAAAAAAAAAAAATTGGAGCACATTCTCAAACAAGAATCTTTTCAAAATGATACCCTTCATTTACAGTGTTTGCAATATTGAATGACAAACATTTTTCTTTTACTATTATAATAGTCACACATGGTAATTTAAATGTTAAATACCAAAAGCGCAAAGTTTGTTATTTTATTATGAGAATTCTTTGAAATTTAAAGATTCAAAATTGTACGTTAGTCTTACGTAGGAAGGGGTTAAACTGGAAAAAAAAAAACAGTTTCAAGAAAAAAATTCTAATTCATGAAAAGTTCAGAATGGAAAGTCTTAAATAAACAATGTCCGCTTACGATTTGTTTTTCTGTGTATTTATTTGAGCTGAGCAGGTTGACTGCTTCCATATGTCCAAAGTCAATGTCATGTCCCAGCAAAAAGATGAAGAGCAGCTTGCACACATATTTCTTTTTTTGGTAACCGTCCAAGGTTTTGTCACCTGGAGGGAAAAAATAAAACAAAGTTTAAGAAAAGAAAAAAATACATAAGACAATAAACAAAAGAAAAGGATAAAAATGAAGACGAAGAACATTTAAAAAGTATTGTTTTAAAAGACCCATTGAAAAATATCAAAGTATTAATACTTTTGATAACCCTAATAAATAACACATTAGTCTGATGGTATCTGTTCAAACTGACCCAAAGTTAAAGTGGGCTAATTAAGCTAGTGCTTCAATTAGGACAAATATACCGTTTATCTATTATCTAAATGAATAAATGCGATGGTCTGTTTAATTTATCACACCTATATTACCATTAAAACAGCTCGCTGTAATTTAAATCAATACAATATGTTCATTTGAAATACTGTATATATATATATATATATAGTATTTAGGTGACCATTATTAAATAACACAGAGTGTTTTTGCTTGACAAGACTTTTTTTTTTTTTCAATTTACAGAATAATCCATTTAGTATTTTGGTCAAATTAGTATATGTAAGCTCCATGGGTTTCTTGTTCCATTTTTCTTTCCTTTTTTGCGAGTACTTTCGATTTGATTCACCAAATCATCATCAGGCATTGTTAGTCTTGGTGTCTTTACAACTATGTGTTTATTGTTTAGTTTTTTAACGGCTAGTAATTTACAACTTTACAAAGAGCGTCTATAATATTGAGATGTTGCATGCGAACGGGATTATGTTCCCAGCGCATACAAAATTCAAAAGTATGATTGCTTAACGGCTAAGAATTTGGTAATGTTAATTACTATGCTAGGCACTTTAAAATGTGACTAGTTTCGTAATTCACATTATTGATTGTGGGATGTTTAGTTTTATGTAAGAGCTTCAATAATTTTTAATCTTTTGATGTTGGTATCATGGTGTATTATTTTAGTATTATTAACTTGGATACGTCTATATTGAGAAGGAGGGGCAGTCATGTTTTTTTAGGTGTTGGCAAATGGAGCTAGTGTCAGAGAGTTGTAAGGTGAGTCTTCGGGAAAGTGTTGTGATAGTGAAACCGATGTAACAATTAGTTTTATTATTATTGTCAGAGATACATTCTCCCATTCGTCATTGAAACTGATATATTACATTGGTTCTTCCTAATGTGTTTTGAGTCTGAAAAGTGTTATTTTAACTATGTGGTTTGATGTTTTCATTTTATTATAATAAATGATGAATCTTATTTTATTATTACAGTTGACGGGGATATGTATTGATGTATTATATTTTAAGAGCTTTTTCATCCAATTTAAATTTTTATATCAGTAAGGACATTCGCTTCTATAACTTAAAATGCATGTATTAATAGAGGTAGGTTTCTTATAGGGAAAGGTGATGAATGTGTCATTGTTAGAGTCAATGAGAATATCTAAAAACGGAATTTTGTTATTAACGTTAAACTCATGAGTGAATGTAAGTACGGAGTAATTTTGAAAAATGTCTTTTTTTATCTCATCATTGTCTACTAAAATAAGAATATCATCAATGTAACGGGTATAAATGGAGGGTTTAGTAATGATATTAAATATTTTATTTTCAAGGTCAGCCATGTAAAAATTACTGAAGGTCGGTCCAAGGATTGATCCCATAGAAACACTTTCAATTTGGGTATAGATATTTCCCTTATGGTCGTAGAAAGGAACTTCGGTTGTGCAAATTAATAATAACTAAGTATTTTAGGGTCAATTTTTGAAAAAATAAAAAATGGTATAATCAAGCAGTAGAATTCTGTTATATTTAATATTTGCTTAAATGAAAGAATGTTGCCTAAATACACACACATTATATATAAAGTTTTTATATTTAAAATATAACTGTTATAACATAAAGCAATTGTAATAGCTCAATAGTGTGAGGCTAAAGCTATGGTATGAAATATTTTAATTTAATTTAAGCCATGTCAAATGTTAGGAAGAACAGATTCATATCATTTCGCAAAAAACTTTCTTTTTATTTTTAGTTTTATTTCTAGCATACAATAATTTCGGCTTACTACCAAGATATTTATAAAATGCTCCTGTATCCTATGTATTTATTTCCTGGGGCGGTCATCTTCAGTGCTCGTATATAAACAAAAAAAAAAAGAAAAAGTAAATTTTCAGGCAAGTAAAGCCTAGATTACAGTCCGTACTCATTTTTTTTTTATACGAATGGAGCTGTTAACTCCGATAGGTTCAAGTCATGGCATCCACACGCCATGTGTTTCGCTATTGGTTTTTAAATCGTTTATAAATCAAATATATCTCCCCGAAACAGTTTTTCATGGTAAACAACTGATGATCCCTTAAAATAGTGTTAGAAATAAACTAATATAATAACTGTAAAAAATAAATTGACTTACATGAGTGATTTTCCACTGGAAGACTTGGGACTATAATTTTTTTTTTTTTTTTAATATAGTTTTAATGGTTGAAAAACTTCCGAGACTATATATATATATATATAAAATAATCAGATGAAAATAATTTTACTATCATTCAGCTCTGTGGTTTTCACAATGAGCACTTTTTGTTATCATACAACCTAAGAATGTAGTCCAATTCTTTTCAGTTTATGTCCCTCACTTTTGTTAATATATTTTGCATATACTTGCTCCCCTTACTCTAGTGAGGGAAGTAACGGTTGCCACTTAGCATAAAGCATTTCTCCTCAAATAGAATTGAGCTCTTTCAGTCTTAGTAGTTGGTAATGTATAAAAAAACCCTCCAAAAAACCCCAAACAATTTGCCTTATTTTGGTGACAAAGGAGATAACATACTGAGAAGATCTCTGACTTGTCCAAGTGATCAGGTTTTGAATCTCAGCTAATAACACTTGCCATGTCTAACCAAGAGTCATGATACAGTAAAATAGATGGGTTCTAGTGATATTTCATGAATAGCAGTGGCCATGCTAACACTAGTGTGTGATATAGTAAGGTACTTCTAGTTAGAAAACTGTTTCATAGACTTGCAAAGGAGATAAACTGATTGACAGTAAAAGAAAAGAGTCACCAGAAATGAAAGAGCTTACTCAAAAGAATTCCATGAAATTTGCAAGCATTAATAAACAAATTGTTTAGTTTGGTTTGTTATTACAGAAATCAAATGAAAGACCGTTTGTTTATTTTTTATATTTACAAAAAAAATTGTCCCCCCCCCCCTTTTGTTAAGAAATGTGAACATGACTTGTCGAAGTCACACTGTGCACAATTTCAACCTAACAAAAATAACAATTATTAGTATAATATTTCTTAAAAATAATCTTCTCACTGGTTGTTTTTATTAACTAGTTTTGCAAATTTTTATGCATAAATATTGGCTGTTTTTCAAATACTAATGTACACACATGGTTTTATTTTTTAAACAATTTAAATACTAACAGTAACATACAAAAATCATTTAGAAAAAAAAATTGTCCATTCCTATACAGCAGTATAAGACTTCAGTTATTCAACTGAGTTTTCAATAAGGTGGATTTCATGATTTCTCATTCCTGTTTTGTTTTTTCTTATCAGAATTGTCCTGTTCTTAGACTGGTTGCCAATCAAAGCTAGATAGGCCAGTCTATCCTCCTATTTTACCTATAGCTGAAAGTGTACACATCCTTTTGTCACAAACTTATTCTGCACTTTAAGCACGAGATTCAACTTGCATTTTTCTGTTTCAATGTCTCTCCAAATAAAAAAGATCTGTTTGAATTGAATATTTATAACATTCTTTAACCATAAAATATTTCATCTTAACTCTGAAAAGAAAAAAGTCTCAGCTTTTCTGAACCAAAGATAAGTTTACTTACTTTGAGTCAAAAAAATAAATATTTACTAGTACTCTTTTAGTTTTACTCACAAAAAGATTCTGTGTGGTATGAAACAGATCATTATCAATGCATCAATATTATTCAAATTTTTATCAGTGTTTATGCTGAAAAGTGTCCATGTTTCTAAACACTGAAAATGTTTTAACTAAATGTGATACACTGGTTGCTCTTTTCTCTTTTCAAGAGTAGAACATTGGGAAGAAGCGATATAGCATTACATTATCAGATTTAAATAAATATTTTAACGTCTATGGCTTTAACATAAAAAAAGGGATTTTTCTTCTTTATTTGTACTAGTGAATGTATGCACCCTATAATTGGGTACATATATTCAACCGTTTTTTTGCGGAAGACACTTTTATACAAGTTTAACACAATTTTAAAAAATTAATAGTTTTTTTTCTTTCTTCCAAACATTTTTAAAAGACTATGATAGTACATTGAGAGTACATGGATAGAATGTTGAGGACATTATCATAGCTGGTTTAATATTATCAAATTGCTCCAAGTTCTCCAAAAATTAAAACCAGGTGGCAATGTACACCAACAGCGGCAACTCTTTTCTACGGTAACAATGTGTAGTAACAGTAGTAGTAACAGTAGTAGTAACAGTAGTAGTAACAGTATCGGTACTTCATATAAAATAACATCAGCCAAGAAGAAAATTAAGAGATGACACTTAACTACACATGTACCCAAACAAATTAACACGAGGTTGTACACCAAATTTGACAACACATGCAAGACCCACCATGTTTGCTTAGTACAAAGCCAGGGATCATTGAAGTAAGATAGCAGGTACATGTGTTAGGACATTACAAATTGACTTGATTGGTCAGAGTTTCACTTGGCTTCACTTATGATAATAGCCATTAACTCCACCACATTTCAAATTAATTTGTTTTGTTAAATATTTTTTTTTTAATTTTTTTTTTATTTCTGTAGAATACTATAAGCGTTATATAAGAATAGAATTTAAGTTGTGATTTTCTAAAAGATTAAAAAGTAAATATAGTGTTGTCAAAATGAATCTGCTTACACAGGCATTGAACCGTCAATTACGCAACTGGATCAAAATAATAGTCAATGTCTCTACCAATGTCACATAGCTGAAATTCCTTCAAATTTAAGATTAATAAATAACAAATTCTGATACAAATGATATTGGCTACTACTCCCGTGTCGAGTCCTTAAAAGCTTCCATTTTCTCAATCTTAGATACCAGAATCCAAAAGTGAATAAAGTAGCTTCCAATTTCCAGTAAGAAGAAATGGTAGAACTTTTGTCAATGAAATCTGCGACACAGTGCACTGACGCGTTATACACCAGGAGATCCAGTGCAAAATTCGCTCAGCTTAAAATCCAGAGCCAGGTGAAATGTCTAGGAAAAAAAAATTAGCAACAACATACAGGTGAAAATCCTGGTAAAAGAGAGAGGGTGCAGGGCCAGGAATCAGGCATATTACCCAGTCCCTCTAATTTAAAATGCTGTTTAGTAACATCCCATTTAGTTGTGTACTATATTATTTTTAAGGTGGAGCCTTGTTTCTAATCAAAACAAGGTTAGGTTACTGGTAGAACGTATATAATGTTGGAAAATAAAATAAACGCAAAACTAGCAATGATGCTACCTCATCACCGAGGACTCCTCTTGAAGTATCTTCAAAATATATTTTTCAATCAATGGATTGAGATTTAGTTTATAAAATACAAAGAAATTATTTTCAATCTTTCTGAAGCTAATAAACTTTGCTTGATATCCCTTTGTTTCATTTTCTTTCTTTATAACCTATTTCTATTGAAACAGCATGGAAAGTTTGTGGGTAGGAGTAATGCCTATTATCGTAAGCACAGCGATGACCAATCAAATCATAATATACTAAAACCTGGACGTGTGGTAAGACAGATCTTCATAAAATTGTTTAACTTAGTTTAATTAATAGACACAAACAATAAATGGATAGGAGAATTGAGGTAGGTTTTTTATTCAGTATTAACAAGTGCGGGTTTCTCCATTTTGTGCTGATCTCTTAACAGTCTAACATACATGTTCAAACTTTGAAACTCCTGAAAGTTCTAGATTCCATTATTCCAACAATGGACCAAGAGAGACAGCATGCCTACACAACTGCTTATAAGTTACAATACAGTTTGCCATGGAACATGGTAACAGAGATACTGCTTGGCATTTTGGACAACCTCCAACCAAGAAAATGGTATGTGCCTGGCAAAAATGTGTGGAACAATTTTAGCAAACAGTAAAATAAAACCACAAACTTTGCACAAAAAAAAGCTAAACTGTCAAAGAAGATGAAGATTTGCATTATAGATCAAAACAAAACCAAGGTCGAATGGTAAAAACTAAACTAATAATTTTGGAAGCTAATGTAAGGGCTATTGCAAAAGGTCATAATGATTTTTCTGGTAGCGGTAATGATAATTTTTGAAATTCATCCCTTATTGTGGCTTCCGGTTTCTGCGGAGCGAATTGAAAGCCGGTGCAACGTTACAAAAGGTTCTTTCTGATTATAGTTTAAAATATGATATAATAATAATTACTTCACACGTAATCAATCAAATGTTTTCTGTTGATTATGTTTTTATTAAGAAATAAAAGATTTCTTAATAAAAAAAATAATCAACAAAATACTGAATACATTGTATTAAGAATTTATTTGTTTTTGTTTTAAATTTTTTAAATAAACACATAATATTTACATAAAAACAATTTTTTTTTAAATTTCTGAATAAACAAATAATAAACCTGCATAGTTCTGCAGCTGGAATAATATCAGTAACAAACTTATCCGGGCCTTTGGGTCTGGATTTATGCCGGTCTATCGGTTGTCCGTCCTGTGCAATTCTAGGAGGTGCACCCTCCCAGGTTTTGCCTCCCCTCTTTGGGAAGGAGTAAGTTTATTGCTTATGCCGACGGGGCTGCTCAGGCAATTTTTAAACAGCCAAAGTGCTCAAATTCTCCAGCGCTGGTTTTTTCCCCACTTTCCCGACCTTGTGTCACATCTTACCTTGTGGGAGGAAGATAAATAGAATCAGTAACAAACTTATCCATTATTTATATATGTACGTTATCTGAGAGCAAGGTAATAACTAATCAGAAATTATTTGAGAGGAACATAATCAGTAACCAGAAGTATTATTATAATATATTTTATTAATAACAAAATAGTTCTATCAAAAAGGCAAATTTGTTTATTTGAAAACAAAAAAAACTTCTTACATTTTCAATTATATAAGAAATTCTTGTAATAAAAATGTTCCGGTTGCAGTAAAGATTTTTTTTACATGTTATTATTCAGGAGAGACATTTTCAACAGTGCACCAGTTTTCGTTTGCTCTGCAGAAACAGGAAGTCACAAGGGATGGATTAAAAAAATTACCACGGTAATCTGGGCTAACGAGTGTTGGCAAAACACTGCATTCGTCCTAGTAAATCTTCTACTAGTAATAATCTACATATCTTTAGGCATGTGTATATGTTTATATATTTGTATGTACAGGATTCACTCATAAACTAATTAACTGACCATTATGAATTTTGGAACATAGCTGCTAGGCATAAGAGGGTGTAATGTGGGCTATATTTAGTTTAATGTAAAGAGGGTGGAAGACCTTTGTGAAAATTCAGATACCTCCTATTTTAGTGAAAATTTAATATATATTAGACGTCAATTAATAAATGTTCTCCAAATTAACGTTCTTTTTAAGCATTTTAAGAGGCATAATATGGGCACCACAACCTATTTGAAAATTCAAATATATCAGATTGGCATTGAATTTTATCCACAGTTAATAGACACAAATTAAGCAAGATTCCCCGAATTTCAAAGTAGTGCAAAACTGTTCTCTTCGGGGGTGGGGGGGTGAATTTTACCCATCCTGAGACGGGTATTCTTATTATTTTAACTTTAAAGAAGATGGGCATGTTTTTCAAGTCTGCTAATGCAGCATTCGTTTTTTTTTCTTTGACTATTAACAAAATCCAGCCCTGCTCTGATTAGAAAGACGACTCCAACTTTGAAAACAAAACCGTACACAACTAAATGGGCTGTTACTAAATGACATTTTAGATTAAAGGAACTGTGCAATGTGTGGGATTCCTGGCCCTGCACCTTCTCCATTTTACTAGGATTTTAATAAAAAAAAATTTTTTTTTAAAGAATGAAGATATACAAAACAAAAAATATCAGAAAATGACAAAATGTTTGATATTTTTTAGGATTTGGGACATTTTGTTATGTATCTCTTGGGTCCAAGTCCGACAATTTAAAAAACAACTCAAACATCTAATGCAATATGGTGTTAGTTTGAGACTAACACCATAATACCATAGCCCTGGTGGTAATGATGGTTTATGTTACATATTTATGGAAATGGAATAGATTGGCAGTGTGAAACAAAAATATCACAAAAAAAAAAAAATAAATACCTGTGGAATATGAGAACAAAATTTTTCAGTTTTAGAGATATGCAAATTTTGCATATCTCTGAAACAAATTTTAAATATGAATGAAGTACAACTGTCATTTTGCATTCCCTCTCACAAGAGAATTAATTTTAATGATTCTAAGCCTGTGACCATTAAAAGCCCTAGTCATGAGAAAAATCATTTTACAGCAGATTGTGTGAACACAACTAAATTAACAACCATTACTAACATTTCAGAGGAAACACTTCCCAAAGAAGGCATTCTATTCAGTATTTTATTTTTTATTAATATTCAACCTAATGGTTGGATAGATAAGGGTGAGATGAAAAACGTGTTGCTTTCATGAGGAGAAATGTAAAAAAGGAAATCTGATTGAAATTACCTTTGAACTTGGAACGGATATTAGCCAGTTCTTTGTTGATGCGTTTTATTTCTGCTTCTTTGCTTTTACCTGCAGAAAAAAACAAAATAGAACATTAAAAAAATAAAGGAATTATTTTGGAAAGAAAGTTAAGTCATACTTTTAGTAAGACAAAAATAGTGGAAAAAGAAAATGAAATTTTTGTTTATCATGGAAATATTTCTGTTGGCAAATAACTTTTTTGAAGTTGTAATAGTGCATACAGTCAAACATGTTTGATTTAAACTCATGTTAAATCTGTTCTATGAGGGGCAGTTGTCTGTTTGGGTGTGTATCGTCAGCTAAAGGTCAGAAACCACACAAGACACACCCACAAAGCTGATATATTTATTTTCAGCATTGCTGCAAACAGAATATGGACAATTGTTTTTGAGAGTCACCAAGAACACAATTAGTTGGAAGAGGGGGGGTCGACATTTAGAGCGATTTTTTCCTATCGACCTTTGGTCTAAAATATGACTAAAATACACTTTCTTGGTCTTCAGGCTAGGATCAAAGTGTAGTATCTGTTCTGTTCTGTTCTCAGTCAGAAGAGAGGAAATCCTTCTTGACTGACAGAAGAGGGGCAGGGAGACAGAAGTTTTAAAAGAAAGATGTTGCACACACTTTAACTCTATTTTGTCGTCCATGCTCCCGGGCAACACCAGGTAGCCCTGCTAGTAGTTAAATAAATGTAAAGTGTAGCCAATCCAACATTCAACAATTTACTTATGCCCCATGGACATCTCAGTGAAAACACTATACAAAGACAATCCCATTTCAACATAAAAGGAAAGAAAAAAAATAGAATGCAAAAATGCAGTTATTTTGCTGTAAGTGAAAAAAAAGTAACAAAGTGTTCATGTAAAAAACAATTTTTTCTATCCTAATAATAAAGAAATCTCGCCACAACAAAAACTTACAATGATGGCAGAAGTAGTTTTTAGGTTATACACAAGTTTAAAGCACAATTCGTTTTGTTGTATCAGAAATTACCCAAGTGAAAAAGAGAAATTATAGAACATACAATTGTAATGATGTTCCACTTGGAAAGAGATAGAGAAAAAAGGAAAAAATAAAGAAAAATAGGATTAAAACACACACAGAAATGAAAGTTAGGAATGTTAAGATATTTACTCAACTTTTCATGAACATTAAAACAATAGAAATAGAATATTATTAGTGATGTGTAAATTAATTCAAACAAACCAGATTAGTATTGGTGATGTAATCCGTCTATACAAACAGTCATCAGAGTACACAGTCGTTAAAAAGGAGAGATTCTGACGAAAAGATCCAATCAAAAAGAAAGTTTAAAAGAAAGTTGAAAATAGTCCTTACAAACATCAAGTGTTGGCGCAACATTCAACCCACCCCATCTCACTTACTGGTGTGACAAATAAATGCAAAACAAAATACATGATTTCTTTGCTATGTATTTTGACTTTGCTTTAACAGTATCACCCCCCCCCCCCCAATAATTTTAGAGGAAACATCAATTTCACCCCCCTACAACATTACTTTTACTTTGGTACCTTAGTAACCATTTGCATAAAGCTATTAACTGACCCTATTTCAAGAATAATCACTTTTTAATGGTTCATCTCTTCCCCAAAATCTGTGTCTACATGATGCAATGAGTAATTTAATACATGTGAGGAAAATTAAAAGAAAAAGAAGTGCTTGATTTTTTAAAAAATTTTTAAACAATAAATTTATATTCTTTCCTGTTAGTAATTCTAAATAAAATTCAGAATAAGGAACCTAGCGAGTTCACTTCATATTAAGTGAATACAATTCATTCAATGTATAAAACCAAACAAGTAGAATACTGATGTTGAAAAATGTTTTAAGAGAGGGCATTTTTTACAAAGATGCTTTCAAAAGAAGCAAAAACAATATTTTATCTAATTATTAGCTGTGGAAAGAATGTTATGTTTTCAGTCGTGTTTGCTTGTCGAATGTTTGTGTACAGCCTAGCGTCTCCATTGACACCAAACTTGGTAAAAATATCAGTCATGGTCTAACTTAGTACGGATTTAATTTCGGAATATCTAGGTCAAAGATCAAGGAAAAGGTGAACATCACACTTTTGGCAATAACTTTGGATCTGTCCATCGTAGAGATTAATCAATGAAGTACTGCAATTTATATGACCTTGACCTTTCACATTGCTCTTAAACAGTTCGGTAATGGTCAAAATATTTGATGGAATTTCAACTTCGATTTTTCCAGACTTGATGTATGGTTCTGATGCTTTTTGATAACAGTAACTATAATGTTCTCGCTTGATGCAAGACACTACAGTAACCAACTTGCAAAATTTCATCCTGATCAGATTTTGAGTTATCAATGTTTCCATGACATAAATTCAAGAATACTTCATACACTATGGCGAAGTAAGGCCCAGATAAGACTTTGGCTTATTTTAATGTCAGGTGCAGAGATGAAGTCTCACAACTAACTTAGGTTCTTGTTTTAATACATAAAGAAGGGTTTTTGTTTTTACAGTAATGCTTTTGGGGATTATTTTAATGCTTAAATACATTATAGAATGCATAATGTTAATGAAAGGTGATTTGTTATCTTCTCTAGCTTGTTGTAGGTGTTCATACCTTTCCCAAATGCCATTCATTTTTATGTGGACACAATAGATCTGATGATGGGATTTGAACTCAGCTTGACACTTTTATGACTCTTGTGCACCAACCTCCCCACAATTGGACTTGTTTAGTGCAGTAGGCCCACTTTACCCTATCTTCATAATATTATCAAGTTCCCACTACCTTTTTAGTTTGTTTTTTTATGGAAGTCGTTCTAGACAAGGCATGAAGCCATTTGATCCAAGAAGATCATCATAATAATAAGGGAGAGGAAGGCAGAATCATTTCAGAAAGAGAGACCCCACCATCAGCATTCAATCCCCTGAACTTCAAATAGGCTAGCCAAAAAGTAAGCCCTTTAATAATCCAAAAGGGAAGAAAGGGGTTACAAGGCTGGCTAACAAAAAGTCTACCCCTAAATAAAGATTTAGTTGTGCACTGTAATCTTGCCTAGAAGTAATGGAGGGGTTTCTATATAAACGACTAGATTTTTTTTTTTTAAACTCTTTCTAATTTTTTAACTTTATTCCTGTCTCAAAATTATGTAAATGTAAAACTATCACGAGATGAATCAACAGATGTTTTTTTGTTTTCATACTAGTTTTGCTCCTTGTTGGTGGTTGCTATCAGAATCAAGTCATTCAATTGAATCAGTGGATTAGATTTATTTTACTTTATTAATTCCACAGTGTTTTTTCTTATGAATATATGTTGAATATTCATTCTGATATGTCCTGTGTATAAATGACGACACTGTTGTGAAAACAGGTATGGGAGATGGAGGCCCTTGGGAAAGGCCGAGAGGATGGTTGAAAGAAAGGTGGTTGGATACCCTATATCATGATCTCAAGACGGTGCCTGACTTCATCCTGGCAAAGCACTTAATTCTTTTTTCATTGTAAAGAGATCCAGTGCAGACCTTGCTGCATTGGATAAACGCAGAAGGAAATGAATAATGATGATGAAACCAAGAGAGCTAGACATGTTCATTTTGTGGACAAATATAAAAGAGCGCTATCATAATTTTTTTCTCTTCTTCCTTTTATACATATATTTTCATGTCGTTACATAACCCTTATTTTCACCCGTTTTCTTTGTGCACTCCATGACATCTTCACACCCTGTTTAAAGATAAAATCTGATGCCGTTTCTTTGTTTGTTATACTCAAGGTTTGCATTTTTCCTAGTTTGGTACAAAGTTGCTGGCTGAGCATATACATTAAATAACATATGTCTTCATTAATTCCAAAGTTTAAATGTCATATAATAAACTTTCCAGATCAATATTTTCCTAACGAATTTACAGCCTATGACAAAGTGCTGGAACCCTACAAAGGATTTAGGGTGATTAAAGTGCTAGTATGCATTTGGGAAATTGCACCCGGAGAATCACAATTATTGTTCATACGAGTTTATGAGAATCAGTTTGGCGACAAGAGATTGTTTAGATTCTTGGCCTGTTAACACATCGTTTCTCCTGGAACTTGCAGGTGTGACTATGCGAGCTCAAGAAGTCAGCTCGAAGGTTACTGCTGCTATCAGACAAAAGAAAATTGGGTGCAAAGAAAAATCCAGGCCTTGCGAAAACGAGGCAGAGTGATTGACATGAGAAGTTCGGCCCTAAGGTGTGTTGATGTAAGTCAGCAATCAATCAGTTTGTGTACTGGCCGAGGAGAGTAGATTTCGTCCAGGTGTTGCCAAGTGATCTTGCCTAGATATATAAAGCAGTGCAGAGCACGGATTTAACAAAAAGAGTGGAGGGAGAGAATAAGTTGAGTCTAAGTTAAGAGAACTATGTGTCTACCACCCTATTTTTATCAAGCAAATCACTTTTCTAAAAACTCGGAAAGAAATCCCCCCCCCCAAATCGATCGTACCAGTTTTGAGGAAGAATACATATTCTTAAATCAAAATCAAGACTATTGTAGTGTTTTTTTGTTTGTTTTCTTAATACTCGAACTGTGTTTGATTTAACAATTTTATTGTTTCTTCATGTACCTGTCTTCTCTTCATTGGTGAGCCATCCAGGCAACGTTGAACCATATACCCCGATTAAACAAACACAATGTAGGGGGAGCTACTATCAGGCTGATGAAGACGTTTTGATCCCACAAGGAACTTTTTCAAGTCATGCGAGTATGGAAAAAAAAACAAAAAAAAAACGGCAATGCCACATCAACCAACACCTGAGTTATCAGCCTGGGACGTGAAAATGTATATGAGCATGAGATGGTACAATGGTTGAACCACAGTAGATTGCACGTCTTCCAGGTTGACTCCATCTAATGTGAGTGGTTGCCATATGTTTGGATCGATCAGCGATGACAAGATTTTTGAGGTATTGATATTTATTCCCATAGCAACAGCTTACACTCGGCTAACACAACTTGTATTTCATGACCAGTCGTCCCAACCAAAACAATATCGTCTGCATAGGGATGGTCAGATATTCTCACATTTCAACCAACTGCAACTTCAGTGTAATTCTGAAGGGCTTGGTTGAAGATTTAGTCTATTGTGTAGTTGAAGAGGGTGGGGGAAAGATCACAACCTTGTCGAACACCAGTCCTCTGACTCCTCACACACGGGCCCGTGTCAACCGATAGTAGCATTTGATGAGGCAAAGGAGTTTCGCTGGCATGCCATCGGCTTGCATATGCCAAAGTGAACCCATATCAAGTGGCCACAAAGTAGACGAAGAAGAGAACCGTGGGTTGTTGGTATGCCCAGCATGTTCAAGGATGCGCTGCAGGTTAAAGATCTTATTGGTACAACCTCGACTCAGATGGAAGCCACCCTGTTATAGAAATTGTAATAAAATTGTTAACTAATTTTATCAAACAATGTTTTAATTTCTATTTATAAAATTAAAATGTAAATAGCCTCAAAAATTTCAATCTTTTAATACATGCAAAACTAAGAATTTTAAAGTCAGGCATGACTTTATTTACCACAGTTGAAATACTTCCAAATCCCTTTCAAATTTTGAAGGCTCACAAAGTAATTCATTCTTCTTTTTTTTTTTTTTTACAAGTATTAACAAAAGATTAAAATGGCTGATTTGTTTACAAAGAATCGAAATGCATTTTAGTGGATTTAATTTTGTAATTAAATTTTTTTTTTAATAGGATTTTTACAAATTTGTTCATTTTATGCTATGGCATTTTTGATTTTAATAAATAATCAATTATAAGAAAATAAGAAAACATAATTCAAAACGTAATTTAGCAAAGTTAGAAATACAAAGACATACGAGAAGTGGTCACACAATTTTATTAATATAGAGATAAATACCAAATAATGTTAGTCTTAAATTTACCAAAAAATGTATACAATTTTAGGATAATTTAGACTTGAGGCACCCCAGAATAAGTAAATACCAAAAAGACACTACACTTTGTTCATTGTTATATGCACATTTTTAATCAAAACAGTTTTATTTACAAAAGGAAAAGCAAAACAATGTAACTTTTTTTTTTTTAATTCAAAATTTATTTTCTTTAAAAATCTTCAAAATTTACACAACAAAGCGAACTGTGCACACATTGTTGTTTTTATAGTTCAACCGGAATTAAAAGAAATCAGTGCCAACCCAAACCCAAGTGTATTCTTTTTGGTATTTGCTTATTCTGGGGTGCCTAAAGTCTAATTGATCCCAATTTTGTTCACAAAAAATAAAAAATAATAGAAAATGTGTATATTTAAATATCTATGTTCACAAACCAGTTGACAAAAGCAGTGAATATGACATTGGTATGAACTAAATTTTAACTTCAATATTATGAATGTATAAAAAACGATATGGGATGGTACATTTGATACTATTGGAACAAAATCATCTAACAACAACAAATGACACCCCACCACATTCGTTGCACAGACATTTAAATCAGACAGAAAGTACATGTTTAATCATAAATGCAAATGCAAGCATTTGAGAGATGGGTAATCATGGTTTTTTGAAGCCAAACTGTGATATGAATGGAGGAGGGATAATAACCAACTCATAATTATTCTGTATTCTATTTGAGGATGAAGTAAAAAACATGCCCTCATCAACCCCAACACTAATCCTAAGTTTGAGGTGGTGGTCGTTGAGAATGCCGGGATTGAGATCAAGACCAAATATTTGGCCTCACCTCATTTTACAGAGGTGGCGGTTGAGATAATTTCGTTGAGTGGGCAATAATTTTGATAACAATAATATGGGGTTCAGTGCTTAATGAAGGAGGGCACAGCTTCTCATTTATTCCCAGACAGTGCCAGGTATTCTTGCTAACAATAGATAAAATTTATATCTGAACAGTAATTAATATTCTGAGTTAATTCTTTGAAAAAAGTTTTACCCAGTAGCACAGAATAACAAGTAATAAGGAGTGGAATAAATTAAAGTAAAAAATGATAAATGCTTTATGATAACAATTGATGCTTAAATGGCTCAATTCAGCTAAATTACCTCATGAAATGGGGAAGTCATTATTATTTTATGAAAAAAAGAAAAACCACAGAAAAAACAAACAAATGGACATATCTTCATAAAGCTACATATTCCACCAATTTTTGATATGGACGACCGCTGGAAATATTAAAATAAACACTAACACATAATTTAGATAGATAGGGTTGAAACTCGATCAGGACACTGCTTACACTCTACATACTAAGAGTGTTGGGTGAGAGTAAAAGAAAAAATAACTGACTTGTTTACAAAAGAAATGAAAAACACACTTTTATTTAGATATTTATTTTTGCAAGGGAAATAATTGATGACATGATTACGTCCCTTTAATGTATAAGAATATTCGATGAGTAAGGGAAAAAAGTCTCCACTCTGAAAGTTGTCTTTTGTGCAATAGGTATTCTCAGAAAGAAACTGACACAAAGTAAAATATATTTGCATCAATGAAATAGTGGAAGGAAGAAGAAAAAAAAGAAAAGAAAAAAAAGGTTAGTTTGAATCTCATATTTTTAATTGAAGGATATAAAAAAGGTTATCTCCATTACAAATAAATTTTTTTTTTTTTTTCTCTATTTATATGAAGTAAGATATTTGTATGTTTATATATTTCTATGCACAGGATTCACCCCTAAACTAATTAACCGATTATTATGGATTTTGGAACATGGCTGCTAGGCATAATAGTGGGTAATATGTGTTATATATTAATTTAATTTGGTTTTATGCAAAGGGGATAAAAAGGGAGTGAAAAACCTTAGTGAAAAGTGAGATACCTCTGATTTTTGTGAAATATTAACAATGAAACATTTCCCAAATTTCTGTTTATTTGGAGTATTTTAAAGGGGTTTCAGGGGCATATGTGCATAACCTCCTAGTTGAAAATTAAAATATTTCAGATTTTCATTGACACCAATTAAACAAGATTCTCTTAATTTCAATTTCTTCTTAAGACCCCTTAAATTTTAGACATTTTCTAGAATTAATGTAATGGATTTTGATCAAAATTGGAATAAAGATTCTAGAGAAAAGATTTTAATCTTCATAAGAGGGACATCAAGTGGTGCAAAACTGTTCTGTTAGTGGAATTAATTTTACTTGGGATGAGTATTCTTCTAGTTCTGTATAAGTTTTAAAAATATGAACACAAATAAAAAGTAAAAGAACTTCCCTGCATCCCAGGAGGGAAATATAGAAGTAGAGATATAGAGAGACAATATTAACTCAGAAAAAAATGATAGATTTAAAAATGTAATTCAATTCCTTATTCTATTGATTTTATCCAAAAAAGTAGGTATATTTAAAACTTACTTCAACTGAAGTAAAGTAAAACATATCAATAAATAAAAAATATAAAACAATTTTTGGCAATATATAGCACAATACTAGAAACATTTGAAGAATGGATTCCAATTTTTGTTGCTGCGCACAGTTTGAAGAACAAATGCAATCTGTTTTTGGAAAGAGCAAAACTAAAGATTTTTTTTATTGCAGTATAGATGATGAATGGATTATTTCAAATACAGATGATGAATGGATTATTTCAAATACAGATGATGAATGGATTATTTCAAATACAGATGATGAATGGATTATTTCAAATACAGATGATGAATGGATTATTTCAAATACAGATGATGAATGGATTATTTCATATACAGATGATGAATGGATTATTTCATATACAGATGATGAATGGATTATTTCATATACAGATGATGAATGGATTATTTCATATACAGATGATGAATGGATTATTTCAAATACAGATGATGAATGGATTATTTCAAATACAGATGATGAATGGATTATTTCAAATACAGATGATGAATGGATTATTTCAAATACAGATGATGAATGGATTATTTCAAATACAGATGATGAATGGATTATTTCAAATACAGATGATGAATGGATTATTTCATATACATATGATGAATGGATTATTTCATATACAGATGATGAATGGATTATTTCAAATACAGATGATGAATGGATTATTTCATATACAGATGATGAATGGATTATTTCATATACAGATGATGAATGGATTATTTCATATACAGATGATGAATGGATTATTTCAAATACAGATGATGAATGGATTATTTCATATACAGATGATGAATGGATTATTTCATATACAGATGATGAATGGATTATTTCAAATACAGATGATGAATGGATTATTTCAAATACAGATGATGAATGGATTATTTCAAATACAGATGGCTCTTTAGTTGAAATCCGAAGGGAGTATTTTTTAAAGTTTACTTTAACATATGAAGTTATCTTGTGAGATTTAAAAAGTTAGACCTAAAAGCATTTAAGCTAACATATCAAACTTTGATTCTGACTAGTGAATTTTTAGTTGTTATAGTTGTACTGTTATTAGAACTATAATAATGTACTTGAACACAGTTTATTTAGAATTGTATTTGGTAATATGGAAACATTTTTCAATTATGACCCCCCCCCCCCAAAAAAAAATATCAAAATCAGCAAAGGGAATAACTCATTTTTAATTGAATAATATTTAAAAAATTATTTTTATTTCTTTTTTCGTATAAGTTTTAAAAATGTGCAAACAAACATTAAAAAACTAACTAAAGTGCCGGTTTATACATGGAATAGTGAATAAGCATGTAACCATACTAGTTAAAATAATAGCACAAACAATATTTCGGTCATGAAAACCAACCTTAATCTGTGATAGAAAAAAGGGCTTTATTGAAAAAGAATGCATTTTTATACAGGAAAACGTTGAAGATCTGGAGGGAGGGTGGAAGGCATAGTATTAAGTCTCACTTTCCCCGTTTCTCTGAACTTAATATGAGGAAATTGGCCTGATGAGATTCAGATGATCTCCAGCTATAATTGAAACATGTCGGCAAATGTGAATCCAAAAATGTTTGGATAAATAAAAAAGTTTTATACCTAACAAATATACACGTTTACATTTACTAGAGTACTTTTAAATAAACGCAGTAAGGATTCATTGGATTATGCTCTGTGGACATAAACTCACCAAAATAATATATATATATATATATACTAGCACGGGTACCTGTGTTGCCCCACCCCCCATTTTCCCTCTCTCTCTGCAGGCAAAAGTGTAATTATCTCTCTTTTCCCTCGCCCCACTATCTTCCCGTTCCCCCCTCTGCAGGCAAAAGTTTGTCTTCCCTGGTGCCCACCCCCCACTCCCTAACCCCACTGTCTTCTCGTTGCTCAGAGCCCCCTCCCCCGTTTTTCCCTCCCTCTCTGCAGGTAAAAGTTTAATTATCTCTCTCTTCCCAGGCAAAAGCTGTCTTAGCCGGTCAACCCCCCTCATCCCCTAACCCGACAGTCGACCCCCCCTTCTTTGCCCCACTACCCTCTCCTCTGCAAGCAAAAGTGTCTTCCCCTCACCCCCCTCTACCTCACCCCAGTCTACCTGCTCGCTCTCCCCGCTCTCACTTCACCACTCCTCTCCCCATTGTATGGGGCAAAAGTAAGTGCTAACCCTGTCTTCCTCCTCCCCTCTTAGATGTATATTTAGGTCACCGTTAAAAAAAAAAAAGGCGACTGGTATCGACGCTAAACCTTTGGATAATAGACCTGCGTCTATAACCACAGGACTACGGAAGAAAACTAAGTCAGTTAAACGAAGTCTGAAGTTGACACGTGTTTAATGTGCGCATGCATGTGCAGATCGTATCTGCCAAAAGGCGACCAAATTTATTGACCCCTCCGTCACACATTTTGGGGCATTTCTATATAAAAAATGGATGTTTTTTTCCAATTTTTGGATATTATGGGGCCGGAAGCTGGAGGATTCTGAAAATGTCAACTTTATGGATATGTCGAGTATACGTTTGTCCTTTATATATATATATATATATATATATATATATATATATATAAATATATGAAGGGCAAACGTATATATATATATATGTGTGTGTGTGTGTGTGTGTCGTGGGGGAGAGACAGTTTTTATGAGTGAATGTTGCATAATAATATATATAACAAAAATTATGTTCAAGATGCGATTACCTACAGAAATAGTCTTTTTCGATTATAGCTTTGAATAATGTTAGTGTGGCTAATATATAGACTTTATAAAAATTCTTTAAAAAAATGTTTTTAAGAGAAATATAATTAGAAAAAGAAAAATAGATTCTTAACTAAAATATATTCGATGCCGAAAAGATGATTAAACCAGGCCAAATAAATGAAATGTTAGCAAATAATTTCTTTCTAAATATGGGAACAAACAATCAGTAATGGCACAATTATTACTTGAATTAATTCTATGGTTTTAAAATAAAGAATAGTTATCCTTATTTCTAGGTGTTATATTTCTACACGAGTCCTTGCATATTTACAAGAGGCTCTGTCCATTGGTCAATAACACTAAAGTTTCAAATAGCATTTTCATCGCACATTAAATGGACTTATCTTGTTTCTTAAATTGCTAAACGATTTATACATTTCTTGTTTGATAGAAAAAAATGTTTTAATATATATATATATATATATATATGATGAAAGCTAGAGATGGGCGGTTTTACCGAAAAACCGCGTTTTTTTCGGTTTCGTCTCCATACCGTATACCGAATCGTTTTTTTTTTTTTTAAACCGTAACCGTTCGGTATTGTGTTTTTATTACAGTAAGCCACCATATACAAGGAAACACGGTTGAAAAGATTTTCCGATTTGAATAAAATTGAATATTACCAAAAAATGTTATATTAGTAAGAGGACAGATTGAACAAATATATTACTGCAATTACTGCTATAAACACCGGGCGATTTTTGTTTATTTTCGTTCTAGAACGAATTTTAAACATTTTAAAATATGAATATAGAAAATGTTGTTACATTTTTCGTACCCAACTAGTAAATAAATTAATCTTTCATCTTTTTTTATGCATTAAAATTATAATTGTACGTTGTTTTGTCTTTCGGTAATAGTAATTTTAAATTATCTTATCCTAAAAAATATTGTCCTTTTTTTGAGCGAAAGTCAACAATGGCTACTAGTATTGCTGATATAACAATCAATCAGCAGCAGCGTCTTGTAAAAAAAGATAAAAATACTTTTAAAAAAAGTTAATCCTATTTGGTTCTTTTATAAAAAATACTTTAAAAAATACTGGTTTTCACTCAACTTTCGAACTTCTAGTAGTAATGAATTTCTAGTCGCCAATTTAAAAAAAAAAAATTAAGATTCTACTTTTTTAGGCGATTACGTCTTAAAGTCTTGGCGAAAAAAGAAAAAACAAAACAACAAAAAATAGTTTAGAATTTAGAGTGGGGGATCAGTTTCGAATATAAATTTAATGTAAAATGATCTACGATTTCCCGGGCATTCTTGCCTTTTAGTGAAATTTATAAAATAAATAATTACTCTACCATTAACTCTAGGTACGACTAACAAGCCCACCTCCTAAAAATGCCATCTTGAACGTATCGTACCATTAACCTTAAATATGAGTGGCAAGCCACTCCTAAAAAACTCCCTTAACTCTAACACTAAGTCCGAATGGCAACCTCCATCCAAAACAAAACCCCTTCCTTAACCTTATCACTAACCCTAAGTCCGAGTAGGAAGCCCTAATCCTACAAAAAAGCCCATTAAAACCACACATAATCGTCTAAAAAAAAAAAAAAAGCAGACGCCCATAAAAAAAAACGCACAGGATTTATTTGACATAGAAAAAAATTGATTAATTCCCTAAAACGCTTGAATGGCCCGGAAATGGTGAATTATTCTGCATTAAATATATGTGAAACTAATCCCCCACTCGAAATTCTAAATGAATTGTTTTTTTTTCTTTCTGGGTGTTCACACTTAATTGCCCCTAGCCCTACCACTAACCTGAAGTTCAAGTGGTAAGCCCCCCTCCTCCCACAAAAACCCTTATAATCGTCTAAAAAAACAGAAAAAAAACAAAAAACAAGAAAAACACACAGGATTTATCTCCCATAGAAAAAATAATTAACTGTCCTAAAACGCTAGAATGGCCTTGAAATGGGGGATTATTTTATGTGAAACTGATCCCCACTTTAAATTCTAAAATAATTGTTTTTGTTTCTTTCTTTTTGCCAAGTTTTTCAGGGTGTTAACATGTAATTGCCTAAATAAAAAAAGTAGAATCTCATATTTTGGGGAGGTAAGGGGGTGAGTTAGCAGAAGGTGTAAATCTACAATAATGCTACAGAAATCTTGCAATATATTCATTTTTAAACAGTCCTAGTATTAGATTTTAGTTTCTTGTACATAAAATGTATTACAATTCAACTTTGAGTTTTCTAACTTCTTTCTTTTAATGGATTCATGGTATTTTTAAGGTATTGCAGCATATTTATGTGCACTTAGTGAAGATTACTTGGAAACCATTAATTTCTGGAGATTTTCAGTGGCATATTCTGATTCCTTGTACAAAAATACACTTATATGGTAAATTTCATTGCTTAATCTTGTGTTTTAACAAAGATATAACATTTTTACTGAAAAATTAGTGTAAAAAATGTGACGAAACGCATATGAAAATATCCAATTGTGCGAGGCACAAAAATAGTTATAACTTCCTTATTTTTAGTCAGATTTAAAAAATTTAAAAAGATTCTTTCTTAGATCATCAAGCTCTTCCTATGTATGCCATTATTGAGATATTTTAAGCAATTTAAATTTTTTCATGTGTATTGCTACTTGTAGGAAGAAATCTTTGTTTACAATTTGTTTATTAACATTTTGAATTTTCAAATGAAAAAGAGAGAAATACGACAGACAACATGACATCGTATTTTTAGCATAAACTATTTTCAAATGAAAAAGAAAAAATCAAACGCGTTCCGTATGATGTCGAAAATCTATTTGATTCAACTCAAAATTGTAAAATAATTATTTGTTTGTTTCAGAGTTATCTAAAAAAATAAGTTATTAAAATTAAATTTTGAAAAAATACTTGTAAAAGTAAATAAACGAAAAGTAGTGAGTAAGTATAAACATTTAAAAAGAAAAAAAGTAGTTGCCAATGCTAATGTCACTTTATTCGGATTTTTAAAATTATTTTAAACATTAGGCATTTCATTGTTTACTTTTGAAAAGCCACTTCATACATAAATTGTAATTTCTAGAGAACTATCTCAACTATACCGTTTTCTCTCCCAAAAATGGGTTATTCAAAAAGTAGACTATGCAACGATTTATATTTTACTAAATTGTTAATATGGTATTTATTTAGAGTTGACAATTTATTCGAAAGTTTAATTATTAAACTTTAATCCAAGTCATGAATTCTATGACTAAAATTACCTTAAAGCTTAAAAAATGACTTTAGATGAATTAATAATCTCTACTGTTTTTTAACCATCCTTCCTTTTCCCTTGGCGCGGTTTTCGGTTGTACTACTAGTCTTTTACGCATGTCTATAAAGTTTTATTACCCTGTCTTAAAAACAAATATTAACCCCAACACGCACCAGTTGACAGAACTTCGAGCACACAAAATGACAGACATCCCAACAGTCAACACCGGCAATTCGAGAAGTATATGGTGTGTTTATTTTACGCGACAAAACACAACGTCTTGCAAACATTTTCACCTATTAAAAAATTAAAATTTGTATCTGTCAAATAATTTTGACAATATTTCATTTTCATCATCATTTTTGCTTAATTTTATTTGTAAAATTATTTTGTTTGTTTAAATAAATTTTCGTTTTTTAATTTCTTGCATTTCTGAGTTATATTTTAGCTTCTGATGGGTTAAAGAATTAGATAGAATGTATATTCAAACTCAGTTTTATTTTTCAGAAATCTTTCATGAATCTTTGGTCACTGTTTTAACGAGTTAACTGTTAAAAAGGTATCAGAACTTTGACTACAACAGTCAACACCTTAAAACTTATGATTCATATCATGGAGAATGATTCAGTCACAAAATTATCGAAACAGTGGCATAATTCAACTAAACATTGAATAATAACTAATCATCACACAACAGAATGAATAGCTTCCATAGTAAAAAAATTTTTTTCAACAAAACCGAAAAACCGAACCGTAAACCGAGGTTTTAAGGGAAAGATACCGAAACCAAAATTTCAAAACCGCCCAACTCTAATGAAAGCAATAAGCTTTAAACGCTAGCGTTTGTAGGTAAAAATAATTTTATATTTATTTATAAATATTGTTATAAAGCCCCTTTAAGAAATTAAAGTCGAGCACTCTCGAGGATGTTAAAAATAGACTGTCATTTAGCTTTAAAGCAAAGTTCTGAATACGTTCGTCGAACCCTCTCGGTAAGTCTTGTCTGCTGTCCACTTCTAGGCACATATAGATCTTAATTTCCCTTAATCACGTGATAGTTCTCGGTGGCCATGAGAATAGAGTGACTGCTTACAGAGTTTTAGCTGACTCTGAACTGGGTTCGCGCCTTCCGACGTCTGAAATTGTCACTTCCTACACCAACGAAAGCAATAAGCTTGAAACGCTAGTGTCTGTAGGTAATAAATAATATTTATTTATATATATATATATATTAAAGATGTCTTTAGTAAGACAAGGCCCACTATGGACAGATAAATAGCCCGCCAACCCTTATATCATATGGGAAGACAGAGGTATATAGCCCAATTGTTCAAAAATACTGCAGGCGTAGAATCAGCTCAATGGTTGACCTATTAGATTAACCAGAGCTACTATAATATAGGTCTCATGTAAATATTTTTACATGATCATTTATTTGTGTTCTAAGAATTCAACATAACTGATATTGTACGATCGTTTCAGAGATGCTATATCTTTTATTAACATTGGATCTTATCAGCACATTGATTAGACATTAATTTAAAAGTTAACAGACAGCACCAAGGCTATAGTGATTAGCACTCAACTATACAGCAAATTAAAAATAATGAGGTGAGTTGGGGTTAGGATACATCAAATCAGTACAGACCGGGTAAAAAAACAATATTTAGGGATGTACAGTAGGACTGAGAGTGGAGAAAAATGTATGTAACATTACAAGCAATGAGAAACTCACTATAAGAAAGAGGAAAAACTTTCCCATCTACTTTAACATTCAATAAATTGTTTAATTTTCTTTCTTCATAACTTCTGATCTATTAAGAATAGATTTAGATTAGCCTTCTTATTAAAGCTATAATAAGCAATCACTCTACCACAGATAATAAGCAATCTGAATCATAAATAACCTTTTCACATTCTATGTTTATATGCATCCAGTATTCTCTAATGAGAGTGCATCTTCCTTCTAATGATTTTATATATATATATATATATATATATATATATATATATATATATATTAAAAAATATGTTTTTTTCATCTTTGATTTGGAATCAGCACCTTCGATTCAATGTCTTTATCAATGTCAGAAGTTCTTGAACCTTTTTAAAACTCACTATTCAAAATTAAAAGTATGTAAAAATAACATTAGAAACAAATGTTCCAACATTTTAGTGTTCCCTTTTAGTCAAGCGAACAACTATTTCAGGTCAAAGCATTGTACGCATTTGACATTGTTTACTTTGAACAGAAAGCACTTATACATTTTTTTTGTTTTTAAATGGATAAAACATATTTGATAAATGTTCACTAATATATTTTTACTTTAAGTTTATTTATTTTACACTATTTTAGATCTATGTGGAGAGGTAAAAAAATCCTTATGCCAAACTCATTTAAGTAGGTCAAAAAGATAACATATTTTTGTTAGATAAGTGGGGTTGTGGATCTCAGACAATTTTTTATATTTTTTTTTATTTTTTGCTATAGCGTTCCAGTTTTTTCCTAACCGATCCATCATCATTTGGATAAAAAAATATTTAATAGATCTTTTTAACTTTTAATCTTGGCTATAAAATTCAAGAAAAGTTGAGTGGTTTGGTTTGGTAGTTTTGTTTTACGGCATATCAACCCTTTTTGGGTTATTTAATGCCGAATCTGGTCATTATAGTAAAAGTTTTTATGCTTCAAGTTCTTTATATCTTCAAATGTTTAATCATCGTTTTTGGTTTGGTAGTTTTGTTTTACGGCATATCAACCCTTTTTGGGTTATTTAATGCCGAATCTGGTCATTATAGTAAAAGTTTTTATGCTTCAAGTTCTTTATATCTTCAAATGTTTAATCATCGTTTTTGGTTTGGTAGTTTTGTTTTACGGCATATCAACCCTTTTTGGGTTATTTAATGCCGAATCTGGTCATTATAGTAAAAGTTTTTATGCTTCAAGTTCTTTATATCTTCAAATGTTTAATCATCGTTTTTGGTTTGGTAGTTTTGTTTTACGGCATATCAACCCTTTTTGGGTTATTTAATGCCGAATCTGGTCATTATAGTAAAAGATTTATGCTTCAAGTTCTAAAAATAAAATAAAAAAGGGGAGGGAGAAAGGGAGAGGGGCTGTTGTTTTTGTTTTTGGTTTTGTAGAACATAATTAAGTTTTACAAAAAAAAAAAAAAAAAAAAAAAAAAAACGTCAATGTAGGGGAATTTCGTCTCAGGGAGCCACAGGGCAGCCTGATCTGGTATCACCAGAAGAAGAAAAGTTGAGAAACCTGGCATAAACGGGCACGTCAGCTAGCTAATTAATCTAGTTGTATCATTAGTTGTAATATTTATGAGCACTTACACATTCTAAAGTCCTTCTATATTTGCAGCTCACGACATGTCTAAAAATGGTGGCACAAAGTACCCCACACCAAGATATGCTGAGCACTAATGCATAGCTCAAAATAGCTTAGCGCCAGCTCAAATGGATTGGTCACATGCCAGAAAACAGACCACTATGCCGAACGCTTTATGTCAGATTAACCACTAGAACAAGAACAGTAGAAAAGCAGAATAAAAAGACTACATCAGTTCTGCTCTCTAAAATTGTAAAATCTCAGCACTAGTCTTCGATCATGCAAGCTGACGAGAGGTAGGTCAATGGAGTGTGAATGTTTATTTAGAGCTTTTTGCGCTAGCACTGTAGATAGGAGATTGGGTTGGCATTAGCCTGTATTGAGAGTTGCAACTCACATCTACAGCATCTGTGATTGACAATACGGATGAGTATTTAACTACTCAGTGAGCAGATAAATCACCAATGAGGAAACCGATTCCAAACACCATCCTCTCTAATTGTGAGGAGTGATGTCATCGTTGATAAACTGCTGCTGCTCTCTCACTCACACACACACACACTAGCTGTCCCTACCCAGTGTTGCCCCGTAGTCTTTAAAACAAGCTACTTAAATGAGAAAAAAGAAAATTCTGTTTCCCTTCTGAATAACAAAGAAAATGTTTGCTTCTCTAAAGTTGAGTGCGGAGATTAACATTAGTTCTACTCATTATTAATAATTATTTCTATGCTTTCAAAACCATTTTAATCCATTACCCCTGCATAGACCAACTCGTTATACTACTGCTGTTTTCCGATTGTCACAGTCAAATGCTTATTTAAAGAACAAGTTCTCGTGCGCTTGAGAGATGTTATTAATAGGAACATTTTATTATTTTAGATCGTCTTTTTAGCTTCATGTATTCATTGAAGGGCATCGCCTCATCACCCCCCCCCCCCAGATACTGCTATTGTAGATGGGGAAACCATTACAGAAAAAAAAATTTGTTATGCATGAAAACAATCTCAACTAAGACAGATTTCAAGAATATCACAAAACAAAAATAAAACCAACAGCCAGATTCTATCATAAAATCTCAATGTAAACTTTTGCTTAACTTTCAAAAAGAAATTAATTTTAAAAGATTAAAAAAAGTTGAGGAATAAATATATATTTTTTTAAGTCAAGACCCATTTTTTAAAGAATTCTTATAATGATCATGGGTATGACCCATGGTGGCCACAATTTAAGAGAATCGGAGAGTTTGGAATTACCCCTAATTGTTGTCATTACTTCCAGGTCCACTCTGATTCAAAGTATTAGTAGCTGCCAAGGACACATCTATGTGTTAAATAGAATATATTGTTTACAAACTCATTTACATAATACATGCCTACAAAACAATCTATTAACCATTTGTATACAATAAATTCATGCACTATTGTTTACATTTTTAAATCACATCAATGCAGTTTCCTAACAACTGAACAGCGTTTTAGGGCAGTGAACTCATTTTTCTTACGATTCTATGGGAGAAAAATCGTGTGTTATGTGTGGTTTTAAGAGGGTTTTTGTTGGGGCTTGCCACTCGGACTTAGAGTTAGTGGGTAGGGTAATTAAAAATTGAAAAGATAAAACGATTATAATTTTAATGTATTAAAAGGGTAAAAGGATTGATTTACTTATTAGTTGGGGTACAAAATATCTTCTTTTTTTAATGTTCAATACACGTTATGTTAAAGGGTTCTCTTTGACATAACAAAAGAGGAATGATTCACGTTGTTTTGTACCTCCACCAGGTATAAGAGTTTCATCTCTCCTAATTGTTTTTCAAAATTTCAGGACGAAATTCCTCAAACGAACATTTTTAAAAAAAATTTTTATTTATTTATTTTTTTTAACATAGTTCACCCCAAACAAGGTAGGCCGCCACTGTAGATGTAAGAGGCTACTGAGAAAAAGGGTGAAAGTTTTTTGTTTATTTTTTTTTGGGGGGGGGGGGGGGGGGGGCAGATTGCGCAGCGAGATGTCTGTTTACATTAGTTTTAAATTTCTGCATGTCAGTACTAGCAGGGAGGGAGTTCCAGAGTCCAGCAGCACGAGGAGAGAAGCTTTTGGAGTAGAAAGCTCTTCGGCATCTAGGGACCTCCACAGTGAATGGATAGGATTTGGCAGATTGTCGGGTTGGTCTAGTGAATTTACATTGTGGGCGTACCAGAGCAGCAAGCTCATCAGAGCACAATCCATTGAAGTACTTGTAAAACAGGCACAAGGACGCAACATTGCGGCAATGGGACAGGGGCTGGAGCTTGGTGGATAGTGAGGGACCTATTAAGTTATCAACACTTTTTTGGACCTTGTCTAAGAGAGAGAGACTAGTGGATGATGCACCAGCCCATATGTGGCAACAATACTCCATGCATGGGCGGATGGTGGCTTTGTAGAGATATAGGATAATGTCAGGTGTGAGAAGTTTACTAGCACGGTAGAGGGAGCCCACCTTCTTTGCAGCAGCCCTGGCAATGTCTTCAATGTATTTATTCCAATTCATGTTATCTGTGAAAGTTAGACCGAGGAGTTTGAATGATGAACTCTCAGGTAGGGTGTTATTTGCCATGACAATCGGTGGTTGAAGAGGTTTCTTGTAGTTATTGAAGGAAAGTAGTTTTGTCTTTGCGGCATTAAAAGTTACCATCCATTTTTTACCTCATTCCACTACAGACTGGAGGTCATTTTCTAAAGATTCAGCCATTGCCTCAGATATGTGTGCGTCTGTTTTGCCCACATGATGAGAATAGAGCGTGGTGTCGTTTGCAAATATTCCTATCTCAGTCTGAATGACATCAGTGAGGTCATTTATGAAAATCAGGAACAGTAGAGGTCCAAGGATGAATCACTGGGGTACACCAGCATTTATATAATGTTGCTTAGAAGAACGGCCATCAGGGACAACCTGGATCTTTAATGACTAGAGTTTCCGAGCGGGCTATAGGCATTCGCCGCACAAAGCTCGGGTAGTGAGGTCAAGAACAGGTCGAGAAGTGAGGCTTGCTGGTCCGCACGATAAGGAAGGCGAGTCGGAAAAGTGACAGCCTGTGAAAGGTCGTGAACCGAGGAGAAATTAAACGTAGAGTTCCCAGCTGCATTAGTAATGCTGGAGAATCCCAACCAGTCACGGTGGTGTGCATTAAAATCCTCAAATACATGTATTTGGGCATTCGAGTCGAGTGAGAGTGCTCTATCTAAGCTTTCAGGGACAGAGTCAAGCAGGATACAGTCCTGGGTCGAAGGAGAACGGTATAAGAAATATAAGTAACTAACGCTGTGATGTAAGGTTAATCTAAAGCACATGTAGGCTTGGTCATCTGATTCTAACCTATGTTCTCTAGTCAAGGGGAGGGTGTCTTGAACATAAACTCCTAACCCATGCATATGTTTGACATGACTGATTACCTTCCACTCTACCATAAGGACTCTGACAAAGTGGTGAGAGGAGATGTAGGATTGAAAGTTCGTTTCACTTAGTGCTAGGATATCCGGGGAGTTTGTCAGGAGAAAAGTTTCTACGTCGTTAATGTTGGTTCTAAGTCCCCGGATATTTGTGAACGCGAACCTCAAGGGCGGAGGCGAAGTATCCATGTTCTTCACAAAAATTGCAAAAAATGCCAGTTAGCAGTGTTAACATTTTTATCACTTCACTTGTTTAAAACTTTTCGAATATATCATATAGATTATTATTTATTGATCCATGTCATATAGATTATTATTTATTGATCCATGTCAAAGTATATTTATTCCAAACAAAATGGTTGTATTTTGAGGACTTCTTCTTTGGTTTTTAAAATATGACTATTTTAGTAGAACCCCCTTGAAATCTGTGCTGACCCGAAGCATTTTATGGTTGGTGGGTATTGCTAAATTAACTCACATCGAGAGATGTTTAATATACTAGCAGTAATATGCTCCCCCAGGTCGCATATTTTTGCTAATGTAAGTATTGAGTTTGCTAATAAACAGCAGATTGTGGCAATTTCTTTTTGACATATGCTACCCCCACCCAAAGCAGAAGGTAATGCCTAGGAGGATGGTATTAATGACGACCAGATACTACACTACCCCTCCCCCCCTGAATTGAACATTAAAACATAGTACAATAGTACATTAATAGAAGTAATAGTATAGTTCCAGCATCAGACAGACAAATACTAAATCTCCATTAGTAATAGCTATATACACATGGCAAGTTAATTCATTTAGTAAGCATCTGTTCTGAATCTATCTCTCAGGATATATAAATGGTAACAGCAGCATTAATATTAAAATAGGACAATAATGTATATAATAAAAGTGAACATATGTGTATCTGGCTTGCTTTAATAATCATGTATGGAAATCTAATTTTATGAGCAAAAAAGAGAAGGCTTTATCTTAACTGATAATTTAAAAAAAAAGAAGGAATTTTTGGTGACTTAAATAGGAATTAATCTCCGAGCAGACAGATTTATTTACAGATTCAGGAGACAGAGAGAGCGGATTAATTTCATTTATTTATTTTTATTTTTTAAAAATCAAACTGATCTTGTGTTTTTTTGTAGAACTCAACTCGCATATTTGTCTTTAAGTAAGATTAAATTTGCGTTCTTTGCTTTGTAAGGTTTATCTCGATTAGTTGTTTTGGTTTTTACTAGCAATACACATCGACCAGAAAACGGTTTGGATAATCACAGATTTCAGGGTAGTTCTATTAAAATAGTCATATCTTAAAAACTAAAGCACTTTAAGTGCTCAAAATACCATCATTTTGTTAGGAAATGAATATCCTTTCAGGTGCATTCATGAATAATAATATACATTATATATTTTTAAGAGTTTTGAGCAAATAAAGGCCAAAAAATGTGAACGCTATTTTCAGCAATTTACGTCACTTTTTTTTTTTTTACCCCCGTATCGTTTAAAAGTCTCGTACCATGCCTATGTGCGGAATTTTGTCCTGAAATTTGGAAACCAATTAGGGGAAACATCACTTTTAATGTTTGTCGGTGTACGAAGTAATTCGGCTCATTCATTTTTTTGAAATTTAAAGAATAAGATTTCAACACGGCGTCGGTTGAACATTTTTGAAAAATACATTTCCGTCGCCCAATTAGTAAGTAAATCAATCTTTTTACTTTTTTATGCATTAAAATTATAATTGTATATATGTGTTCTCTTTTGGTAGTAATAATATTCCATTACCCTATCCGGAAAAAAAAAGCGTTTTCTATTTATAGTTTGAAAAACTGACTAGTAGTAGCAGCAGTAATAGCAGTTATAAACAAGAGGCGATTTTTGTTTATTTTCATTTTAGAACGAATTTGAAAAATTTGAAAATATGAATATAGAAAATGTTCTTACATTTTTCGTACCCAACTAGTAAATAAATTAATCTTTCATCTTTTTTTTTATGCATTAAAATTATAATTTTACGTTGTTTTGTCTTTCGGTAATAGTAATTTTAAATTACCTTATCCTAAAAAATATTGTCCTTTTTTTTGAGCGAAAGTCAACAATGGCTGCTAGTATTGCTGATATAACAATCAATCAGCAGCAGCTAGTCTTGTAAAGCGTTGTAAAATTCGTTTATAAACTTCTTTTAAAAGTAAGACAAAAATACTTTTTGTGGTTAAAAAAGTTAATCCTATTTAGTTCTTTTATAAAAAATACTTAAAGAAATACTGGTTTTCACTCAACTTTCGAACTTCTAGTTGCCAATTTGAAAAAAAAAATAAGATTCTACTTTTTTAGGCGATTACGTGTGAACACCCTTAAAGTCTTGGCGAAAAAAAAAATTAGAATTTAGAGTGGGGGATCAGTAGCACATATAAATTTAATGTAAAATGATCTCCGATTTCCCGGCCATTCTTGCTTTTTAGTGAAATTTATAAAATAAATAATTACTCTACCACTAACTCTAGGTACGACTAACAAACTCACCTCCTAAAAATGCCTTCTTGAACGTATCGTACCATTAACCTTAAATGTGAGTAGCAAGCCACCCCCTAAAAAAACTCCCTTAACCCTTACACTAAGTCCGAATGGCAACCTCCATCTAAAACAAAACCCCTTCCTTAACCTTATCACTAACCCTAAGTCCGAGTGGCAAGCCCCAATCCTACAAAAAGCCCATTAAAACACACACATAATCGTCTAAAATAAAAAAAAACAAAAAAAAAACAGACGCCCATAAAAAAAAAACGCACAGGATTTATTTTCCATAGGAAAAAATTGATTAATGTCCTAAAACGCTAGAATCGCCCGGAAATGGTGAATTATTCTACATTAAATATATGTGAAACTAATCCCCCACTCTAAATTCTAAATTAATTGGGTTTTTTTCTTTCTGCTAAGTTTTCAGAGTGTTCACATAACCTGAAGTTCAAGTGGTAAGCCCCACCTCCTCCCACAAAGACCCTCATAATCGTCTAAAAAAAAAAAAAAAAAAGAAAAAAACCCTAAACAAAACAAGAAAAACGCACAGGATTTATCTCCCATAGAAAAAATAATTAACTGTCCTAAAACGCTAGAATGGCCTTGAAATGGGGGATTATTTTATGTGAAACTGATCCCCACTTTAAATTCTAAAATAATTGTTTTTGTTTCTTTCTTTTTGCCAAGTTTTTCAGGGTGTTAACATGTAATTGCCTAAATAAAAAAAGTAGAATCTCATATTTTGGGGAGGTAAGGGGGTGAGTTAGCAGAAGGTGTAAATCTACAATAATGCTACAGAAATCTTGCAATATATTCATTTTTAAACAGTCCTAGTATTAGATTTTAGTTTCTTGTACATAAAATGTATTACAATTCAACTTTGAGTTTTCTAACTTCTTTCTTTTAATGGATTCATGGTATTTTTAAGGTATTGCAGCATATTTACGTGCACTTAGTGCAGATTACTTGGAAACCATTAATTTCTGGAGATTTTCAGTGGCACATTCTGATTCCATGTACAAAAATACACTTATATGGTAAATTTCATTGCTTAATCTTGTGTTTTAACAAAGATATAACATTTTTACTGAAAAATTAGTGTAAAAAATGTGACGAAACGCATATGGTCTTAAAGAGGTGAAAATATCCAATTGTGCGAGGCACAAAAATAGTCATAACTTCCTTATTTTTAGTCAGATTTAAAAAATTTAAAAAGATTCTTTCTTAGATCATCGAGCTCTTTCTATATATGCCATTATTGAGATATTTTAAGCAATTCAAATTTTTTCATGCGTATTGCTATTTTTACAGTAAAATTTAGCTCGTGTGTGACAACAGTAGGAAATCAATTGTTATTGATAAAAATAAATTATTTACTACTCCCCGGCAATGCCGGATAGCCCTGCTAGTTATCAATGTTTCTGCATAAAAAAGTCTTTGTAAGATAAGGCTTAATACTTTTGAAAAATGTTATCTATCTTCAGTTACTGACAAACACCCGATCTACATGATTGCAGCAAAATATGTCCATTCTCATCAATTACTAGATGATTAAACTAAAAACGAAACAAAAAATATGACTGCCTATTATGCTAATGGTATTGATTGATGACGGCTCAAATATGACAAGACACCCTAAAGGGAATCAATAAGGTTAAATGTCAAGAGTCGAAATCAAAATGGAATCAGCTGATGTCTAACAAGTTAAATCTAATCTGAAATCTTCACATAATGACAGACGCAAGTCAGCATTTTGTAGAATGAGTGCATTATTCCTCTAATAACTAGTAACCTCCATTAGCAAAGAGAGTTCCATAATATTTCAAGTTTCTATTATCTTCATCTTATCTAGACGAGCATGGAACAAAATATGCAAGTAGATCAATTCCGATACAAATAATTATATTTTAATCTGATGTAAGAATAAAACAAAGAATGAATTTAGATATTAATACCATTGCCCAGGGCTGCGGAATTGGTAGCCCAGCACTCGACTGACCTACAAAATCTTCCATTGGTAATAATTTATAGCTACTATATAGTAGGAAATAAGTTGATTTGGGAAATAATCAACTTCAAATATTTTTTTTGAAAATTCTAATAATATAGTTATTATGATATTTATTTCTTGAATGAAAAATAAACCATTTGAAAAATGCAAAATATCGAATAGTAATGATTCCAGACAAATATTGAAAATGAAGAAAAAGATACTTTTTTCTTTTAATGATAAACAAACGCTAATTTCAAATAAAATATAGATGCACCCCCAAGCGGTTAAATCAAAATTTATATGGGAACGTTGAAAGTGAAAAACGAAGTCTGTTCACAGTTTAAAAGGGAAGAAGGATTTTATCAGCTTTAATTAGGGAAAATTTGTAGAGGACAAAGTGTAATAGTTATTTATTTTATTTTTTATTGTATATTTAAGTAATTTATTGTAATTAATTAATAAATAATATATATATATATATATATATATATATATATATACATATATAAATAATTAATAAATGAATCAACACATAAATAAATAAATCCGTCTCTTTTTCGTAACTCTTTACTCATCTCATCAATCAAGTCATGATTTATTTTAAAATAATGGACAAACCACACTTTTTAATATTCTTACAACTTTTTGTTTCAAATCGATCACCAGAGCACGTCATGACATCTTTTTTTCCCCCCCTTTTTTATTTTAGCTTTCCACACATTGGGTGTGATTTTATGTGCGTGTTTGGTGTATGTATATGTGCATATATATTTATATGTCTAAATGGGTATATGTTTGTATGCTTTTATATATATATATATATATATATATATATATATAAGTGTCAAATGTGGGCACCTTCCCCACGCCTGATTTTGTTTCTCGCCCTCCCCCTCCCCTCCTACACTGTCCTATTACACAACGTTGATATCTTAACCCTCCCATTTTTCTCATCTCAAGGCTATTTTAAAAAGATTCAATAAACATGTCTCATGTCCCCTCCTCCACCTTCGTAATTTAAATTCTAGCCGCAACCACGTTCACCCCCACTCTTTTTGCAATTATTGTAATATCTATCCCACTACCTAATGATCTTATAAAACTCCACTGCTACCATCTATTTGTATCTCTCATTTTTTTTTTTCATAAGCGACTGCAAATTTTAAGCCCACACATGCCACTACCTATCTGTTTCAAACATTTTGTACTTGTGTTTTGTTTTTCTTCAGATAATCATCCTGAGGAAGTCTTGAAATAAAGACGAAACATTGATGAATACATAAATAATATATTTTGGTTTTCCTTTTTCAATTTCCATTATGTCGGAACACTTTTTCCATTCTTTATCATATACATATATATATATATATCTTCGCCTTTTGGCTAAGAAGTGTAGTATCTGTTCCGATTGATACTACATCCTATAGACCGGTACCGTCTTGATCTTCGGGGCTTGATGATGCTGATCTGTGGGTTTGTCCTGTGCAGTTCTAGGAGGTCCACCCTCCTAGGATTTGCCTCCCCTCTTTGGGGTGGAGTAAGTTTATCCCTTACTACCTGAGGTGCCCTACCGGGGAATGCGGCGGGGCTGCCCAGGCATTTTTTGTAGGTCAGAGTGCTCACCTTCTCGAGTGCTGGCTTTTCAAATCCTACTTTCCCGACCTTGTATCACATCTTACCGCTGTGGGAGGAAGATAAATAAAATCTATATATATCTATATATAATTAACTTGTTACAAATATCCAGGGGGTATAAATCCGAAGGAAGTTGAAACCGGGTTTATGAGAGTGCTCAATGAAAATTCAGAGCAAAATATATTTTTTTGTTGGTGATTTTATTATTCCATTAATTGCGACAAAATACATGCTGTTTCATTAATGCTCGCAATGAACGTCAACTCTTCAAGCGACAATGGAATCAAATGCATTTGATTCCATTGTCGCTTGAAGAGTTGACATTCATTGCGAGCGTTAATGAAACAGCATATATAAAAATATATCTATATATATATATATATATATCATGATTTTTTTGAGAGTACAAAATTTTATTATCACAAGGGAAGACGAGTTTTATCGTTTTTTCTTGGGGGGGGGGGCTCTCCTTTTTTTTTTAAAGACGATTATGTGTAGTTTTAAGAGGGTTATTGTGGTAGGAGGGCGGTGCAACTTAGACTTCGGGTTAGTGGTAAGGCTAACACCCTGTAAACTTAGCAGAAAAAAAAAATTAGTTTAGAATTTAGACTGGGGGATTAGTTTCACATAGATTTAATGTAAAATAATTCACCATTTCCAGGCCATTCTAGCGTTTTATGGCATTAATCCATTTTATTTTCATGAGAAATAAATCCTGTGCGTTTTTTTAAATGGGGTCTGCTTTATTTCTTTCTTTCTTTTTGACGGTTACGTGTGGTTTTTTGTATGATGGGGGCTTGCCATTCGGACAGGGTTAGTGATAAGGTTAAGGAAGGGGTTTTGTTTTGGATGGAGGTTGCTATTTGGACTTAGTGTTAAGGTTAAAGCATGACCATCGTAATAGTAAACTAGTTTACTGTATTATGTAGGCTACAGTTAAGGGAGTTTCTTTTAGGGGGTGGCTTGTTACTAAGATTTAAGGTTAATGGTACGACACGTTCAAGAGAAAGCATTTTTAGGAGGTGGGCTTGTTACTTGAACCTAGAGTTTGTGATAAAGTAATTATTTATTTTATATCAAGTTTTCAGCTTGAAAAAATATTTTTTAAATTGCACGAAAAGGCAAGAATGGCCGAGAAATGGGAGATCAGTTTACGTTAAATTTATATGCAAAACTGACCCTCCCCCCACCTTTTTAATTTCTAAATTATTATTTTTTCTTTTTTCTACCAAGACTTTTAGGGTGTTCACATGTAATAGCCTAATAAAAAAGTAGAATCTTTTTTTTTTTAAAATTTTTTAATTGGCAACTAGAAAGTTATTTTTATTAGAATTAAAGTTCCAAAGTTGAGTATAATTGAAAACCAGTATTTCTTGAAGTATTTTTTTTTTTATTAATGAACCACAAAGAGCATTAAATTTTTTAAGCACTAAAAGTGTTTTTGTCTTTTTTTTCTTCAAAACTCCATAAACGAATTTTACAAAGCTAACTATTTATAACTAGCTGCTGCTGATGTATTGCTATATCAGCAATTGTTGACTTTCGCTCAAAAGGAGGACAATATTTTTTCAGATAGGGTAATTCAAAATTACTACTACTGAAAGACAAAACAACATAAAATTACAATTTTAATGCATAAAAAAGTTAAGATTAATTTATTTACTAATTGGGGTGAGAAAAACATTTTTTTTTAAATGTTCGATACACGTTATGTTGAAGGTTTGTTTTTAAGATTACAAAAAATAATGGATCAATTAATTTTGTACCCTGACAATAATTGAAATCGATATCCCCCCCCCCCCGATTGTTTTCCAAATTTCATGACAAAATTCTACAGAGACGAATAGTACGGTATTTTTAAAAGAACGAGGGGTTAAGTGATGGAAATGTTCGAAAATGGCGTTAACATTTTTATGACTTTATTTGCTGAAAACTCTTCAAATATATAGTATGTAGATTATTATTTATTAATGCATTTCAAATAAAATGGTGGTATTTTTAGGACGCAAAGTGCTTTAATTTTTAAAATATGACTATTTTAGTAGAACTACCCTGAAATCTGTGATTATCCAAACTGTTTTATAATCGGTGGGTATTGCTATTTAAACATTTAGAGAAAATGATAAGTTACATCGAACCTGTACACAATACAGCTATTCGCTTTTAAGCTTTTAGATTTACAGTTGCCCTCCCTGTTGGGGTTGTAGATAATAATATTGTGGGGGTCTGCGTGGTCGCCGGACATCCATACACAGCCAGGAAAACGTTTTAATTACCTCATTTATAACTTGACAATATATTATTATAGAAACTACAAATTAATAATAATAAAAATAGTAACATAGGATTCAGGGGTGGGAGCAGGAATTTCTTGGGTTCCTCAATTTTCCTAAGAAATGACGGGACACAGGTCTCGTTAGTTTATAATATAACTGCAAACTGCACTGATAATTTTAATTTTTAGCATTGCGTCATTCAATTAATTTTATTTTTAAATATTTCTATTTAAAACATCTTACTGTCATTTTAAAATCAATTGTACCACAATTACAAAAAAACTAACAATTATTTCAGAAAAGAAAAAAGGCGTATCAAAAGAGGGGTTAATTAACTTCAAAGTCTGAACCTGTCGTTGGTTTCTGCTGTATAGGTATAAACCCCCACCCACCCCCACAAAAACATGCCAAAATAAAGGAGGTTAAAGAATTAGAATAAAACGAAGATTCAAAGTTTTATTCTTACTATTTGAAGAAATTAACTGTCGAAAACGAAATGAATGAATAATAGAAAGTTGTATTTCAACAGTTAACTCCTTAAATTAGAATGATTGAGTCACAAATCGACCAACTCCTTATTAAAATAGTGGCATAATTTAACAAGGTGTAGAATAGTAATTAATTATCATCACACAAGAGAATGAATGACGTCCTTAAAAAGAAAAAATACTAAATAAAAAACTGAGGTAGGAAGGGGTGGGGTGGACGAAAACGACACTAAAATTGTTATACCGCCCAACTCTAACCCAAATAGATAATATAACCTACTAGTACACCACCCGTGACCCGTTGAGTCAATATTTGTTATATAGACATTAATAAATATGTCTTCTTTCTCTCTAATTTCTTTCCCATCTCTTTTCTGAATAATTATCAAGAAAGCGTTTGGCAACTACCATTCATCCTTTATACCATCATCTATTTTCAATATATTTCTTGTTAATAATCATGAAGTGTGCTCAATAACAAACAAGATAACAAGTTTTAGAAGATGATTCATCTAATAAACGATGCATGATTACTTGCTCCTCTCTCTCTCTCTAGTTTGATAGATGACATCATTATTTTATAACGTCACCCACTGTGAACGGTTATCCTCACCTGTTTTAATGGATGACATCATCCAGTGTGCATGGCAACAAACAAGATAAACTCCAGAGTATTAACAGTATATAGATAGATTTTGCTTAACTGTGGAATTTCCAGTGGTCATACTAGTTAAAATATTCGAATAGTAAATAAGTGATCTCTTTTTTTTGTGAGCGAGCAAGAATGAAAGAATATCAGATAGAAAAATATAAGGAAATGGTGAATAACAGACATTATTTTCAGAAACAACAAAGAGAATAGGTAGTCTAAAAACAATGAGAGTCAAGCAAGCAAATATCTTATGATTATTGTTACAAAAAAAGAAAGTAAATGTGACTTAATGCAAATGCCAGAAAGAAAGAAAGAAAGAAAAGTCAACTATTTTACGATTTTGGATCGATAAATGAAGAAACATGCTTTTTTTCTCTGAGGAAGTGTCAAGAAGAAAGATGCACGTCTTTCAGATTGTTAATACTTTCATCATTTAAGATCACAGATTGTAAGATTGTAATGTAAAATTCATAGAATAAAAGAAACATTATGGATGGGTACATCATCATGTATGTATCAGGTCGGTCATCAGAATACCGGTATTGTCCGGGCCTTCGGGTCTGGATGTACGCTAGTCTATCGGTTGTCTGTCCTGTGCAGTTCTAGGAGGTGCACCCTCCCAGGCTTTGCCTTCTCACCCTTTGAGAGGGGGTCAGTTTATTGCTAATCACCTGAGGTGCCCCTATCGGGGAATGCCGACGGAGCTGCCCAGGCAATTTTTAAATGACTAGAGTGCTCAAATTCTCGAGCGTTGGTTTTTTTCTCACTTTCCTGACCTTGTGTCACATCTTACCTTGTGGGAGGAAGATAAATAAAATCAGAGTCAGAATTTAGCAGTCAGCAATTTTTACAGGTGTCCGAGTTGGATTTTTAAATACATCCATGCATCCTTGTAAAAGGCTCTGACCATCTGTCACTCATGCTTAAGTTTGATATAGCATTTTTATTGCTAAACACGTTTTATTTTTATATCTGATAAGAGGGAGAGGGGTCAGTCGGACAGTCACACATAAATTTCAAATATGATTTCCATCACTAAACACACACAAACTGAATGGGTGCATCTTAATATCTGTTCCAGCCTTAAATCGACTTCGGAGTCAAGAGACAAATTTCTTTTAACAGACTCCACATTTGAGGTAGGGAGACAGTGTCAGGATACAACATTTTTTGAAGGAGCCAGCTTTTTTTTCAGCAGACTCTCCATCTCTGGCATGTATGTGTGCCTATGACATGGTGTCTCTTTTTCTATTTGTGGATTTACTATATTCCAGCACCGCAGATTATTTTTACATACATTTATATAACACAGAATATGTCTACGCAATACATAAGCATCTTTTAAAAAACGTTGACTCTAAAAAACAAGTTGTATTTGAAATTCATTATTTATGTAATTCATATACACGTTGAGCTCTTTAGTAAAGGAATCAATGGTTGCCACTTAGTGTACAGCATAGCTTTTCGTAACAGAATTGGGCCCTCTTGGCAGTTGATAATGTGAATGCAACAAAAAAACAAACAAAAAAAACAATATAAATAGCATAATATCCCTTACTTCGTAGTAATGGTAATATTGTAGAGGTAAAAAGCCTGACTGCTGCCAGGTTTCGAAACTCAGCATGAAATACTCACCAAATTTAGCCACAGTGAAGAGCATTGATACAGCAAAACAGCTGTATGTGGATGACTTAAACACGCACATACTAGCAGACCCGTGTCCGATGTTGTACAGAAAAGTAGAGTAACCCCAAAAAACTCCTGGCCGTGACTATGAACTATTAAATTATTTGCTGTTTATGGTTGTCCGGCATGAATGCAGACCCCACGATATTAATGTAAAACAGCAACCGGAAATGTAAAAAGTTAACTTTAAGTTAGTAATTTGCAAATCACATGACCTTGTTGTGTAATTGGTTAAAAAGACTAATTTCAAGTATCGTTTTGAAATGATTATTAGTACTGTATGTATATAAAAAAACGAAAATCCAATGTAAATATAAATAAAATTTACTAAATTTCGTAAATCTACTATTATACTAAAGATGAGTTAATCAAAGTTTGTTTCCTAAATACTATTTTGCTTATATGTATATTGTAATGTAGAATCTAATTTTATAAATATCAAATCGTTTTGTTCTGTTAGTTTAATTAAGTTTTTTTTTACCCCAACCCAGAAAATACCTACTTTTCTTTTTTAAGGAAAAAGATTTATCGTTTGATTAACATAATACCACTTTCTCTGCCCTCCCCTATCCCCCTATCCAGCAAAGCAAGGCAATGCCTTTTGACACAGAGGTGTGAACTTCTCATTCGGGGGGGGGGGGGGGGGGGAATCTCTTTTTTCACACCTACAAGCAAGAAACTGACCTAGAGGGTTCAGTTCCTCTTCTATTTATCTTCCTCCCACAAGGTAAGATATGACACAAGGTCGGGAAAGTGGGAAAGAACCAGCGCTTGAGAATTTGAGCACTCTGGCTGTTTAAAAATTGCCTGGGCAGCCCCATCGGCATTCCCCAGTAGGGGCGCCTCAGACAGTAAGCAATAAACTTACTCCTCCCCAAAGAGGGGAGGCAAAGCCTGGGAGGGTGCACCTCCTAGAACTGCACAGGACCGGCAACCTCCAATAGACCGGCGTAAATCCAGACCCAAAGGCCCGGACGATACCGGTTTTCCTGTTGCATGAAACTTCTCCCTAAAAAATGCCCTTACTATTTTTCAGATTGAAATCAGATTGTCCTTAACCCCTTCATCCAATGTATTGGACACCTTTTAAAATAAATTTGACAGCAATATGGGAGTCACACTGTCCTGTTTATTGGGCAGGCTTCAAATGCTTTACAGAGAAACTGACTGGCAGATGACCTTGAGGAAGTTGAATAAAGTTTTGACATGAAAATAATCATATTTTAAGATGTGACTGAAGGGGTTAAGAAAACCCCAAATAAGTGATACCACATGACCATTGAGCACAAACCATTTCCCTCATAAAAACCTACAAATATTTCACAAGTTCTAGTTTTGATCCCGAAATATCCAGAATGTTCACTAAGGAAGAAATAACATTTTTGCCCAAGAACATAGCTATTCCAGACCACAAATCCTACATAATGAACATGAAAGAAATCTGGCTTCATCAATAATTAGCTATAATAACTCTAAAATACCTAGGACGAGGAACGAGACTAACCCAAGCACCAGCAGTAGTGACAATTTACCGAATAGCTTAGAGTCCAAGTGCAATAGCAGATGTATTAACGATTTTCCTCTGGGGGATGGTTGCTTGATTTCAGATGTGGTGTATAAATGTGATGTACTTATGTTGGTTCAATAAGTGAAGCTTTAAGAACAGGTATAGAAACCATACATACTCTTTAAGAGATAGACCTAATCCAGATTCTGATAAGACTCCTACATCGCTTGCAAAATTTGTTAGGGAGTTAATTAGTAAGAACATTCATTTCGAGAGGTTTATTTTGAGAAAAGCGGTTACATATATACCTAACAAATAGAAAAAATGTAACTTGTGCACATTAGAATCTTACCAATGTTCTTACTATGACATAATTTGTTAGGCAGGAAATTCTACAAAATTGAACAAAACTGTCTTCACCAAAATAGGCATATGTTATCTAGTTTTAGACCTAGATTAAGTAGCAATACCCACCAACCATAAAACGGTTTGGATAATCACAGATTTCAGGGTAGTTCTACTAAAATAGTCATATTTTAAAAACCAAAGCACTTTAAGTCCTCAAAATGTCACCATTTTATTTGAAAATGAATATCTTTTCACATACATTAATAAATAATAATCTACATCATATATTTGAAGAGTTTTCAACAAATAAAGTCATAAAAATGTTAACACCATTTTTGTTCATTTACGTCATTTTTTTTTTAACCCCTCGTTCTTTTAAAAATACCGTACTATTCATCTCTGTAGAATTTCGTCATGAAATTTAGAAAACAATTGGGGGAGGAAAAATATCAATTTCAATTATTGTCACAAAATTAATTGATCCATTATTTTTTTGTAATCTTAAAAATAAACCTTCAACATAATGTGTATCGAACATTTAAAAAAATGTATTTTTCGTACCCCAATTAGTAAATAAATCAAACTTTTTTATGCATTAAAATTGTAATTTTATGTTGTTTTGTCTTTCGGTAGTAGTAATTTTGAATTACCCTATCTGAAAAAATATTGTCCTCCTTTTGAGCGAAAGTCAATTGCTGCTAGTATTGCTGATATAGCAATACATCAGCAGCAGCTAGTTATAAACAGTTAGCTTTGTAAAATTCGTTTATGGAGTTTTGAAAAAAAAAGACAAAAATACTTTTAGTGCTTAAAAAAGTTAATGCTGTTTCTGGTTCTTTTATGAAAAATACTTTAAAAAATACTGGTTTTTAATTATACTCAACTTTGGAACTTTAATTCTAGTAAAAATAATTATTATTTTCTCGTTGTCAATTAAAATAAATAAATAAATAAGATTCTACTTATTTAGGCGATTACATGTGAACACCCTAAAAGTCTTGGCGGAAAAAAGAAAAGATAAAACAATAATTTAGAATTTAGTGTGTGGGGGAGGGGATCAGTTTTGCATATAAATTTAATGTAAAATGATCTCCCATTTCTCGGCCATTCTTGCCTTTTAGTGTAATTTAAAAAATATTTTTTTAAGTTGAAAACTCGATATAAAATAAATAATTACTCTACCACAAACTTTAGTTTCCAGTGACAAGCCCACCCCCTAAAAATGCTTTCTCTTGAACGTGTCATGTCGTACCATTAACCTTAAATCTTAGTAACAAGCCACCCCCTAAAAGAAACTCCCTTAACTGTGGCCTACATAATACAGTAAACTAGTTTACTATTATGATAGCCACACCTAAACCCTAACACTAATCCCAAATAGCAACCTCCATCCAAAACAAAACTCCTTCCTTAACCTTATCACTAACCCTGTCCAAGTGGCAAGCCCCTGTAACCGTCAAAAAGAAAGAAATAAAGCAGACCCCCATAAAAAAAAACGCACAGGATTTATTTCCCATGGAAATAAAATTGATTAACTGCCCTAAAACGCTAGAATGGCCAGGAAATGGTGAATTATTTTACATTAAATTTATGTAAAACTAATCCCCCACTCTAAATTCTAAAAAGTGTTTTTCTTTTCTTTTCACTAAGTTTTCAGGGTGTTGTCACATAATTGCTCCTAGCCTTACCACTAATCTGAAGTCTGAGTGGCAAGCCCTCCCCACTTCTCTCACAAAGACCCTCTTAAAACTACACATAATAGTCTAAAAAAAGAAAAGAGACAGGAGACCCCCCCCCCCCAAAAAAAAATCAAGAAAATATAGGTGAAACTAATCCCCAATCTAAATTCTAAAATAATTTTTTTTGTTTCTTTCTGTCAAGTTTTTCAGGAAATTGCCTAAAAAGGGTAGAATCTCATATTGGGGAGGCAAGGGGCGATTTAGTGGAAGGTGTTAATCTACAATAATGCCAAAGAAATATTGCAATATATTCATTTTTAAACAGTCCTAGTATTAGATTTCAGTTTCTTGTACATGCACTGTACAATTCAACTTCAAGTTACAACTTTTTTTTAATGGATACATGGTATTTTTATGGTATTGCATCATATTTATGTGCATTTACTGCAGATTACTTAGAAACTATTAATTTCTGGAGATTTTCAGTGGCATATTATGATTCCTTGTACAAAAATACACTTATATGGCAGATTTCATTGCTTAATCTTGTGTTTTAACAAAGGTATAACATTTTTACTTAAACATTAGTGTAAAAAATGTGACAAAACACATATGGTCTTAAAGAGGGAAAAATATCCAATCGTGCAGGGCACAAAAATAGTCATAACTTCCTTATTTTTAGTCAGATTAAAACATTTTTAAAAGATTCTTTCTTAGAACATCAAGCTCTTTCTATATATGCTATTGTGATACAATAGAGGCTGTGAGGATAGGAAGTGACTCATTGACAGAGACAAAAGAAAATGCGGGAGTGGTCACTTTCCATTGTTCAGGACAGGTGACTCAGAAAAAATACCGGACATGACATTTAGGAGTGACAGTGTTTTACGACATCTGACTACCATAAGGTAGGTTAGTTTTACGACAGTTTGATGACAGTAAGGTTTATGACAAAAAGTTAATGAGTTTGGGTTTCAGAGAGAAACCAGGCAGTTAGGATTGGACCTTCCAAGAGAGCGGATCGAACCGGAAAAACGATGAGATGAGCTGACGTCTTGAGCAACAACAATGGGGGTCTCGACAGTATGCGACGGTGTCACACACACTCATAGTTCCAACTAAGTTATACACAACGTATATGTGTTCGTGTTATTTATCGAGGGTTGTGTTTCTTTTATTTAACTTGTGGACCAGTGCTGTGCCCTCGACGATTCGTCAGTGGATAGACGACTCGGCTAGATGATGAAGACAAAGAAGAAGGCCATGGATATACAACGTTGGGGTCGACGGCCGTCGAGTGGAGCAACATGGTTCTACAATTGGCGCCGATGACCTGGGTCGACCCTTGCAAGCAAAAGAAAATAGACACAAAAATGTTGTACAACTGATATCGTTTGACTAAGAATCGAGAAAAGAAAGACAGAAAGAGGCATAGAAGAGAGCAGACTTCTGTTGAAGCGAAAGAAAAAGAAATGGATCGGAAAGAATTAAAGAAAAAACAGAATGAACAATGAAAGCCAAACAAAGTAAAGATTCCGGATACAGGTGAAAACAAAACGAGATAAAAAGGAAGAAACAAAAAAGGAACACACACGGACTCCCACAAAAAAGAAATTGATAAAAAGAGAGAGGTAAGTGGGGCGGGTTTCTCTTCTTTTAACTCTGCACGCAAAAAAAAAAAAAATTGGCTCTTTAAAACATTGTTTTTTAAATTCTGTTTCGATGAATTTTATAATTGAAACATTTTTTTTTTACCGGTAGTGATTAAGTTGCGACACACACACAGACAGAGAGAGAGAGAGAGAGACAGTACATACGTTTTCAAAGCCCGCTAGATCGGAAAACCGCTAGAGTTTAACTGTTCGTAACCTATATATAAAAATATTACGATTATACTTAATATTTCATGCTTTCTATATTTTTTTATTTTTATGTTACTGAAATTGGTAGTGTTCACTTTAATGTTATTTGTATTTAATTTAAATTTAGAAAATATTTTAAAAGAATTGAATTTAAAAAAAGATTTAATTTGAAAAAAACAAACACTAGCCGCTAGATGCAATTTTTACTAGTTAGATTCAGAGCAAAAAATCTCCAGATCTAGCGAGAAAAACGCTAAATTGGCAGTACAATATAAGTAGTCGGATGTGTGGGGGTGGTAGTTTCAGACAGCGTGGTCCTTTGAAGGTATTGCTGGGTTTGAAAAGGTAGGCGCGATCGGCGATGAAAGAGAGAACGAAAGAGGAGGGGCAGGAAAGAGAGAAAGGATTGACCAATATGAGAAAGAGAGATAGCTGACAACGGCAGCAGTAGAGGGGGGGCATCAAAAAAAATTATGATAAGTTTATTAAAATTTTTTTTTCCTGAATGTTTTAAATTAAATTGCGTGATTTATTGAGGAATCTGATGATTCTCTGACTGTTGGGCCAGCTCATTCTGCGTCCCGTGTAGGTGGAAGGGTGGTAATTAATATACATTTAACGGAAAGAGATGAACAATGAAGTGGATACTTGCATTGAAGTCATGGTGATTGACTTGGTCAGAGGATTTGGTGGAACACAAGCAGTTGGATGCTGGGAAAAGAGGCATCCGGGAATTCAAACATTAGATAGGGATATGACGCAGTGAAACCCTGTGGATGGGAACTGTGCCCCCACCTTGCACGGGAGACGTAATCGATTCTGCGACCTAATGACTGACGGAGAACACCTGAGAACCATGTGTAAAGGAATAGAAAGTAGAGAAGCATTTATGAGACAGTACCCGGAAAGTGGATGAATGCTAAGCAGAATGGGGGAATATTGGTTAGAGATTGTATAATTGGTTAGTATGAAGTTAACTCAGTTGGTGATGTTGATAGATGTTAGCTGGTATAAACTAGGAGGAATCTGAGAGGGTAATGTTGTGATTTTCTGATCAAAGATGGTCCATAATACGTGTGATGGAAAACGTAAAAATAAGGGAGGTAAGCCGATGATTTGTGCGGAGAGGGGAGAGAGAGACCTCACTTGAAAAAAAAGGGGACAATCAGAATTAAAAAAAAGAATAGAGACTTATATGTATTATATGTTACAATTGTATTTGCTTCAGGATATGGGTCTGACTGTCTTGATTAACACTGTTCATGTGTTGAAAAAGAAAAAGAAAAAGAGAATCAGAAAAAAAAAAAAGGACCCATGTGTGTTATATATTTCAGTTATGTTTTCTTTAGGTTGTGGGTTTTATTGTTTTGATTAATGTTTTTTTTATATGTTAAAACAAAAAAAAAGAAAAGAAATACAACCGGTAGAGATATTGTATTTTTATGTAAAAAAAAATGTAATTTGTTGTTGCAAAGAGACACAGTTTCATGTTTGTCCGTGCAAAATAGTACAAAGACGTTTTTATTGTTGGTAAAAAAAAAAATTTTTTTTTTTTTAAATTAATGGCGGAAAGCCAGAAGAGTTGAGGTGTGGATAACGTCCTCTTGGTAGGAAGTGAAAAAAATCCTCCTGATTTATTTTTTTAGGGGGAGGGGAGAAAGCAAAATGGTGGAATGCCTGTTAATATGAGAGGTGATTGGAAAATCCTCTTAGTAGAAGGTGTGTCAAAAGTCCTTCTGTGGGAGGTGAGTTAAAATTCCTCCAGTTTTTTTTTCTACCTCGATGGAGAGGCGAGGTTGATTTTCGCTCTCTGGTATGGGAAGCATGTACCAGTGGACAGGAGCCTGTCCAAAAAGGAATTGCTTTGTTGTTTTTTAAGGGTATGAGAAGTGATTGGAAAATCCTCTTGGTAGAAGGTGTGTCAAAAGTCCTTCTGTGGGAGGTGAGTTAAAATTCTTCCAGTTTTTTTTCTACCTCGATGGAGAGGCGAGGTTGATTTTCTCTCTCTGGTATGGGAAGCATGTACCAGTGGACAGGAGCCTGTCCAAAAAAGAATTGCTTTGCTGTTGTTTTTTTAAGGGTACTCAAATACCCTTGGGCTGGAGAGAGGGTTAAATGCATCCTTGTGATTCCAGTTCGGAGATCACCCAGTTGGTTTTTGCTTGTCTGTCATGTTTCTGTCGTTTCTTAACCTATGTAATATGAATGTATGACTTTGTTTTTAAATTATATAATATGATTTTTTTTTTGTAAGTTATGTAATAAATGACAAGTTGGGCATGGGATTTGTGTGATACAATGGAGGCCACGAGGATAGGAAGTGACTCATCGACAGAGACAAAAGAAAATGCGGGAGTGGTCACTTTCCATTGTTCAGGACAAGTGACTCAGAAAAAATACCGGACATGACATTTAGGAGTGACAGTGTTTTACGACATCTGACTACAGTAAGGTAGGTTAGTTTTACGACAGTAAGGTTTATGACAAAAAGTTAACGAGTTTGGGTTTCAGAGAGAAGCCAGAGAGCGGATCGAACCGGAAAAACGATGAGATGAGCTGACGACTTGAGCAACAACAATGGGGGTCTCGACAGTCCGCGACGGTGTCACACACACTCATAGTTCCAACTAAGTTATACACAACGTATATGTGTTCGTGTTATTTATCGAGGGTTGTGTTTCTTTTATTTAACTTGTGGACCAGTGCTGTGCTCTCGACGATTCGTCAGTGGATAGACGGCTCGGCTAGACGATGAAGACAAAGAAGAAGGCCACGGAAATACAACGTTGGGGTCGCCGGTCGACGAGTGGAGCCACATGGTTCTATACTATTATTAAGATATTTTAAGCAATTAAAATTTGTTCATGTGTATTGCTACATTAAGATTGAAGAATCAATGAAAACTTAAATGGGCAATATAGAAATTTAATTAAATACAATGAGTAGATAGCTAAGGTAGTAAGCATTGATGAATCAGGATAATTCGCTTTCTAAAAATTTAATCTTAAACTTCATTAAATTTAGAATTAAGATATGGATATTTTCTGCAGTGGGATTATATTTTAGGGGAGATAGCGTCAAATAGATCAATTTATTGCTAAGCTTGTGTAAAAAAACAAAGAATTGGAGAATAATTTGAGATTATGTGCTTACTTAAAAAATTTTTTTTGTTTTAATTGAATAGAAAAGGTTTCATTTTGATCACTCATTTACAAGAGGAGATCTAATAATTCACATTATAAGTGTAGACATGTGTATTGAATTCAGTATGATAGCTGACTTCTTCTTGAGGATGGTTTAACTGTATAAATCTACCATTCTTCTGAGCACATCCAGATAGATTAACCGAGTGGGTAACTAGATTTAAAAACAGAACTTTAATTTACATAGTTAAAACTGGTAGCCCAACCATAAGCCATAAGATATAAAGCATTGAGAGTACATAAAAATAGGTAGTCATAGCTTTTTGCATCAGCTGGGTGACCTATGCTGGGGTTAGATTAATCTGCTGTAGTGATTAATGTGTAGTGATTATTAAGGGGTGTTTCATTAAATATAATTGGGGGTAAGGATCTTTTTAGGGGTATTTTGAAGTTAGATATGGTTTTTCTGGGGTGGGATGTACATATTTGAGAGGAGCTTCCTAAATTAACTGACTAACTGTCTGTATTAGCCGGTTAGGGGTTATTAGATTATGAACTAACATCAGAACCTCATGGTCCTCTGTTGTGGTGTGTATTTGTTTTTGCTGCCTTTTCCGTCACCTGGGTTTTTTTTTTCATGTACTCCACATTACCAAGCTTTTATTGGAACACTCATTTAAATTTCCTCCACCTTTTCTTCTGTTTTTTTCCTCTGGTTTCTGACGTTATAAAGATGTTGCTACAATTTCAATACACTTTCTAATATTCTCTGAAGATTGACAGATGGACTATTAAACTGTATTTTTTGTCTCAATCTGCCAAGAAACATGTGTAAGAATGCAAAAGATTAAAAGATTGTTTTTTATATATAAGATGTAAATTGGAATGATAAACATACACCGAAGTGGTGAAATAAATATAAAATAAAAAAAATAAAAAATTGAAGGAACTAATGAAAATTATGATCTTGGATTGATTTTTGCATGGTCATTGCAATGAATCAATTATATATATATATATATATATATATAAATAAATCGAAAATATTGATCTTCATCTTGATTGAACAAATATTAATCTCTCAATCAACCGGCGCTCCTCTCCTTCAAAAGATAAGTATCGTTTTGAATCATTTTCATTCAGACTTTGTTCATTCCACACCACAACATTATCCCTTTTCGTGACATTTTAACATTTTGAATTTTTTTATTATTCCCAAAAACCTTATTTTCCCCCGAACCAAAATATTATCCTTCTTCCCCGTCATTATCTTGTTTATTCCCACCTGTTCTTGTGGTGCCTGTTTTCTTAATATCCCTATTAATAAATTATATATTTTATACAATCTTCTGTATCAGTGTTGTTTCTTCAGCGTGTTATGTTTATTCGTATCTTCTCTGAGACCCAAAGTGAAGTTTAGAACAGATAATCATTTCTTTTATGCTTTCCATTTGAAAATTAATAATGTGTTTCCTTATGTGACACATCATATCCAGTAACAATATATATATATATATATATATATATATATATATATATATATATATATATTGAATCACTTGCCTGTCTAGCCACACTGGAGAGCTGTGATACAGCAAAACAGTCTATGGATAACTAAAATATGCTCCTCTTCTGGGGTTGGGCTCTCTGGTAAGTGAAATCTCTAACTGCCACCAGCTTATAACGCATTGTAGCTCTCAGGCAATTGACAATGTTTACATTGAGATTTTGCTTATTTTCAGCAGAGGTCAGATGATAGATAACGGGTTAGAAGCATCAACCATCGTCTAGCCGGTCAAGTTTCAGTCCTGGTTTTAGGCACTTGCTTGTCTAGCCACACTGAAGAGCTGTGATACAGCAAAACAGTCTGTCTGGATGACTATACATGCATATGTATATAATATTGATGTGGTGGGGGTTATTGAATTAGAAAACTAATGAATAGTAAATTAATGAGATGTGATTTTTTAAATAAATATGCAAATTAGTTAGTCTTTGTATGTATATCGTGTGGACATGCTTAGTATATCAGAAATCTAAGGTTCTTGTATTTTGTATACGAAAAAAAGAGGTTTAATGTCAATACCATTGCGATAAATGGCCCAACTTTATAAATAGTATATAGGTCAGAAAGAAAACAAACAAAAGAAACACTTAAGAATTAGTTGTATTTATATAATATCCTGCATAACTTCACACTCATAACACCACAGTATATTTCAGGCAGATTTCTTCTCTCCTCAGAATAAGTCATCACATAACTCTTATGACAAACCATTAATAAAAACAAATATAAAATAACAAACATCCCCTCAGATACAATAAAAGGTTTTCCACATGAGAAAAGAACTACTCAAAACTGTTCATATTATAAAAGACTAAAGGTTAATTCTGGACTATATTTTAAGAAAGGCCACATTATACAAGATATATATATATATATATATATATATATATATGAATATATATGAATAATGCCAGTCATTCTAAAGTGTTAACCGGTCTTTCTTTTTACTCTCTTAAAATAAAATGTTGCTTAACTTTCTTAGAAGTTTGTAATATGATATGCTACAAAATCAACTGTTTATGATAATCCACACATCTTTAAGGAGAATAGGAGGGGGACTTTCCAGTAAAAACTTTCACTAAAACTTAAAATCTTTGCTATATTTCTTGTGTGTTTATCTATCTTTATCCCGGTGTAGGTGTGTGACTGAAAACAAAGCCCTATAAAAAGGTCAAACAACCTTATTCAATGGTGATATTAATTTTGTATAAGGGACTTTTACAATATTGTAGGGAGTCAGCATTCATGCTGGACATACATAACAGAAAATATGTTTAACTTTAATTATAATTTGAACATTATAGAAATTAAAAAATAATAAATAACGGTAAGCAAAAGTACACAGGAGTTTCATTCTCAATCAACAAGAGGGATACCTGCATGTAACCAATATAATGGATAGAGTCTGCGTTATCTAACTAACAAAATAAGGGAGCGGGAGCTAAACTTAGGTGAGGAATGTTCCAGCAGAGCTCTGAAGGCCTCCTCAATTTTAGCTTTTGTCTCCTTATTTGATGTTGTCAATAAAAATACATAGAGTTGCTTTTAACAGTAATAACACATTAAAAAGAAAAAAAAATATTACTACACATGCGTTATTCTGGCCCAACAGAGTTGGTAACAGTATTTTTTATTATAGCCAATGTTATTTGATTGCAGTTTTGTTTTAAAAATAATTTCTGTACCAGGTATTATCTCATAAGGAAATTCTGATTACCTGAAATAATGATCTACAATTGTGACCAGATTACATTTTAAGTCCTTTTGGAAGAAGTAAAATTATTCAACTGTTTCTCTTTACCAAGATATTTCTATTTCTTGTGTTTTTAAACAAATAATGAAAGAAAAAGATGGCCATTAATTTATGAAAAAGCAGTCATCTAACTTTTAGATCGCTTCCAAAGACATTCTCTTATAGAATTCTTCAATCCAAGATTACAAAGATATAACAGAATTTTAGCAAGTGTAAAACTACAAAACAGGAAAAATTGAGTTTTTGGGGTTTTTTTTAAAAATTGTAAGTTGTTGCAATAACATTTACCCTTGTCGGGTTGAGCTGGCTTCTTCCCTAGCCTGTACCACATCCAGAAACATGGTGATCTATGCACAGCAGTCCTGAGCAAGGTCGCAAGAGACGGCTAACCAATCACGATTACACAGACTAAGACCGACCACCTGTAAACCTGAAAGCTCGGGTACTCAGCTGTCCACTGATATGCTTTTGTCACCCAGGCAGAATGGTGAGGAGGGTTACATCACAAATTACTTCTCTCTGTGGGTAAAGAGCTGCATTCTCAAACAATTTGAAGACAACGCTGCAACAAGACAGACGGCAGAGACTTTAAATTGAGGTGTTGGTGGAGGACAGCAGTTAGGACACGGTCGACCAATTGGAAAGGCAAAAATGCGCTGGAGGCAGTCATTGTCAAAAACTTCCAACTTCTGTTGATCACCAAATGGTCAGTAGTTTAAGATGTTCAAATAAGAAAAAATATGGAAGTAAGGCATAATTTAGCTTTAGTTAGTGTTGTCTTTGAAATTTTTTTTTTTATTGAGTGATCAAATTGCCTGATCTCTGAAATATTTTTTTAAACAATAGTTCATAGTTGTTATGTCTGTTTAAATAGCAATACACATGAAAAAATATATGGATTTCGTCACATTTTTACACTAATTTTTCAGTAAAAGTGTTATATCTTTGTTAAAACACAAGATTAAGCAATGAAATTTACCATATAAGTGTATTTTTTGGAATCAGAATGTGCCACTGAAAATCTCCAGAAATTAATGGTTTCCAAGTAATCTGCACTAAGTGCACATAAATATGCTGCAATACTTTAAAAATACCATGTATTCATTAAAAGAAAGAAGTTAGAAAACTCAAAGTTGTATTGTAATACATTTTATGTACAAGAAACTAAAATCTAATACTAGGACTGTTTAAAAATGAATATATTGCAAGATTTCTTTGGCATTATTGTAGATTAACACCTTCCGCTAACTCACCCTTTGCCTCCCCAAAATATGAGATTCTACTTTTTTTATTTAGGCAATTACATGTTAACACCCTGAAAAACTTGTCAGAAAGAAAGAAACAAAAACAATTATTTTAGAATTTAGAGTGGGGATCAGTTTCACATAAATTAAATATTAATTAATCCCCCATTTCAAGGCCATTCTAGCGTTTTAGGACAGTTAATTTTTTTTCTATGGAAGATAAATCCTGTGCGTTTTTCTTGTTTTGTTTGTTTTTTCTTTTTTTTTTTTGACGATTATGAGGGTCTTTGTGGGAGGAGGTGGGGGGGGGGGGGCTTACCACTTGAACTTCAGGTTATGTAAACACCCTGAAAACTTAGCAGAAAGAAAAAAAAAACAATTTAGAATTTAGAGTGGGGGATTAGTTTCACATATATTTAATGTAGAATAATTCACCATTTCCGGGCCATTCTAGCGTTTTAGGGCATTAATAATTTTTTTTCTATGGAAAATAAATCCTGTGCGTTTTTTTATGGGCGTCTGTTTTTTTTTGGTTCTTTTTTTTTAGACGATTATGTGTAGGATTAGGGCTTGCCACTTGGACTTAGGGTTAGTGATAAGGTTAAGGAAGGGGTTTTGTTTTAGATGGAGGTTGACATTCGGACTTAGTGTTATAACCCTAAGTTTTTTAGGGGGTGGCTTGCCACTCATATTTAAGGTTAATGGTACGATACGTTCAAGAAGGCATTTTTAGGAGGTGGGCTTGTTAGTCGTACCTAGAGTTAGTGGTAGAGTAATTATTTATTTTATAAATTTCACTAAAAGGCAAGAATGGCCGGGAAATCGGAGATCATTTTACATTAAATTTATATGCGAAACTGATCCCCCACTCTAAATTCTAAATTATTATTATTATTTTTTTCGCCAAGACTTTAAGGGTGTTCACACGTAATCGCCTAAAAAAGTAGAATCTTATTTTGTTTTCAAATTGGCGACTAGAAAGTCATTACTACTAGCAGTTCGAAAGTTGAGTGAAAACCAGTATTTCTTTAAGTATTTTTTATAAAAGAACCAAATAGGATTAACTTTTTTTTTTAACCACAAAAAGTATTTTTGTCTTACTTTAAAAGAAGTTTATAAACGAATTTTACAACGCTTTACAAGACTAGCTGCTGCTGATTGATTGTTATATCAGCAATACTAGCAGCCATTGTTGACTTTCGCTCAAAAAAAGGACAATATTTTTTAGGATAAGGTAATTTAAAATTACTATTACCGAAAGACAAAACAACGTACAATTATAATTTTAATGCATAAAAAAAAGATGAAAGATTAATTTATTTACTAGTTGGGTACGAAAAATGTAAGAACATTTTCTATATTCATATTTTCAAATTTTTAAAATTCGTTCTAGAATGAAAATAAACAAAAATCGCCTCTTGTTTATAACTGCTATTACTGCTGCTACTACAATCAGTTTTTCAAACTATAAATAGGGTAATGGAATATTATTACTACCAAAAGAGAACACATATATACAATTATAATTTTAATGCATAAAAAAGTAAAAAGATTGATTTACTTACTAATTGGGCGACGTAAATGTATTTTTCGAAAATGTTTAACCCACGTCGTGTCGAAGGATTATTTTTAAAATTTCAAAAAAATGAATGAGCCGAATTACTTCGTACACCGACAAACATTAAAAGTGATGCTTCCCCTAATTGGTTTCCAAATTTCAGGACGAAATTCCGCACATAGGCATGGTACGAGACTTTTAAATGATACGGGGGTAAAAAAAAAGTGACGTAAATTGCCGAAAATAGTGTTAACATTTTTTGGCCTTTATTTGCTCTTAAAAATATATAATGTATATTATTATTCATAGAATACATCTGAAAGGATATTCATTTCCTAACAAAATGATGGTATTTTGAGCACTTAAAGTGCTTTAGTTTTTAAGATATGATTATTTTAATAGAACTACCCTGAAATCTGTGATTATCCAAACCATTTTCTGGTCGATGTGTATTGCTAGTTTAAAAGTTAAATAATTCAATTAGATCATCCAACCTCTATGTGTGGATACCCAATCTTTTCCAATCTCTTTTTATAACTTTCACTGTATCCCTTCTATATCCAGAATAATTTTACATATTTCAATGTTGTTGGTGGCCATAATTGACAACAAAAAGAAACTGTTATTAAAATGAAAAGAGACTTACAATTTCGGATGTCAGATATGAACACTGACAGTCCACGCATTCCATCTCCTTTAACAGCAGGCATTTTGAGCGCTCAAGATCACCTGTAAAAGAAAAGTCAAAACTTGGTAAATGTTACCTACCAATTTGTAAATTATTTAAATAGGGAATTAGTTCAAAGCAAATTAATCTTTAATAAATTCATAATTTTGATGGCTATGTGGTTAAAAAATAAACAGCAAATTAAAAACAACAACAAAAAAAAACGAGTGGTGGTTCAGTTTGCTTTTATACGTCCCTCATAAAAAGATTTACCTCATAGCTGGTATAATCCTTTTGCAAAAGTTCAAATTGACCCCTCTACATGATCATATTCGGTTTACCATCCATTTTATGCCGACATGCATTGGACAGCTTTACGAAATTGACTTCCAAACTAACCTATCTCTGCTAGGTCTCTATTTATCCCTTTTTCTCGCAAGTCCATTTTTATCACTTCCTCCCATGTTTTCTTTGGCCTTTCTCTGTGAACAGGACCTGCTACATTAACTGTTCTACATCTACTGACCCAAAAAATCTCATCCATTCCATTGAAGTCTCCTGTTCTGCACACATCTACCTATATGTAATGTATCAAGTTACAGACATTGGGTGAAGTTTTTGATTGGCCCAGAGGGCGACTTTGTTGTAATTGTTGTTGTTGTTTTGATTATAAAAAGAAGAGACTTTAACAGGTCTGGACTTGCTTCAGTCTTGACACTTAGTGAATGGTACAGACTTAATAATTGGCGATGAGGTAGTAGAAGAATATGTGAGGAAGGGATTTGGAAGATTAACACCAACATGTGCTGGAAGTTTTTAAGGAAAAAAAAAAAGTAAACACACTCATTGGATGTGTTCGGAGTTCCCAGAAGCATAAAAAAAAAAAAAAATAAAAAAAAATACGAAAATGACGTTGATGGGTGCTTTACGGGATGGAATGATGTTGAGGAGTCCTGGATTAACTACATTGAAAGTATGGAGTTTTTTTGTTTATAGCCAATGATATTGAGAGTGAAGGGAAGAAAAAGGCGATTTTATTATCGGTTATCATTTAATCTTCCTCTGATGTCATCAGAACTAAGCCCATCTTTAAGATTCACATTACACATCCATTCTATCATTCACATATCATTTCTATCCATGCAACACATATCCTCAATTCCTACTGGCAAGGTTTCACTTTCATACATCGTACTGTATACACATGAAAATTTAAACAATTTTATTTTAACCCCAATTCTTTTAATCTGATGTTATTTACATGTACATCAGAAATTATGAATTTATTTAAAAAATAAGCTATTTTGAATCAATTTCAAACTTTAATAATTTAATTTTCCTAAAAATATAATCTATATCAATAAATATAAATTGTGTACGTGTGTATGTTTAGTTTTTGTGTCAGAGTAACTTTGATAATTACACATGTAATTATTAATCTACTATTAATTGAATATTTGCTCAAATTAAAAATCAAATAGCTTTAAGGAAAACGAAATTAAAACATACTATTTACAAAATAAATTATGAAATTAAATTTACCAGAATGCATTTTCATTGTTATGCTCCATTTTCGTTAGAACTATGTCAGCTTTTACGCAATACAATAAAAAAAAAAAAAAAGATAAAATAGAAGTTGAGGTCCCAGTTTTTTAAATTCAAGACATCGGTGAAAGTAAAGGAAAAGTAATCAACAAACAAATGCGAAACAACATAAGAGAACCAAGTTGAAATTCAAATACAAAGATTTATTTAAATAAATATAGGAATGAAATATAAAACAAAAGGATCAAAATCCAACATGGGAAAAAAGGGTTTAAAGAATATTTCTAACCGACGAGCAAAAAATACATTTAAATATACAATATCAGTTTATGAGAGAAAGTGGGGTTTCAACTTCAAGTTGAGCGGTGGGCAATTCAGAATAAAGTTAAATAGTTCAAGATGTAATAAAGTTCTCTCCGTATGAGAATGGTGGTAAAATGAACAAGAGTCAATAAGCAAAGTAAATGTGAGTCCAATCAGTATAAGGCAAAGAGGAAGAGTTTTTGATAACAGGGTTATCGCTACACAATCTTCCTTCAAGATCACAAGTCAGGATATCAAGTTGATAACCACAGGCAGTAGGAAACGAGTTGAAATATGATGCGTTAACTCCAGTTTGATGAAAATGCCATTGTTATTCTCATCCAACAATAAGACGAGTTGGCAGGTTCTGAAATCCTTTTGATAATGCAAATTCAACTTTTTCTCATTCAAAATGAAAGAGTCAGAATATTCAAATTGTTCATAGAAGTATTTTCATTAACTTTACCTAAGACGATAAAGGCTTTTTCCTTTCTTTCTTCTCGCCTTCTTCCTAGATGTGGTCAAACCGACGTTTAGTAAGAAACTGAAAACTGTGTCTCAGTTTCCACCTTTGGGACTTATATAGCTGTCGGTCATGTGACTGAGTGCATAGGTAGATTTGTGTAGGATATGGCCCGACAGCCAATTCTGGTGAAAAGATAGGATGTACTTAGAGCCAAGGTCACTGGGTGCATTGACCTTACTCTGTAGGATGACGAAATTGACAACTCATGTATTAAAAGATTGAAAGTTATTTACATCCAATTATTTTATAAATAAAAATTAACAAAATTAGTTATAGTTTTATAACAATTTAGTTTAATTAATAAATTTTATGACCAAATGATACCGTAATAATTAAAGTTAAATTTGAAAAATTCTATTAACAAAAAAATTAAGTAAAAAAAAGAAAAAAGTGAATAAAATGAAAGTAAAAAAAAAACAATATCCTGGGCAATGGCAGATAGGTACAGTTAGTTTAAAATGAAATAATTTACTGTTCATTTAAAACAGAAATAAATATTTGTTTTTTACTTTATAATGATGAATAGTTTATTAGATTTCTACCTCCTTTATTTAATCACACCTCCATGAAAAGAAAGGGGGGAAAAAAAGGTCAATTTTGCCTTGGTTTCCAATAGACATCAACTCTTGGAATCTCAGTGCATTTAGATAACAAAAAAAGTCGTATTTATGTAAATGTTACTTAATACATTACAGATTTCAGACATGTTTATTGCATTTGCAATAGATTCCAGTAAGACAAAACAACTATCACTATTTTGACAAATGATTAGTGAACGTAATTTATACGGTTTGTTTAATTTGGGAAATGACAAATTATTGGAAATGAAACAAAAAAATAAAAAAAGATAAAAAGATAAAAACCCAAACAAATAGACAAAGTTTTAAATGAATTATGGAATTTTGAAAATAAAACTAAATAATTGAAAAAATAGGTTCACAAAGGATCCAAATGTCAAAATATTAATCATTTTTGTGTCGTTGAAGTCAAGTACAAATAACATTGCTTTCATGTAATAAGTAAAAATTAAAAAAAATATTTGTTATCAAAATGCACAGAAATTTTAGGAATTGATGATGATGATGCTGATGACGATTGGAATACTTACACCAAAAATTGGTGCTTTCTTTTTCATGATATGACTGTAAATAAGTTAATTTCTAGTTGCTAGATAAAAGTGTATTTTATATTGTTGTCAATCATGAAAATAGGAAATACCAAAGAAAAAACATTTAACAATATTGTTAAATATCTTCCAACTCTTCCTTGATACGTGATAAGCAAGAATATTAATGACTTTTTTTTCTTTTTTTACTTCCTTCCGATCCTTGTATTCAGAATACGATTTTTATTCAGTTAAAATGTTCCCTTCATATTAGCCCATAATGCTGTTGTGCAAGTAAAAACTTAATATTAAGTAGTGTAAAAATATTTCATCTTCCTCTTAGAGTTGACATTTTGAAAAACTGATATTTTCATAACTCTTCAGAAAAACTAGAATATTCAAGTGCATAAACATTTAACAAAAACACACACACGCATTACTAATGCACAGACGCACAGACACAAGTATTTAATATCTTCTAAATTAGTAGACTAAACTCTTACGCCTTGCTAGGGCAAATAGTCTCAACTGAAAAAAGCACCGGGTGATTATGGTTTACTTTGACAACATCATTCTCAAGGAATAGTAGGGAATAATAGTGAGACTCTACCAAGCAACACATATTCTGACAGTTCAGCATCAGCAGACTGGAAACGGATGTGTGCCAGACTCAGCGGAAGCTGAAATTTGACAAAGACGAAGAAGAATGTATATAAAAAAAATTCATCAGTTTTTGTTTTATTCTCATAATATTTATACATAAAGCTGTTTGATACTTATATGTATGACAATAAAAAAAATAAAAAATCCATAATAACAGATAATTATTTTTTTAAATCTTCATGCAAATTAGACATTCAATTTATTCTAAAAAGCATGCTCTCTTTTACATAATAAATATTGTATGTTAATAATACATATTAATGACAGGTGATGTTTTGAATTAAATCTATTTCGGAATCTACATAAATAGTAACAGCAGTGTTAATGTCAAAATAGGACCATAATTCTCAAATGTTTCAAAATTTCAAAAAATTAATTAATTAACGTCATATTTTTTTAGAAATGTGACAGTTCAGTTTACAAACACAAACTCTCCGTTATAATAAGATCTAACAAGTAACATTTTATATTTTGTATCAGATATTTCAAAATATTATTTTACCTGCAGCCATTCTTTAATTTAAAAAAATAACTTTATCTGATAAAAAGACAAAAATGCCTGTGTCTGCTTTCCACACTTCCACCATTCAATACAGGCTTACATCCAAGACCAATTATACATTACTCTGTGGATTATTGATTTAAAAAAAAAAAAAAAAAAAAAAAAGAAGATTGGTACTAACATACTCCCGTATCGACACATTGCTCGATTATCAATCTTGGTCCCGACTTTATGAGCAATCAAACAAGGGAGATAATTCACTCTTTTAAACTCTAAACAGGAAATAAAGTTCCTTTTCTTTTATTTATTTAGCAAATATACTTGATTTTTCATTTAAAAATGTGTATATTTACGATATAGTTCCATTTGATATATAAAAGTAAAACAACTAAACTTATCAAATACACCATCTCTGCAGCTGACACTGTGTCTCAATCGATAGTGCATGTAAAATTCAATAACATCTTGTTTGTGAGTTGTTTTAAATTGGTATTTAACAAACTTTCGTAGATAAATGTTATTTGTTTAGTGGCAAGTAACTTATAAATGTTTTTATTCTAATAAAACATTTACTGATTGGAAAAAAAAAACATTTAAATTTTTTATTTTTTTTATTTATTTATTTATTTTATTTTATTTTATTTATTTTATAAAGAATTTGCAAAACTTATGCCGTATTTGTAGCTGTAAACATACATCTTTTGATACATTCGGACACACTGTCAGTTGTTGCTGTTTCGGGTCTTTCAACATCATTGACTTAGCCGGGTTTATCAAATCGCAGCTTGTGCCCAGATGGCTAGGTATTATGATACCATGGTTCTCCTCTTGAGATGATCTCTCTCTGCCACTTTACTGGTACTGAGGATGATTCTCCTCTGCCTCTACAAATTACTGATGACTTGTCAGAAAGGTCCGCATATCTTCTGGATGAATAAAAATCTAATATTAGGAAACTCATTTTAGCTTCTTTTACTGGTTCCTATAGTATTCTCTCACGTTTCACCATATTTGAATGGTGGTGTTTGTAGTGGGTGGGTTGTATTTGAAGTTCTGTATGTTTGAAAACGAAACAAGCACACACTGAGCAAATAGATTTTCATGTAGCAGTGATGGTGCGTGGTTCCAAATTATATGAAAATTTTGTGATGATGAAAAAATTAGCTGTGTTTTTTCTCCTTGTTATGTAACCATGATGGAAAAATGCCTTTGACATGGCTTGTTTTTTGTTTAAGGAATTGCAGCAACGAAGAGTCACCACAGCATGTTACTGCAGTCATCATCATCATCATCCACACATTTATGAGAGATGTACGTCTGTCTGCTAACTACTTTTAGTCTATAAAATATGAGAATTTTTGTAGGCATCATCATCATCTATCTATGCAGATGGTCTTAATGGGATCATATTTACTTTGTTTTTCTCTATATATAAAGGAGTCCCTTTTTGTTTTTACCTTTAATTTTAATGTCATATAAAACGTAGTTCAATTACACAAAACAATGATGCTAAAATTTAGAGGAATTTTTTTTATCTATTTAAAAGATAATAGAAGCATCACAAAATTAGGATGATAATTTCTATCATGTTAGTTGAATCTTCAGTTTTCAACATAGTATTAAATATGCTTTTCATTCATTTATTGAAGCGTGTGTGTGCGTGTTGGGGGGGGGGGGAACATTCTAAAGAGTTCCCAGAGGCAACAAGGCACTTCCACATATGTTTACAATCTGATTTTAATGAGATTAACACCATTGCTGATTCTCAAAATTTGATGGGAATGAGAGTGAATTTAAAACATAGATGAACTCTTTTCAATGCCCATAACTTCAGTTTTGTAAGCTGTATCTTTTTTTTTCACCATTGCAGTGTATTTTTGATTGCTTTAACATATTTTGGTGTCTAACTACATCTAGTTATTAAAGAGACTGAGGTGTCTTTATATTATGAATTCACAGTGTATGCATACATAGGCATGTTGTATATGCCAAACGCAAAAAGTAAAAACTAACAGAAAAGACAAATATATAATAAATTTTAAAAACTGAACCTTTTGAAAAATGTACTTTATTATACGAAAACTTAGTTAATCAACGTTTGTTTCCCTATATATTTTAATCACAAAAATACACGTTAAAATATTCCTAAGTTTTGGGATTTAGTTACATTTAAAAAAAAATTAAAAAATTTTTTTAAATGAATTTTTTAATTGTTCTAATTAGCCATCATTTTCAAATGAACTCATCAAGTAACTCATCTTCTCTTACTAACTTTCCATCACTTTCATCCTCTCTCGCGGTATGTTGTTTGACCCACCCCCGCTCTTATTCTATATATCATCTATTACTCTCGCTTCCATTACTCTGTTTATTAATAGTTGATGGTAATAAAGGAAAAAATTAAAAGATTGGAATAGTCCATTATAAACATAAAGAAATATCACTACCGACAGTAATACTATTTAAGCCGCAGTTGGGGAGGAAAAGCGAGAGAGATGGGGTGGGGGAGTAGAAAGAGGCTAATTTTGGTTTTGTCTTTATTTTATATTTGCAAACACACATTTTCCTGATTCAAACCATTTAATCTGAGCTCAACAGGGGACCCAACTGGTCCCATTTTTACTAG